>JBBGZY010000079.1:1680000-2257500 GCA_037952925.1 Lithobates clamitans
CTGACACTACAAAGCGAATTAAAAAAAATTAGAAAAGCAATATTCTCCTGGGAGATTGCAAATAAAAGAGATACTGTCATTCTGCCAGCTACATGACCTTGTTCAGGTTTTTCTAAAATATTCTAAACAACTTGGAAGATAAAAAGGTAAACATAAAATTACCATGTCTTCAAAGAGAAACGACACTACTGTAATTACACTAACAGGTAGTTACTAAATGTAACATATTGCAGTAAAGAGAACATCCTTTCAGTTTACAAAACAGATTTGTTGCATATGTTAAACATAATCCTATACATTTATGTATTATTCATAAAATATATATTAAAAACTACAAACTGTGATGCCATTTGTTGCTAAACTGTGGACCGTGCGGCTGACTGCCTGCCCAACCATGCTACAACATTGCTTTCCACCTGATGGTACCGAGCTGGAATGGCCTTACATGCAAAGAAAGAGCAACTTGTGACCTGCCATTGTATTGCAGCACATTCTGCAAAATCACAGAAGGGTCAGAATCCACCAGATCGAAAGACAGGAGTTGTAAAGCCAGCAGCTATAAAAAGGCTTGAATTAAGACGCTGGGCATGTGGGTGCTAGTGATTGTATTTTTTTTTTTGGGGCTGCAACAGCTGGGGCAGATAAATTTGCCTGCTATAGTTTACAGCTGGTGGTGTGCTGCAAGGGTGGTGGTGTACTGCAAGGGTCTGTGACACTCTTCACTATGCCATCATCCCTGTCAGTGGAGGCTGCTGAGAGGTCATGAGATATAGTGGGGGTAGACCTGAAAGGTGATGATTGAGGAGGAGCAGAATTGCATCCCTTTTGTGTGGCTTTCAGGGGTTCTTGCCAATGGGCTAAATGCCTTGTCAAGCATGCAGTACTCAAATGGCTGGTGTTTTTGCCACAATTGATCTTCTTGAGGCAAAGTTTGCAAATTGCAACAGTGCAATCAGCTGCATATGTGCTAAAAATGGCCCAGACATCTGAGCTGTGGGAAGTGGGTCAGGAGATAACAGCTCCACAATGTGATGGAATAGGATGGCTGCTCTCTCCTTTTCCATGATGGCTGCTTCACTGGGGTTGTGCCTCACCTCACTTTCCTCCTCTGCTCTATATGGCAACCAAGTTGCGTCAGTGACCTCATCATCTTTATCATCATCCCCTCTATCCTCATCATCACTGGAGCAAACTTGGCAATATGCTGCGGATGCTCGCAGAACATGCCTGCCAATTTGTTGTTTACCAGCGTTCTACCCTCTAATGTTCGTACCTTCCTCAACCAACAACAGAATCAAGTAATGCCTTTGCATCGTCAAGGAGAAAGTGGTTGACGCTGTGTTCAAATAACTCAGCTGACTCCTCCATGCATGCATGATGCCGCAAGCAGATCAAGCCTGGCAAAAAACACCTGCCGCTTGGGTACCACATGCTTGACAAGGCATTTAACTTCCCACTACTGAGCCTGTTGGCAAGAGCAACTGAAAGCCACACACAAGGGACACAATTCTTCTCCTCCTCACTCCCCACCTTTCATTTCTACCCCCGCTATATCCCCTGACCTCTCAGCAGCCACCACTAATAGGGATGATGGTATAGCAAAGGGTGTCACAGGTTCTTGCAACACATCTGCCAGCAGCACACCACCAGCTATAGAGTATAGCAGGCAAATGTCTTTGCCCCAGCTATTGCATCGGAAAAAAAAAATACACTACCTGCCACCCACATGCCCAGCGTCTATATTCCAGCTTGTCCAAATAAAGAAAGCTATACCCTTTTGGGATCGCAATAAAATAAAAATTAATAATAATAAAAAATGATATAACATTTAACTGCTTCCCACCCAGCCAATGTACATAAACGGCTGGGTGGGAGCTTCACCGTTCTAAGTGGATGTACCCGTACATCCGTCAGAATGGGTGGCCTTGCAGCGGCACAATCCTGTGATGGTTGTGATCTTTGGATACAGTCAATCACAGATCGGGATATGGGCGATCTGATAGGCCCAACGGGATGGCTGTGTCCAATCACAGCCTTCACAGTGTAAACAGAGACATGTGTTTCTGTGACAGTCCTCCCCGCTGAGCTCAGTGATAGCTCAGTGCAGGGGGGGAGCAGGGATGCTGCAGCCTGTGCTGACAGCTCTCTCTGTAAGGGATGGTTTACCCAGTGGCCACTATTATTTTCCAGCACTGCCTTAACCCTTTTTGGCATGGAGTTCACCAGAGTTTCACACATTGCCACTGGAGTCCTCTTCCACTCCTCCATGACGACATAACGGAGCTGGTGGATGTTAGAGACCTTGCGCTCCTCCACCTTTCATTTGAGGCTGTCCCACAGATGCTCAATAGGGTTTAGGTCTAGAGACATGCTTGGCCCGTCCATCACCTTTACCCTCAGCTTCTTTAGCAAGGCAGTGGTCGTCTTGGAGGTGTGTTTGGGGTCGTTATCATGTTGGAATACTGCCCTGCGGTACAATCTCCAAAGGGAGGGGATCATGCTCTGCTTCAGTATGTCACAGTACATGTTGGCATTCATGGTTCCCTCAATGTGGGTTCCCTCAATGTAGCTCCTCAGTGACGCCAGCACTCATGCAGCCCCCGACCAAGACACTCCCACCACCATGCTTGACTGTAGATAAGACACACTTGTCTTTGTACTCCTGACCTGGTTGCCGCCACACACGCTTGATGCCATCTGAACAAAAATAAGTTTATTTTAATATCATCAGACCACAGGACATGTTTCCAGTAATCCATGTCCTTAGTCTGCTAGTCTTCAGCAAACTGTTTGCGGGCTTCCTTGTGCATCATCTTTAGAAGAGGCTTCCTTCTGGGATGACAGCCATGCAGACCAATTTGATGCAGTGTGTGGCGCATGGTCTGAGCACTGACAGGCTGACCCCCCACCCCTTAAACCTCTGCAGCAATGCTGGCAGCACTCATATGTCTATTTCCCAAAGACAACCTCTGGATATAACGCTGAGCATGTGCACTCAACTTCTTTAGTCGACCATCGCGAGGCCTGTTCTGAGTGGAACCTGTCCCATTAAACCGCTGTATGGTCTTGGCCACCGTGCTGCAGCTCCGTTTTAAGGTCTTGGCAATCTTCTTATAGCCTAGGCCATCTTTATGTAGAGCAACAATTCTTTTTTTCAGATCCTCAGAGTTCTTTGCCATAAGGTGCCATGTTGAACGTCCAGTGACCAGTATGAGAGAGTGAGAGCGATAACACCAAATTTAACACACCTGCTCCCAATTCACACCTGAGACCTTGTAACACTAATGAGTCACATGGCACAGGGGAGAGAAAATGTCTAATTGGGCCCAATTTGGACATTTTCACTTAGGGGTGTACTCACTTTTGTTGCCAGCGGTGTAGACATTAATGCCTGTGTGGAGTTATTTTGAGGGCACAGCAAATTTACACTGTTTTATACAAGCTGTATACTCACTACTTTACTTTGTAGCAAAGTGTCATTTCTTCAGTGTTGTCACATGAAAAGATGGAATAAAATATTTACAAAAATGTGAGGAGTGTACTCACTTTTGTGAGATACTGTATATATTGTTTGTTATCTCATGCTGTTGGACTCTTTCTGGGGTCGTTTGGGGTGTGGCTGTATTCCATTGTTCTATTGTTTGTGTCTGCCTTATAAGAAATACACAAGAGGATATCCCCTAAATGAACTTTTAAAGTGGTTGTAAACCCTTTACAACCACTTTTTGCTACAGGTAAGCCTATAATGAGGCTTACCTATAGCTAAACTGGATATCTCCTAAATTTAAAAAAAAAAATTCATATGGGTACAGTGTTGCATGGTTGAGTAATTATTAATAAAAGCATGACAGCACTGAAAGCTAAAAATTGGTCTGGGCAGGAAGGGGATAAAAGTGCCCATTATTGAGGTGATTGAAAAAAAAAATAACCATACCGCTTGTTTCTCTTCACACACTCGCAAATGCAAACGCATGCCTAGGGTGCATATTTTATTTATTTATTTCAGGTACTTATATAGCGCCGTCAATTTACGCAGCGCTTTACATATACATTGTACATTCACATCAGTCCCTACCCTCAAGGAGCTTACAATCTAAGGTCCCTAACTCATTCATACATACTAGGGACAATTTAGACAGGATCCAATTAACCTACCAGTATGTCTTTGGAGTGTGGGAGGAAACCGGAGTACCCGGAGGAAACCCACGCAGGCACAGGGAGAACATACAAACTCCAGGCAGGTAGTGTCGTGGTTGGGATTCGAACCAGTGACCCTTCTTACTGCTAGGCGAAAGTGCTATCCACTACACCACTGTGCCGCCCATATGTGTATGTAAGCCGCAATCACACCACACATTTGAGGTATCACAGTGAACATCAGAGTGAGAGCAACAATTCTTACACCAGAGCTCACAGTTACCTTTAAACTGATGAGCTGTAAATGCCGTTGAAGCACCATCTATGGAGATTTTATGTACTGTACTTTTTTGTGAAATCACAGGCACATGCAGTTTTAAAATTTTACATGTTTTAGTATTTGTTTACTTGATGCAACCTCATCTTTTATATTGACCAAAACATGGGCACTGTATTATGCATGTTTGCACTAAAACTCCTTTTATTATATTTTTCCTGAAAGTTTGTGTTTGAACAATTTGGCAGATATCATGCAACATAAAAAATTGCAACTAGGGGGCGTGACCGGAAGCCGAACCTAATGGCAGCCTAAGCTCTCAGCTCCCTAAGCCCACAGCACTAAAGGCGACCTTTGGGGTATTTCTATTGCACCCACATGGGCAAATCTAGGACCACTCGATCCTCCAGACATAGGGGATCATCCCTGCCCCCTCCAGGGACCTCCACGGACCTCCGCTCCTACTTTTTCTCAGCCCGGAATGTCCCAGAACGAGGAAGCCAATATGGCACCGGACACTCCGGACCGCATGCAGAGGAGTCCCGCCCAGACCTCACAGCCGGCGTACACAGAGAAGCGGCTCCCAGAAGATCCGCAGCGAGGCAAAGAGGCTCCCCAAGTTATGGCTGCCGGCATGGGAAGGGTGAGTCCCCAACAGCCCCCAGATAACCCCATGGAGCGGACACAAGGATCCCGGCCCGCCACACTGCCCGTCCCCCCCACGCACTACACTCCGTGCTCGGCGGCCTTCCCGAGGCTTCTGAGGACGGCTCCGGAGCCGCCCTCACAGACCATGGAGTCAGTGTCCACAGACTCCTCAGACCTCTCCCGGGACTTCCCCCCCTGCCAAGTCCTGCAGGCCCGCAAACTGGAACCCACAGCCTCCCTGATGGCCTACATGAGGGAGCCTGGGAAGGGGTTATTACCTCCCCCCCTCCCAAACCGCAGAGACTGTCCCGCTCCAGGGATCCCACTCTACCACAGCAACATAAACCAACAGCTTCATCTTATGCACAGAAGGCCAGTACCTCACTCTCCCCCCCAGCAGAGGACTTTAACACCAGACCCCTTCCACATCAGCAGCAAACAAGGGCATGCATGGATTCATGGGACCCCTCAGCAACTGGACTGCAGTTTAACCAGGGAGCTGATGCTTCACCACTGCATTCCCCACCACGTGTGTCATCCCCTTCTCCCCACTACTACAGTCCTGCACAGGATCCTTACCTGCCCCCACACATGCCCCAACAATGGCAAACATATCTGCAAGCCATGCCTACTAAGGAGGACTTCAGACAACTAATCGAAGACGTTAAATCCACGTGTCGCACGGAAATTCAAGTACTTCAAATGGGCCTCAAACATCTGGCAGACAGAGTGGAAATGGCCGAAGAAGAAATGCAAGAAACGTAACTAGCGGTCCACAGAACACAACTCCAGGGAGCAGACCACAGAGCAATGCTGAGAGATATGCAGAGACACGTGGAAGACCTGGACAATAGGGGGCGCTGCAATAACATACGGGTGCGAGGCATTCCAGAATCAGAAAACACAGATCTGCAAGCAATCCTGCAGTCTGTCTTCAACAATCTTACTGGGGAACCCACCTCTAAACATATAGAAATGGACAGAGCCCATCGAGCGCTTAGGCCCAAAGGCGCCACCTCCCAAACCAAGAGACGTTATATGCAGAATCAGCTCCTACCCTCTTAAAGAGGAAATTATGAGACAGGCACGCCTGGCACGTAAAGTAACTTACGCGGATACCCAGATACAACTGTACCCTGACCTTTCGTGGATAACCCTGCAAAAGCGTAGGCTCCTCCAACCGCTCCTACAACTCCTCCAGAAAGAAGCCATTATCTACAGATGGGGCTTTCCTTTTAGCCTCACGGCAAAACAGGGAAAATCCGCAGTGCTGCGATACCCAGAAGATCTTCGCACATTCTGTGACACACTTGAGATAACAGCTCCACAGCTACCGGAGTGGGACATAGTTGCTACTCCCCCACCACCGCCCGCTACCTGGCAAAAAGTGCCTGCATCCAACCGGCCCAGGAACTCTGACACTCAGCGTAAACCCGCCAAACACAAGGCCCGCTGAATAGCATTTCCGGCAACAAAATACAGTTTAGAGACTCGAGTTCCTAGACTCAGTAGATAGAAATGTTTAACTAGCAGTTGGTCTGTTAGACCCCTAGAATATCTAACCTGATTATACCCCTACGCCCAACTACAGTTTACTATTACGGGCTAGTTTTAGAAGAGCTCTGAGAGGACGGGCATTGAAGCCATTGTCCATCACTCCCCCCCCCCCCCCTTTTCTATAGTTTCTAACCCTCGTTGGTTGGACACGAGTGCGCGGTATTAGGCTGCGCACAGTTTGAAAAATTACAGTTGACGGGACGCGTGCTCCTGGGTGTCCCCCTATGCCCGCCCTCTCCGGGGTGGGGGTGGGGGCTCACGCAGGGGTCCGCTCTAGTCCAGGCCTGTTGGCCGTTTATAGATGGATAATAGGGTTGAATCTGTGTTATTTTTGTGCACTAAATGTACCTCTCTTTTCTCCCCATCTTTCTCTCTTTTTCCAACTCTCCAGCCATTCTACCTTGTACATGGATATGTACATGAAGATTCCTGGTCTCCTCCCGGAGGGTGTCCACTCTGAACCTGGGGTCCTGAAGGCTAACAACCCATCACCGGGTAAGCACACATTCCCACACACCTATCCACCAACACCATGGCCAAGGTACTATCATTAAATGTACATGGATTGAACTCCAATAGAAAAAGACATCTGGCGCTGAGGGAGTTTAGACAATCGGGAGCTGATATAGTTATGGTCCAGGAGACCCATTATAATAAGGAAGGCTCGTTTGCATTCGCATCCAGATATTATTCCCAAATATACATCGCATCGGGTAATCGTAAAAAAGCTGGAGTAGCCATACTTTTCAAAAGGGGGGCCCCCTTCACCTGCGTGACCCAATATAGGGACCCAAACGGCCACTTCATAATCTTGAAGGGTCTCTGGCAAACACAAGAACTGACGCTGTGTGCAATATACGTCCCCAATGTTAATCAGCATAGATTTCTATCTAAGGTACTCTCACGAATATTTAAGTCCACCCCCAAGGTCCTGATTCTGGGAGGTGATTTTAACCTCATTCAGTCGACTACTGCGGACCGCCAGGCCATAACCCCCCACGCTCCCTCACCTAGGTCCCATAGAGACTCGAGACTATTCAGACAAATTACCAGAAGATACGCGCTCTTTGATGCATGGAGGGCTCTCTGCCCACAAGGCCGACAATACACGTTCTACTCGGCACCTCATCGTACGCACACCCGCATTGACTATTTCTTTGTTAATAACTATACACTAAAACTGACACGCAAAGCACAAATATGCCCCATTTCATGGTCGGACCATGCACCTATTTTAATCACATTGGATCTAGATAGCCCAATCCGTAGACCCTATAATTGGAGACTGAACACATTCCTACTCCAACACCAACCAACCCTAGCAGAATTAACATCTACGCTCAAGCATTATTTTCTAGAAAACTCCAATCAGGAAGTTTCACTTCCTATACTTTGGGAGGCCCATAAGGCGGTCCTTAGAGGTAAATGCATAGCAACTTCATCAGCATTAAAAAAGGACGCCATAGCGGCCAAAGTAAAAGCAGAACGGGAACTCAGAACACTCGAAACCCAGCTCCAGACAAACCCTACAATCTCTAACCTACGGAAAATAACTAACCTCCGCACAACTCTCCGTGACTTAGCTATGGGACCGGTAGAGAAAGCTCTGACGAGACTAAAACAGAGGTTCTATGACAAGGGGAACAAGGCACATTCTCTCTTAGCCAACAAATTACGGGAGAGATCCCATATGCAATCCCCGAACCAAATGAAAAATAAAATGGGACAGCTGCTATCACACCCTGAAGACATTGCATGCACATTTGCAGACTTCTACCAAAAACTATACAACAACCCGGACATACCCACTAATCCTCCCTCCACGGACCTGACCCACACGATGAAACAATATTTAGAACAGAGTGGAATCCCCCATCTCCAACTGACCGACCTGATAGCACTTAATGCCCAGATCACAGATGAGGAAATAGAGCTTACCATTAAAAACTTGCCGTCCCATAAGGCCCCAGGCCCGGACGGCTTTCCGTACGAATACTATAAAACGTTTCTTCCTGTATTACTCCCCAACCTCAGTAGACTGTTCAATACCTTCCTTCAGGATACCCAGATCCCCCTGGAGATGCAGAAATCCTTTATCACCCTAATCCCCAAACCGGATAAAGATCCATCTATATGCGCAAACTACAGACCCATTGCGCTGCTAAATTCTGACTTAAAAATTTTTACCAAACTTCTATCCAGCCGCCTGAATATGATTTTACCATCGCTAATCCATAAGGATCAGGTGGGATTTGTACCAATGCGGCAGGCGGGGGATAATACTAGAAAAGTGATAGACCTGGTGGAAGTGGCGAACAGGGATGGCACCCCCTCTATACTACTAAGTCTAGACGCTGAAAAAGCATTCGATCGGCTGGGGTGGCCGTTCCTGTTTGCCACGCTGACCCATATGGGCTTCCGGGGCCCCTTTCTGCGGGCAATAAAACACTTGTATTCTAATTCCTCCTCACAGGTCAGGACTCCCTTTGCCCTTTCAACATCATTCACAGTATCCAACGGCACAAGGCAGGGATGCCCGCTTTCACCCCTATTGTTCGCACTATGTGTAGAACCCCTAGCGGCCTCTATTAGGAATAATTTAAACATACGAGGAATAACGGTTAGAGACAGGGAGTTTAACCACTTGCCGACCAGGCCATTGCCGAAAGACGGCAACAGCGCGGTCGGCTAGTTCTGGGTGGACGTCCATGGACGTGATTCCAGAATGATGCCCCCGCGCGCCCCCTGGGGCGCGCACTCGGGAACATCCGTGACCGCCGGGTCCAGAGGACCCGGCGCATCACGGATTACGGTAAATAGCCGCTGATCGCGGCCGTTTACCACGTGATCGTTCCGTCAAATGACGGAGCGATCACATGTCAACATGTCAACAGAGTTCCTCCCTCCCCTCTCTGTACCGATCGGTACAGTGCGAGGGGAGAGGGGGAGGGATCGGATGGCAGCACCGCTGTGGGCTGCATGTGTAGTGCCCACAGCGGTGCTCAGTGACATTTGCAGTCACATCCATCCATCCCTCAATGCTCAGCCAACCCTGCAATACTCTGCATAACACCCTGCAATACTCTGCATAACACCCTGCAATACTCTGCATACCACCCTGCAATACTCTGCATAACACCCTGCAATACTCTGCACTATACCCTGCAATACTCTGCATAACACCCTGCAATACTCTGCATACCACCCTGCAATACTCTGCAATACTCTGCATACCACCCTGCAATACTCTGCATACCACCCTGCAATACTCTGCATAACACCCTGCAATACTCTGCATAACACCCTGCAATACTCTGCATAACACCCTGCAATACTCTGCATAACACCCTGCAATACTCTGCAATATACCCGGGCACTACTCTGCAATATACCCGGGCACTACTCTGCAATATACCCGGGCACTACTCTGCAATATACCCGGGCAATACTCTGCAATATACCCGGGCAATACTCTGCAATATACCCGGGCAATACTCTGCAATATACCCGGGCAATACTCTGCAATATACCCCGCAATACTCTGCAATATACCCCGCAATACTCTGCAATATACCCCGCAATACTCTGCAATATACCCCGCAATACTCTGCAATATACCCGGCAATACTCTGCAATATACCCGGCAATACTCTGCAATATACCCGGCAATACTCTGCAATATACCCCGCAATACTCTGCAATATACCCCGCAATACTCTGCAATAGCCCGCAATACTCTGCAATAGCCCGCAATACTCCGCAATTTTTAACCAGTTCCCACCCACAGTCATATGACGTCCTTGACTTTGTGCGGGGATATCTGAATGATGCCTGCAGCTACAGGCATCATTCAGATATCAGCTTTTTCAGCCAGCGATTTCCTACACCATAGGAATGATCATAGCTGCTGTTCCACTGCTTGATCATTCTTATGGGAGGCGAGAGGGGACGCCCCCCCCTTCCCGCCACCCTCCGGTGCTTCTACCGACTCACCGCTACGATCGAAGCCAATATCGTTTTTTTTTTATTATTATTTCATGCTTCCCAGCCTAGAGGTGAGATGTGGGGTCTTATTGACCCCATATCTCACTGTAAAGAGGACCTGTCATGCCATATTCCTATTACAAGGATGTTTACATTCCTTGTAATAGAAATAAAAGTGATCAAAACAATTTTGGGGGGGGGGAAAAGTGTCAAACTAAAATAAATAAAGTAAAATAAACAATAAAAAAAAAAAAAAAATTTTTAAAGCGCCCATGTCCGTGTGCTCGCATGCAGAAGCGAACACATACGTAAGTCCCGCCCACATATGAAAACGGTGTTCAAACCACACATGTGAGGTATCGCTGCGATCGGTAGAGCGAGAGTAATAATTTTGGCCCTAGACCTCCTCTGTAACTCAAAACATGTAACCAGGAAAAAATTTTAAAGCATCACCTATGGAGATTTTTAAGTAGCGACGTTTGGCACCATTCCACAAGCGTGTGCAATTTTGAAGGGTGACATGTTGGGTATCTATTTACTCGGCGTAACTTCATCTTTCACATTATGCAAAAACATTGGGCTAACTTTACTGTTTTGTTTTTTTTTTTTAAAGCACAAAACTGTTTCTTTCCCCAAAAAAACACGTTCGAAAAATTGCTGCACAAATACCGTGCGAGATAAAAAGTTGCAACAACCGCCATTGTATTCTCTAGGGTCTTTACTAAAAAAAATATATATAATGTTTTTGGGTTCTATGTAATTTTCTAGCAAATAAATGATGATTTTTACATGTAGGAGAGAAATGTCAGAATTGGCCTGGGCGCTCCAGAACGCCTGGAGGTGCTCCCCTGCATGTTGGGCCTCTGTATGTGGCCACGCTGTGTAAAAGTCTCACATATGTGGTATCGCCATACTCGGGAGTAATAGCAGAATGTGTTTTGGGGTGTAATTTGTGGTATGCATATGCTGTGTGTGAGAAATAACCTTCTAATATGACAATTTTGTGAAAAAAAAAAAAGAAAAAAAAAATCTTGATTTTGCAAAGAATTGTGGGAAAAGATGACAATTTCAAAAAAACTCACCATGCATCTTTCTAAATACCTTGGAATGTCTTCTTTCCAAAAAGGGGTCATTTGGGGGGTATTTGTACTTTTCTGGCATGTTAGGGTCTCAAGAAATTAGATAGGCCGTCAGTAATTCAGGTGTGATCAATTTTCAGACATTGGCACCGTAGCTTTTGGACTCTCTAACATTCACAAAGACCAAATAATATACACCAAGTTGTACTTATTTTTACCAAAGATATGTAGCGGTATAAATTTTGGCCAAAATTTACGAAGAAAAATTACTAATTTGCTAAAATTTTATAACAGAAACAAAGAAAAATTCATTTTTTTACCAAATTTTCAGTCTTTTTTCTTTTATAGCGCAAAAAATAAAAAACCCAACGGTGATTAAATACCACCAAAAGAAAGCTCTATTTGTGTGAAAAAAAGGATAAAAATTTCATATGGGTAAAGTGTTGTATGACTGAGTAATTGTCATTCAAAGTGTGAGAGCACCGAAAGCTGAAAATTGGTCTGGTTAGGAAGGGGGTTTAAGTGCCCAGTGGTCAAGTGGTTAAGATCTCCCTCTTTGCTGATGACATAATACTCACCCTGACCCAACCCCACATCTCCCTCCCGAACCTACACGCTGAACTAGACCGTTTCCGCGCCCTTTCAGGATACAAAATTAATGCTTCAAAATCAGAAGCATTACCCATCAACCTCCCTGAAGCAGAACTGGAACTCCTGAAATCCAACTACAACTATAATTGGCAAACAGCTCTGAAATACTTAGGGATCAATATCACCCCAAAATTTAATACCTTGTATCAAGAGAATTTCCCCCCCCTCTATGCTACTATTAGATCCCTCCTGCTCCAATGGAAAAAACATCATATCTCCTTATTAGGACGAATCGCATCAATAAAAATGACCATTCTCCCGAAACTTTTATACCTTTTCCAAACACTCCCTATACCCATACCACTCAAACATCTAAAAAAAACTCCAAACAGATTTACTCCACTTTATGTGGAATTACAAAAGACATAGGATCTCAAAAACGGTGCTGATGGCGTCGCGCGGTGAGGGGGGTCTTGCTTTCCCGAATATAGTCAAATCCTATCAAGCGACACAGCTGAGAGCTGTGGCATCATGGTTTATGCAAAAATCATATAATAAATGGACAGAGATAGAAAAGCTATGGCTAGCACCAGTACACCCGAACAACCTACTATGGAATGCGGATGCGGACGTAGCCCCGGAACGCCTGCTGGGCCCCATGCTCATGCTAAAGAGAACATGGCGCACATTGGCTAAATCTAGTAAACTAATCTCGGAGAAATCAACTCTGACTTCCTTTGTGTGTAACCCCAAGGTGCCAGATAGTCTCACACGCCAGATGTCACATCCCTGGTCTTCTAGGAGTTTGTTCCATTTTGGGAGTATAGTAGATCCTAGAACCCGTAGGCTCCTGTCTTTCTCAGACCTGCAGGCCAAACACGATATACCAAAACAAGCATTCTATGGATATTTACAAATACGACATTATGCACTAACCATAGCCCCTGATCTACAATTTTCACCCCCATCCCCGTTCGAAACCATTATTCTAGCAGGCAATACACAGAAGGGACTTATATCAGAGATCTATAAAATCTTGAATACCATCCCCCTAGAGGAACAAAGTAAGCATTACTACATGCTCAAGTGGGAAAAGATCCTAGGGGACGACATCACATTAGCACAGTGGCAGACAATATGGAACCAGGCAGCGAAGAGCTCAATGTACACGTTATATAAAGAAAACACATATAAAATCCTCTACTTCTGGTACATGACTCCAGATGTGCTACACACAATCTTTCCAAATAGCTCAGATAAATGCTGGCGTTGCCAGGGAGCTAAAGGCACTTTTTTACACGTGTATTGGACCTGCCCACTGCTAGCTCAATACTGGGAGACGGTTAGTCACCTCCTTGCCCACCTCTTAGAAACCGAAGTACAAGCGACTCCAAAATTCTTCTTACTAGGACTGTCACCACTTAAAATTTGTAGACCATACAAAAAATTAGTGCGACACATGCTTACGGCAGCACGCTGCCTAATAGCCTTAAATTGGAAACGCACTACCCCGCCTTCAGCTGAGGATCTATACGCTAGAATCGGAGATGTAGAGCTGATGGAGAAAATGACAGCTAGAATCCAAGATAGACTAGAGGCACATAACAGGGTTTGGAAGCTGTGGCACCTCCGGGAGGACCCACCATGACCAGGTAATAAAATCAACTAGAAGGCTCTTCTTCTCTTCCCCCTTCTTTCTCTCTTTCTTTCTTTCCTTTCTATCCTATTTCTAATCCTTGTATACCATAGGTTTACGCAACCTTGTTTTCAACTACAAATATCTGTTTTATATTTATGTTTTTTTTCTTTTTTGTTAGTTTTCGTTCCAGTCAGGAAGACTGGATTACTATTTAGTAACTACTGTAAATGAAGTTCGCATTTGCTATTTTGTTTATTATAGGAACTAAAGACAGCTAAGCCATACAGGATATATGTTTAAAACTACTTATGGATGCATTGAACAATGTATGTGATTATTCATGTTCCTTTATTCTGTATCACTAAAACTCATAATAAAAAAATTCGCTATTTGAAAAAAAAAAAATTGCAACTATCATCTTTTTTTTCTACAGTGTCTCTGCTTTCTAAACATACATGTCTAGGGGTTTCAGTAATTTTATCGCCAAACATGGAGATTTTTACATGTGTGCAAAAAAATTAAAACAATTGCTCTAATGCCAAACTAGTTAAACTTCATATGTTCCCAGATTAAACTATTTACAGATTTTCAAGCCATCCTCCTCCAGTAGCTTAGTGTGAATTTATTCATTCTCAACATTAAAGATAATAAAAAAAACTCTAAACCCTATATTCAAATTTCGATTGTTTTTTAACAGATTATAAACATCCAGTTGTTTGTTTATACCGTATTAGGATCACGGGACTGGCAAGATCTGTAAAGAAAATATGTTGCATGCGTTGTGAACTTTAAATTAATTTAAATACATTTCTGTGCAATGCTTACAGTTACAAAGGTGAATGAAGTGCTGTTACTTCTTGTTCAGAATCTGTAGATACTTTAGTGTGCAAGAGCTGGGTGTAGGTGTACTTTAAGCTATGTTGTAAGTCCCACCTGATAGTATACTGCCTACACTACAGAATTAGCTTTCCTGTGTGAGTGACTATAGAAGTCATAAACTCCCCCGTCAAATGCCAAGCAAATTGTTGGGGCTCATTGATAACAGTATCCCAGTAAGTAGAGATGGGCTGAACATCCCCCCAGTTCAGTTTGTGTCAGAACTCTCGAACATCACAAAAGTTCGGACCCCAAACCGCAAACCCCATTGAAGTCTATGGGACCTGAATTTGAAAAATCAAAGTCCCCATTTTGAAGGCTTATATGCAAGTTATTGGCCATAAAAAGGGTATGGGGTGCCCTGGGGGAAATGTACCAATTCAAAAAAAAAGTTTGTTTTTAAAGGAGCAGTGATTTTAATGATGCTTAAAGTGAAAAAATAAAATTTAAAAATTCCTTTTAAATGTAGTGCCTGGGGTGTCCCCTTATGCCCCGTACACACACGGAAATTCCGCCAGCAAAAGTCCGATGTGAGCTTTTGGTCGGAAATGACCATGTGTATGCTCCATCAGACTTTTGCTGGCAGAATTTCCACCAGCAAAAGATTGAGAGCAGGTTCTCTATTTTTCTGACAGAAAAAGTTCCTTTCAGAAATTCCGATCGTCTGTAGCAATTCTGACGTGCAAAATTCCTATGCATGCTCAAACAATTTGACGCATGCTCGGTAGCATTGAACTTCATTTTCTCGGCTTGTTATAGTGTTGTACATCACTGCGTTCTCGACGGTCGAAAGTTCAGAGAACTTTTGTGTGACCATGTGTATGCAATGCAAGCTCGAGCAGAATTCCGTTGGAAAAACCATCCAAGATTTTTCTGACGGAAATTCCGATCGTGTGTACGCGGCATTAGTCTACCTGTAAAGGGGTGCATCTGTACCGTGTAAAGAACCTGCGGGTGCAAAACTGACATATATAAAGAAAAAAATGACATTTAAATTGAAGACAATACAATACCATTGCTGTCAATACAAAAATGTATTGTCGGAAAGAGGCCCGCTCGCTCTCCCACCCTTTTCTAGCCTGCCGGGCTGCAGGCTCCAGTAAGGGTCTGGTATGAATTTTGGGGGGGACCCCCCACGCCATTTTTTCACATTTTTCTATTGCTGGCAATGTTGTTTTTTTTTTATACATCTGTCAGTGAGGAAGTCCATTGACAGCTGATGACTTATCCATTGTTAGGGACGCAGCAGCCGGCTTCCCGGCCTACTCCCTTACAACCAGCTATTCGCTATGCCCTGATTGGGCAAAGCTTTGCCCATTCAGGGTTTAAAATGCACTGTGCAGCATGCAATGCATTGTGGGGCACTCGGCAGGTGAACATCCCGCAAAATCGAGTGTGCGTCGAACGGGCAAACAGGTGTGCTTCAGGCCAAACTTTTGACCGGCTCAAACTGTTTGCCCAATTCTACCAGTAAGCTTGCAGTCTTCAGCTTATTTCTTTTGTTTCACATTTTCAAGAATAACATGTGGACAGTGAGTAGGACAGTTAATTGTCACAATTTCTTATGTATTAATGACATTAATATACCAACAATAAAACATTAATATTTTAAAACAGCCATCAAAATTTCCACTTGCCTGCTCGCATGGAAATTAGCCTAGGGTGAGTGTGGAGCCGCATCGGAGGAGCGAGCAGGCGAGGTTGAAAGGGAGCCAATTCTCCTCTTAGTGAAGCCAGGAACTGTGGCAAAAGGGAGAGGAGAGCCGGCTGGATTACACAGAGAGGGGAACTCCTTCTCTGACACTGAGCTTGTGAAACACCAGCCACTGTCAAACAGTCTCCTGGACTTGCTCCTATGATAGACAGCTAACTGGTCCAATGCCGGGAAATTTAAGTAGTGTGATGTCTATCATAGAAGCTGGTCCTGGAAGTGTGACTTTGTTTAACAGTGACCAGCGTTTCAGATACAAGCTGTGTCACAGAGGGGGATCCTCTCTGTGATCCGACTGGCTCTCTGCCCTATAATTCCCATGCAGAGATAGGCAGAATTAATGGGTACTGCCAAGGTTGCATTCATGGGCACTGATAGACTGCGCTGACAGGCACTGGATTAGGCTGTGCTGATGGGAACTGATAGGCTGCATTGGTGGACACTGATGATGCTGCACTGATGGGCACTGATTTGCTGCACTGATGGGCACTGATATGCTGCACTGATGGCCATTGATGGCTGCACTGATGGCCATTGATGGCTGCACTGATGGGCACTGATGAGGCTGCATTGATGGGCATTGATAGGCTGTATTGATAGGCTGCATCGATAGGCACTGATGAGGCTGCACTGATGGGCACTGATGAGGCTGCATTGATGGGCACTGATAGGCTGCATTGATGGGCACTGATAGGCTGCATTGATGCACACTGATAGGCGGCACTGATGATTAGTGATGAGGCTGCACTGATAGGAACTGATGAGGCTGCACTAATGGGCACTGATAAGGCTGCATTGATGGGCACTGATAGGCGGCACTAATGAGGCTGCACTTATGGCACTGATAAGGCTGCCCTGATGGGCACTAATGAGGGTGCACTGATGAGGCTGCACTAATGGGCACTGATGAGGCCTACTTGATTGGCACTGAGGAGGCTGCACTGATGGGCACTAAGATATTGATGACCTGCACTGATGGGCACTGATGAGGCTGTACTGATGGGCACTGATGAGGCTGTACTGATGGGCACTGATGAGGCTGCACTGATGGGCACTGATGAGGCTGCACTGATGGGCACTGATGAGGCTGCACTGATGGGCACTGATGAGGCTGCACTGATGGGCACTGATGAGGCTGCACTGATAGGCTGCACTGATGGGCACTGATATGCTGCATTGATGGGCACTGATGAGGCTGCATTGATGCACACTGATAGGCGGCACTGATGATTAGTGATGAGGCTGCACTAATGGGCACTGATAAGGCTTCATTGATGGGTACTGATAGGCGGCACTAATGAGGCTGCACTGATGGCACTAATGAGGGTGCACTGATGAGGCTGCACTTATGGGCACTGATGAGGCAGCATTGATGGGCACTAAGGCATTGATGAGCTGCACTGATGAGGCTGTACTGATGGGCACTGATAGGCTGCATTGATGGGCACTGATGAGGCTGCACTGATAGGCTGCATTGATGGGCACTGATGAGGTTGCCCTGATAGGCACTTATAGGCTGCATTGATGGGCACTGATGAGGCTGTATTGATAGGCACTGATAGGCTGCATTGATGGGCAGAGATGAGGCGGCACTGATGGATAGTGATGAGGCTGCACTGATGGGCACTGATGAGGCTGCATTGATGGGCACTGATGAGGGTGCACTGATTGGCACTTATGAGGCTGCATTGATGGGCACTGATGTGGCTGAACTAATGGCACTGATAAGGCTACATTTTTTTTTAAAGGTGTATATATATTTTTTTTTTTATTGCTTACATACAAATGAACAAACGGAAAAATATACAAATATGTATATAATATTAAGGGAGCAAACAGTGCTCATTCGGCAATGAGGTACAGTTACATGGTATCCAGTCATTGAGTACAGATCTTATGAAACTTTTTTTGGGCAGCCTCTGGCCTCATACGTCATTTTATATAGAAGTATAGCTTGATTGACTATTGTGAGCCAGAAGGCTATAGTGGGCGAGGATTGGGATTTCCAGTGCATAGTTATCATTTTCTTTCCATAAAACAGGATAATTCTTAGAAAGGTTTGTACATTCTTAGATATACCTTCATCATCTATATATCCCAGCAGGCATCTCAGGGGATTACAAATCCCTCACTCAGGCAACTGAGTGGCAACTGAGTGAGGGAGCTGATAAGGGCCATGACCTCCGACCAGAATTTCCTAATCGGCGGGCACACCCTCATTAAGTGGAAAAATGTACCATCACCCATGCCACATCGGGAACATGTTGCGGAGGGTAGTCTCTTTAGTCTATAGAGTAAACAAGGGGTAAAGTAGGACCTGTATAATAATTTGGTTTGAATGACTTTATCATGGGAAGAGATGACAGATGATACCTGGAGGGGAAGCACTTCCCACCAAATATCCTCCGTCAGCTCTGGTAGGTCAGATCGCCATTTATTTTCTATGGTGCTAATCCTGGTTGTCGTAGTATGGAGGAGAGTTTTGTAGCACATGGATACTAGTTTAATGTGAGACAGGTCAGTCAATAAGCGTTCGAGTGGAGAGGGTTGAATGTCTATGTTTCGAAGGCCAAACTGTGTTGTGGCGGTACGGCGTATCTGCAGATATCGGAAGTAGGCTAAGAAGCAAAAAAACCTTCCCCAAAAATAGGTGGGAAATCAGTCTAACCCCCTGCTTGAACCAAAAACTCACATCTGTTCTGCAGAAGAATTCTGGTAGACCTGGGTTGCCCCATAAGGAGCATTGGGGGAATACGTAATATGCGTACTGGTTGGTAGTATCTTTGAAAAAAAAAAAAGCTTGAATATCCGTATGGTCATAGATGGAACTGTCATATCCTCCCGTGCCCTGGTGGAAAGACGATGTATAAGGTTTTGAAAGGATTTATAGGAAGTGAGAATGGCTGCCTCCAATGCTGTTGCCACATTGTTTTCCTTGGGGTAGAATCACCAATGTGCATGGGCCAGCTGAGAGGCCAAATAATAAGTTTGAAGGCAAGGGAGCGCCAATCCCCTCTCCAAAATAGGTAATTGTAACGTGTCTTTTGCTATTTTCGTCACCCCTCACCCTCAAATTTAGTAAGAATTGTGTCAATTTCTTTGAATTTGCTTTTGGGAATGTATATTGGGGAGTTACTCAGAATATATAAAGAGTGGTAAAAAGATCATTTTAAAAATATTTATTCTACCCAGCAGCATCAGTGGAAGGTTGGTCCTGGTCTTAAGTGTATTCCTCATTCTACTAATGAGTGGATCTAAATTAATTTTAATGTATGAGGAGATATGTCGCTGTATCTCAATGCCTAGGTAACGAAAGGTATGTACAATCTGTAGTGGACATGAGGGTGGTAGTGTAAATGGGGTGGATTGGTCCAGCATAAACAGGGATTTGTTCCAGTTTACCTGGAAGCCAGAAAAGTGCCCAAAGCGCTGCATAATATCCAGTAGAGTAGGGAGTGATGGCCGGGGGTCCACCAAATATATCAATATGTCATCCACGTATAAGGATACCTTTTCTTCCAGGCCCCCAGTTATCAGTCCCATGATCTCCCCACTAGACCTGATCAGCGCTGCCAGTGGCTCTATCGCCAGCATAATAATAGTAAGCAATCCCTATGACTAATTTTGCAGAGTGGTGCAGATGAGGAAAAAAAATAGGGGGGGGGGGGGGGAGAAGCTGTGATGGAGGATAACTGAAGGTCAGTGAAGTGGAGGTCTTCGTTGCTGGTGACGCTGATCAGGAGGACCCAATGAGTCCACCCAATGGGCCACTTCTCTCGGATTTATGAAGAAGCAGGCCTTTCCTTTATGGATGATCCTCAGTTGTGCAGGGTATAACATACCTTAGGGTAGTTGGAGGTCTCGTAATTTTCTTTTAATGGCCAGGAATGTAGCCCTCTGTTTCTGTGTAGCTGCTGAAAATTGGGAAAGATAGTGATCCCGTTGCCATTGAAGGATATGCGCCCTCTGTGCGGGCGGCCCTGAGAACCGCTTCCCTGTCCCTGAAGTGCAGCAGTTTGATGAGCATAGTGCATGGGGGTGCCCCAATAGGTAAAGGACACAGTGGAACTCTATGCACTCATTCTATGGCAAATAGTGGAGACAAGGTGGAGGCCCCAAAAGTAGATGTTAACCACAGCTCCAGGAAAGCCTCAGGGGCCGTACCCAAAAAAACACAGATTATTATGCCTTAGGCAGTCCTCCATATCTGTTTATTTATCGGTGGTATTTTCTTGGGTTTGGTGCAAATTCTCTAACAGAGGCCTGCAAAGGGCGGGTATCATCCTCCAAATCCCCTATACATTGTTCTGCATTGGCCACTCTTTTGCAGAGTTATGCACATCTTGTTTCAGGAAGGACAGATCTGATCTGATAGAGTCTGAGTGGTGAGGGGAGCATGGCTGTGCTGAATAACCTCCATGATCTGTGTCAGCGTATGTTTTGCAGGGCCTGTGTCAGCATGGTCAGCGCTGGGGAAGGAGGTGCTGGGTCTTCAGGCTGTGAGAGCAGCAAGGGATCATCAGGGCTAGAAGCAGGGGGGTTTTGTGACTCACCCTTCCCTGGTTTGTGTTGTGCTGCTGTGGATGAAGAGGAGGGCTTGCTGTGATCCCTTCCATGATGCTTGCCAGCGCCATTTTGTTGCGGCTCACATGAAGAGAGCAGCGGCGGGAATTTGGCGATATCCTCCATTGTGGGGCCGTATTTCACCATCCTCAGGCATTCCCGGTGGTCTCAGGAGGGAAATAAGGCTGGTGGGTTTGGACAAGGACGATTGGGTCAGCAGGATCAGGCTAGGATCGGAGCGGGACAGACGGAGATCAGAGAAACCGCTTCCTCACATTCCAGTAGTCAGCCACGCTCCCTGTCGGGTGGCAATCCAACAGGCGAGGGGGCCAGAGCTAGTGCTGTGGATTGTCTGTCATGCGGTTGTGGAAGCAGAGGAATGCTTCTATGGAAACTGCAGATGGCAGTCTAACAGGTTGGGTAGCTCCAGTGGTAGTGTAGGGAGGCAGCCGGGTGCAGAGGGGACAAGAAGATCAGGGCTGCCTGTGGACAACTGTAGCAGGGTGGAGCAAGATGGCTACTACACGTGGCTATGGAGCTGGGACTATGGCGGTGATTTCAACTCTTGTCACAGGTTAAAAAAAAAAAATAAATAAATTCTATCTATCCATTACTGGGGGTCACGGCCTGGCCAGCCAGAGTGCTTTAGCCTCCAGGGGTGGCTTACCAATCACAGAGGAGTCAGAAGGGTGAGCGCCGGTGTAGCAAGATGGCCGCCCTTCAGAGAGCCGAAGCTGATATTCCACCTGCAGGCAGCCACGGAGGGGTGTTGGTAAGTGACACAGGCGGCGGTTAGCAGGTGGATGGGCTCCGGTGGTTGTGCAAAGGAAGAGCCGTGTACAGGATGGTCTGGGAGGCCAGGATTAAGTGTTGGTACCGCGGCCGGGTGTAGCAAGATGGCCGTCTCTCCCGGAGCTAGGCCGGAGCCACGGTCTGTCTCCCAGGCGGCCTCAAACAATGAGAAATGCCGCAATATCAGCCTCGAGCAGTGCGCCAGCTGTCTGGTGAGCTCTGGGTGCCGTGGGGAGAACAAGATGGTTTTGCTGGAGGATGGATGCCAAGGATACAGCAGCAGAATGGCAGGAGCATTGTAGCAACACATCCTATTCAGACCCCGGTCAAGCCACACCCCCGATGGACACTGATAGACTGCACTGATGATGCTGCACTGATTGGCACTGATATGCTGCATTGATTGGCACTGATAAAGTTGTTGTTAATATTTATTTTTGTAACTTAATTCTGCATAAAACATTTAACAATGTAATTTCATGAGATCATTTATGAGGGTGTGTAAAGGCAGAATTAGGGGCGGGGCATAGTAGGGGTTGGGTGGGGCAACTGGTGGCAACTACGGTAACTCCTAAGGCCTGGCTAGTAGCTCAGGACTTGACATTTTGAGCCCTGTTTCAAAACATATAATAGTAACCCTGAAAAATGCTGTGAAGTTGCAAATCTAAAACAATGCTGGGATTATCTTCTGTGAGGTTACTCAAAAGCAGAGTTATCTTTTTCTGCTTACTACTTGATCAACAATTGAAAGACATGATTATTTATGAGTGAAACTGTGAAAGTAATATATTATTGTTATTACTATAAAGAATTTATATAGCACCAACAGTTTGTGCTGCGCTTTACAGCGTGAGGGCAGACAGTACAGTTACAATACAATTCAATACAAGAGGAATCAGAGGGCCCTGCTGGTTAGAACTTACAATTTAACAGGGAGGGTCAAGTGATGCAAAATGTAATAACTGTGGGGGTTGAGCTGATGGAGAAAATAAAAATACATTTGTTTGGCAGAGGCAGGATAGGCTTCTTTAAAGAGAAAAGTTTTCAGGGATCGCCTAAAAGTGGACAGAGTAGGAGATAGTTGGACAGATTCAGGTAGGGAATTTCATAAGATGGGACAAGGCTTGGGCGAAGTCCTGGAGGTAATCATGAGAAGAGGTGACAAGGGAAGCAGAGACCAAAAGGTCTTGGGAGGAACGCAGAAAATTATTTGGCTGGTATTTTGAGACTTGTTTTTTTAAAGGTTGTATTTTATTGAATTTTACATGTTAAAGACAAGAACACACATGTTCCGTAACATGCAGCAGTGAACAGAGTAGACAACAAATTTTCCAGATCACTTCCAGAACACATATATAATACAAGGAAAGGCTCAATAGGGAAAATTTAAAGCATTGTGAGTTAAAATATGGAAATATATAAATGCATTTTACCAAAATTACAATAAAACCCTTTTACTCTGGTACTCTGAATGGTGTAAAATGTTTCAGACAACCTTTGATTGTATAATTAAATTTAAAGGAAGAGAATTGACGGCGCAAGCGCGGCAGCTTCTAAGATGGCCGCGAGTCACTGAAGCTCCGCTCCACCACGGCCCTGCGCTACTCACCGGACCTAACGGAGCGAACGTCAGCACAGCAAACCGGGCTCAATCTGTGGGGGAGATCTCCCAGAACCGGTGGGGCAAAACGGCACAAGCCAGGAGAAGCTTAAATAGTCAGATGACCGCGGTGCCCGGCCCAGTCAGCTATGCCAAGATGGCGGCGGCTACACGAGGCCCCACACAGCACAGGGGAAGAAGACGAATCGATTGCAGATCAGGATGTTCGGTCACCACTGTCACCAGGTACTGATTTCCCTCCTCTGCCCATGGGAGCTTCTCCTGCCTCTACAGAATCCCTGCTAGGCAGACTACAGAACGGTCCCCCTCCACTCCTATGCTGGACCCACACACAGGCCTCCTACTATCTGACACAGAGGATCATAATAACACTCCTGTCCCCACTGACTTTCCTTCCATGATGGAGGCTTTCTCCCAACTGCTCTCACAGAGTCTGGCCAGAAATGCTGCTCAAATAACTTCCTCCATCCATGCTGATCTGCAGCAATTAGGGCAGCGTATGGACTTTATTGAAAAGAGAGCAGATCAAGCAGTCGCCCGTATTAATCAAAACTCAGACAAAATTCAAGATGTACAAGAGCAACTTGAAATTGCCCTCGCCAAAGTCGATGACCTCGAAAATCGCTCAAGACGCTACAATTTTCGAATTCGTGGTTTACCCGAAACTGAGAAAGATGTAAGAGCTGCAGTGAAAACCCTGATGAAGGACCTCATACCAGACATAGCTGAACACCGCACAGAGCTTGACAGGGCGCACATAGCACTACAACCCCCCCGCTCTGATGGTCTCCCAAGAGACATTATTGTGAAACCCCACTATTTTGCTATTAAGGAAGAGATAATGAGGAGAGCAAGAGGAATAGATAACCTAAAGTTATTGGGCCACAAAATTCAAATCTTTGCCGACTTATCACCATACACGGTGCAGAAGAGACGTTCTCTGAAACCTTTACTACATCTGCTCACAGAGAGAGGCATAACATACAGATGGTCATTCCCCCTGAGGCTGAACTTTTCTTACAGAAACAAAAACGTTGGCTTTTCGTCACTGGCTGAAGGGGAACGGTTACTTCTTCATTTGGGTATACTTCCTTCCTGTGCATGACTCGAGCCTTGCGGAAGAAGCACTCCATTCTCAACAAAGCGTCCACTGCCGGCAAGTCCTCTACAACCTACATGGTTCAAACAGAACTCCAAACTCTCTAAAGAAAGCGTCCCACCCTGAAGTACGAAGGACCACAGGAACCTTTTTTTACGGTTCCGGGTTTTCTCATATCTCTTTGGCTTGTGAGCCTCTTAGGACATTATTTTTAGGTTCGACTATTCATTGATGTCTGGATGCGACAGAGTTCACTTTGACTTTTCACAGTTGAGCGGCCCAAACAATTTCGAGCTTATGGCATGCCTTTCATTGGGGGAAACCCCGGGTGGGTTTAGGGGATGGGGGGGGGGGGGGACTCAGGGGCTCACTTTACACTATGTGAGGTAATAGGCAATAATGCACCCTTTCCCAGTATATACCTCTGGTCAAACTTCTTCTCCTGCGGGGGATGGCATTGGGGTGCGAGTAGCCTGTTGATATATTAATGTCTTTCACTATACATGCTTACGGGTCAATTTATCAGCAAGCATACATATGCAGATGATGTATAAAGAGCAATATCTCTAGGTTGATACATCTTACTAGGTTTGGCAGCCCCGCCTATATTAGGTTTGATTTGTAGCAGGGCTCCCGGTAGGGGAGGGGTCTCACTCCCCTGGCTCCTTCCGTTGATAGCGGGACCATGGGGGGAGGGGTTCAGCTCCTCGGGGCCCAGTATGTTTCGTACAGTTACGGTTCGGGTTTCCCATGGGTTAATATGATTACCTTTTAACCCCTATTGTTGTAGTTCGCTAATTAATGTACAATAATTATGTAACTCAGGTGACGGGGCCGTGGTGGTTTCAATGCGCCCCTTGTAGGTCCCGGGTGGGCATTTATGCCCCTGGAACCTTGGCTGGCTCCCCTACTAGTAAGGGGACAGCTCTCATTGGGTAGGAGGCTTAGAATGTCCAGTACATTCAGCCTCGGGATTGAGTTTACGTTAAAGATGCATTTTACCTTGTAATTGATAAAGGCAGTGCAATTTTGTGTAATAATACTGAATACGCTTTCTTTTTTTTCTCTTTTTCACCACTTTTTTCTACCTCCTATATCCTATGCTGACAAGTGAGCGCAGGTTCCGGATCCGCTTCTGGTATCTCCTCCCGGGTCCCGCGTTGCTATGTTTCAATGTATACCCACCTTGTGACGCGGATTCTCTTTCTCATCTAGGTAAGATACTCATTTTAACCATAGCACCACAATGTTCACCTTATGACTGAGCGGCCCAATACTACGCCCTCCCTTCATATTATTTCTCATAACACCCAGGGTTTAAACTCCCCCATCAAACGTAGGAAGATTTTTCAAATGTATAAATCTATGCATGCAGACATTTTCTTTTTACAAGAGACACATTTCCCCATATCATACCAAACTAAATTCCTACATCACCATTATCCCCAATTCTTTTTGTCCTCTGCCTTAAATAAAACGAGGGGCATCGCGATTTGCTTCGCTAAACACATTAATGTCTCTTAGCCAGAAGTAATCACTGATCCACAGGGACGTTATATCCTAGTTTCGGGAAACATTGATGGGGAATCATATACATTTGTATCGTACTATTTTAATCACTGATGATCAAGCTCCGACCTCACTTAAAAGGTACGATCTTCTTCGGAGGAGATACTAATATGGCTTTTGACTTTTCCCTGGGATTGACTGGATCTGGTAAACCAAAACCTAAACGTCCCTCTAGGCCAGTGGTTCTCAACTCCAGTCCTCAGGACCCACCAACAGACCAGATTTTAAGTATTACCTTGGGGAGATACAGACTAGAATACTGCAATCACTGAGCAGCAAATTATGTCACCTGTGATGTATTTCAGTTATCTTGCAAACCTGGCCTGTTAGTGGGCCCTGAGGACCGGAGTTGAGAACCACTGCTCTAGGCAAAGTGTCCAAATAGCGGAAATAATGCAAGAGGTAGGTCTCATTGATATCTGGAGGGAAACTAACCATCACGTTAAACATTACACACATTATTCTGCTCCCCATAACTCATACGCCAGGATTGACCATATATTTACCCGCTCCTATACGATTCCCTTAATATTGAGATCCAAGAGCCTAGATTCACCCCTATCGGACCACTCAATGGTTACTTTGATATTCAAGAAGCCTTCAGGGTGCAATAACCCCCCAAGATGGAGATTGCAAGAATCCATACTTAGCGATCCAATTCAGTGCACAAACTTAGAGGATTCCATCAAGGAATACTTTAGAATCAACACAACCTCAGATGTTTCGCCAGAGGTGATTTGGGTGGCACACAAACCAGTGATCAGGGGAAAGATAATGCAAATGGCAGCTAAACTTAAGGCGGAACTCAGAGCAGACACAGGCAATTGGAGGATTTTAAAGCGCTAGCTAGGGAACATAAAAGGGCACCCACTGCAGAGTCCCTAGCTAATCTAGATAGGGCTCGGGCCCTCCTCAACCTTACTCTAACCACCGCGGCAGAAAAGCATTTTAGGTGGACTGGAGCTAAATTTTACAGCCAAAAGGACAGGATAGGCTTTAGATTAGCGGTCAAGATAACTCCTAAACATCGGGCTTTAGCTTTTCCCAAAATTAAGCTTCAATCCGGGGAGTTAACTCAAAACCCAAGTAAGATAATGGAAGAATTTCTAAAATTTTTTGGAAATCTTTACAAGTCTAAATCCTCATCGGGAGGTAAGCTTAGGCAGGAGTTTCTTGATTCCCTAGCACTACCAGCTTTAACAAAACCACATAGGGACTTAATGGAGGACCACTTTACGCAGGAAGAGGTGCTTCACACTATGAATTCATTGAAACTTGGATCCTCCCCTGGACCAGATGGGTTTTCCAATGGTTATTATAGAAAATTTGGAGCTACGCTAGTACCACACCTAACGAAATTCCTGAACTCCCTTAGAGAGGGAGGACCACTGGGTTCGGAATTAAATGCTACCTACATAACAGTAATTCCCAAGCCAGGGAAGGATCCAAGCGAAATTGGGAACTATCGCCCTATTTCCCTAATTAATAACAACATCAAAATTTTAACTAAGATCTTAGCAAAAAGAATGTCCAGCTTCATTTCATCATATATCCACAAAGACCAGGTAGGTTTCATTCCTGGCCGACAGGGGCCGGATCAAATTAGATGGACCATTGACATTATCTCTCTTCTGCATTCTCACTGGGACGGGGGACCACCACAAAAAGGATATATTTTGTCGATTGACCTACATAAAGCATTTGAGGATATTGGAAAAGTCGGGACTTTAAGTCCTCATGCACATGGACGTTTTTACAGCTGCTTTTTTGAGCTTTTTTTGCAGCTTAAAAAGGCCTGTCTATGTTAGTCTATGGCTTCATGCCCACCTAGGCGTTTTTGAGCTGCAAGTGGCATAAGCGTTTTTAAGCTGTAAAAAAAACCCAGGACCAGTGCGTTCTGAAAGACGTTTTTCAGCTGTAAAAACGTTCTAACACTGAAAAACGCTCAAAAACGCTCAAAAACGCTTAAAAACGCTCAAAAACGCTCAAAAACGCTCAAAACGCTAACGCGGAAAAACGCTCAAAAACGCTAAAAACGCTATTGCAAAAACGCTGAAAAAAGCTGAAAAAAGTTTAAAAAATTCACTGCAAAGATACTGGCGTTTTCATAACGTTTTTTTAACAGCCTGTGTGCATGAGGGCTAAATGAGGCACATGGGGGAGGTGCCTCCATCCCTAGTTCGGAGAAAGAAATGGGAGTTTGGGACTTTAAATGAGGTCCACGGACAACAGGGGGTAGATTAAAATGATGTTTATTGATCATGGAACCTGTATCAAACCATATTGCAAACATAGACCTCATGTAAAAGAAGAACATTATAATAAATGTCATTCAATACACCTACGCACATTTGTGTGAGCGCATGCACTAAGGCATCAAGAGTACATTAATATGTCAACTAGAGGCCACATGATAGTCACAAGCAATTGATAAATACATACAATGATAAATACATATATATACACATAGAAGCAGCATTAGGCGATGGAAAAAATGTGTAAAACCATTATTGATTGAAGAGAAATGTTCTAAGTTGATAATGATAATGTGAGCATATATCTGCGTAACAAAATGCCCGACGCGTTTCGTGTGAACCACTCATCAGGGGCACAGTGCTCAAACATATATGAACTCAGTGCAGGGGAGATGTGGTAATGGTGGAGCCAGGGCCACATTTGCAGTCCCCACCGGGAGCTGAGGTGCCAGAAAACACGCACTGGCGGGGCGCATGCACAGAGCCCCCCCACATGCACAAAATCCGGAACACTGAAACTAATGATGGGACAATGACTTGCCAGGTGCTGACTACCAACCGGGGTATGTTTCCCAGAAAATTGTATACGAGTGCTGTGGTGCGGTCTGCCATCATCTGTTTGCATACATACATAAAGCATTTGATTCCATTGACTGGGCATTCCTGTCTGATATTCTGCAACGCTGGGGATTCGGCCAAAATTTTCTAAATTTAATTAGGTCCCTATACTCAAACCCCTCGGCGCAAGTTCGTCTGATGGGTAGATACTTGGCCTCGTTCCCAATTAAAAGGGGTACCAGACAGGGATACCCACTCTCTCCCCTATTGTTCGCTATTGCGATAGAGACCCTAGTCATAGCCATCAGAACAAACCCGGATGTCAAGGGGGTGATATGTGGGGACCAGGAACACAAATGCGCTTTATACGCAGATGATCTGCTACTATACATCACATCCCCCCTGATTTCCACCCCAGTGGTGTGTGGGATACTAAGATCTTTCAGCAAAATTTCAGGACTGACGGTTAATATGTCTAAATCGGTCGCTCTAAATATCACGGTACCGTCAGAGCTTCTTTCACAACTTAAACAAAGCTTTGAGTTTTCCTGGTCTGACACAACCATCCCCTATCTGGGAATCCAGTTGACCCCTGAGATAGGTAGCTTATTCAAAGCTAATTATCCTCCCATGATACTTAAATATAGACAAGAGATCGAAAAATGGGCTAAATATAGTCTATCCTGGCTGGGAAGAATCAATGCTATCAAGATGACATTGCTCCCCCGCCTTTTATATCTATTTTGTTCCCTTCCAATCCCACTAACAAAAAGCTTTCTACATAATCTACAATCGGTTATAATTTGCTTTGTATGGGGAGGCAAGGGTTACAGATGCCCGTCTTCTGTTCTGACATGCATGCGCTCGCAGGGCGGTCTGGGCCTGCCCGATCTATGGGGTTATTATCGGGCCGCGCAACTGTCGCAGATATCCCTCATTTTTGGAAGGGGCCCAAAACTAGATTGGCTATCTATGGAAAGAGAGGCTACTCCCCTCAACACCATTGATTTTCTCATATGGTGCGACCCTAAAAGCAGACCGGCTATCATGGCACCCACCTTATCTCACTCGATTGCACTCTGTAACAAATTATTCACTCAGACGACTCTGATCTCCCCCCTTAAGCCTCTGTCTCACATATTTAATAACCCTTCATTTCCACCAGGTTTAAACATTAAGGTATTTAAATGGTGGACAGACAAAGGTCTCTACAGGATAGGTCACTTTATAACAGCGACGGGTCCCATTAACATGCCTTACTGTAAACGCATATTGGAAATGCCTGACTATGAGAGATTTCGATTCCACCAAATTTCCCATTTCCTACAATCCATTTGGAACGATAAACATGATTTACCCTCAATTATACAATACGAACATTGGTGCTCTAACCTCAATAGCTCAAAAGGGGGGATTTCTGTAATATACACAGCACTTATGTCTAAAACGGACAAGCCAACATACGCCGGGACCTGGGAGGAGTACTTGAATGGATCTTGGACATCAATGGACTGGTTCAGTGGGTGGAACTGCTCCTATAAAGGTATTTGCAATATCTCTTTGATAGAGGCTAGCATAAAGGTTATGTCAAGATGGTACTATGTACCTACCAGACTGGCTCTGTTTTATCCTGGGACTTCTCCAATCTGCTTTAGAGGGTGCAAACTGGAAGGCACTATGCTGCACACATGGTGGACATGCCCGCGCATCAGATCCTTCTGGAAGAAAGTTTTTTGTATGATGGGTAATATTCTGAGTATATCGATTTCGCCTGACCCGCTTATAGCTTTACTCAATCATAACATACCGAATATACCTAAAGCTCTCAAAAGCTCTCCTTCTTTATTTTATTGGGAGCAAAGCTTACCATAGCTAAAGCCTGGAAAAGGCCCACAGTGTCATTCCAGTGTTGTAAGAGAAAAATATCATGGATAATGTCCCAGGAGAAGATAGTAGCGAAACTGTTAGACAAAGTTGAAAAATGTAATGTCAATTGGGAACCGTGGGCCCGATACTGTAAAATTCCACTCTTTCTGGGAATGGAGCTGGGAACAGGAGACTCACAGAAATTACAGTAACACTGTTCTTCCCTATCTTCTCTTTCCTTCTTTCTAACACGTTTTCTTTCTCCTTAGGAAGAGGCTACTGGGTCTCTTCGGTCTTCACAGGTCTCTTTTGATCTTTTCTTCCCTTTCTTTGTATCAAGATACCTCCCCATTGGGGTACTCTGGAGGACCTGCATACTAGAAACCGGAAAAACCCTGTTAGATCCCCTAGGGGATGGGTTAATCGATGTACCCAGTAGACAATATTGAGCAATTCGAGGTATGCATAACCCAAAGAAGGTCACTCCGGAGAGAAATGCACTGAACTATGCTGCCTTTATCCCCTAAAAGGTTTAGGTTGCACAAAGTTAAGATTGTGTTTTCTTGTTCATGTTTTTCATACCTTATCAGCGGAACATGTTATATGAATTATTTAGCCTCAGGCTCATCAGGGTAAACGTAAGGATAATACAGGTTACAGGATCTTGATGGGTGGGAGCTTCTGCTCAACCCAGGAGGGCACAGCAAGATCCCTGATGGGGTGCCCAATGGGAGGGGGAGGATTTCCACGCACAATAAACAAGTGTAGGCGCCTGTAGCCACTTACAGCGGAGGCAATTAATATTCTTGATGGAAACAAATTTCCTTATAGTTTATATGATTACAAGATATTTGGATTTGTTTTTCTTTTGTTCTTTCTTATTCCTTTCTCTCATACTTACTATGTAATGTGTACATTTACATTATTGTTTGTATAAAACTCAATAAAATACTTTAAAACTAAAGGAAGAGAATTGTTGAAAGGATCAATCCAGAGCTGATTTTGAAAGTTTGGAACTTTTTCACTGTAATACTAGTGCATTTTTTGCATAAAAAGAGATAGCGTAGAGGCGCATGTGCGGGGCTCGCAAAATGGGAGCTCCGCTCCCTCACGAAACGACGGCGCCCATTGCACTTTCCTCAGCACACAGACGGACCCCAAAACACAGGGAGACAAGCTTCCAGGTCCCAGCTACACCCCCATATGATCGGGGCACTGGTTAAATGTAATCTGTGGCCGCAATTAGCAAAAGCAGGAGCAGCTGGGACATCCAAGATGGCCGCCGCAACACAGGCAAAGCCACAGACACAGGATCTCTGCTTCTCAAGTCAGGCGGACTACAGGTCAGAGCAACCCCACATCCCCATGCACTTCACTCCAGGAAGGCAAACGGGATACCCACCTATCCTCACCCCCTCACCAGTTTCCACAGAATCCCTCATAGATTGTCCTCTAAATGAATACTCTCTATCTCCCAAGGAATCTAACACAGGGCACACAGGTTATTCTCCTCAGGACTTCCCGGCCAGTGACCAGGCCTTTCACATGGACACCCTCTTCCACAGATTCTCCGATCTCCTGGACAAGGGGCTGGCACAAACGGCTGCTAAAATCACAGGAGATCTCAAGGCTGATTTTATCAATCTGGTAGCCCGGATCGACACGATCGAACACAAAGTTGAAGAAACTATAACTATCACTAACCAAAATTCTCAGCACATCTGTACCGTGCAAGATCAACTCGATCTAGCCATGGCTTGTATCGACGAACTTGAGAATAGGTCAAGACGATACAATATCAGAATTCGTGGCCTACCTGAAACAATTCAAAATATTCCTGAAGCAGTGCAATACCTGATTAAACAACTAATCCCCACCATCCCATCTCACCGCCTAGAGCTGGACAGGGCCCACAGAGCCTTGGGGCCCCCCAGAAAAGATGGTACCCCAAGAGATGTTATTGCCAAGCCCCATCACTACACAGTGAAGGAGGAAGTGATGAGACAGGCCAGGTCCGCTCACACAGTAATGTGCATGGGTCACCAAGTGCAGATTTTTGCGGATCTCTCACCCTCCACAATCCAGAGGAGGAGATCATTGAAACCCCTGCTTCTTGCTCTCACCCAAAGAGACATAAAGTACAGGTGGTCCTTCCCGTTCGCGGTTAAGTTTTCCGTTAAGGGGAAACAATATGCTTTCTCATCCCTCCCAGGAGGAGAGAAACTCCTCTTACACCTGAAAATCGTCTCCCACGAAGCTGAAATGGACACAACCAATGCCGGAGTCAATTCTAACAAATGACCGACCCCCACCAGCCCTCAATCTCCCTTGTGGTCTACAGGAAAAGCTAAGAAGGCCAAAGACAACAACCCAACTTGAAGCCAGTGATGACTTGGATTTCACCTAACACATCCCGGGTGTGAAGCAGGGACCAGAGTAATAATTCCCCCAACTGTGGGGGTCCCTCGTGCCAATATCCTTAGGCATACTGGTCACCCGGGCACCGGTTACTGATTTTTCAGTGCACTTATTTTTCAGTTTTTTGTTCTTTTTACCATTGATTTTGTTTATCGCAGTGAATGTTGTCCACAAGGCAGCTACACCTCACAAGGTTGGATATTTTATCCCCCCACGGCTCCAGAGAGTACTTTAACCATTCAGTAAGGGATAACCTGAATAGTTCCCCCAATGGACGCTCTGCTGCGATAGAGAGGGGACTGGGGAGTTGGGGGGGAGGGGAACATGCAAGTGGGGGAGGTGAAGGGTCTATAGCCAGTTAAGCTGCTAGATACTGTGATATGCTTACGTGAGGATTTTATTTACATTAAAAGTACACGTTATTTAGAGGGCGTCCGGTTTCGTGACGGACCACTAATCTAACCCTTAGATACCCATTGGTCTCTGAGGGTTAGGTTGTCTGAGCCTGGATGGGCCAGACATTATCTGATTCTCTTCAGAAGGACACGTGGGGTTTCTCCTTCCCTGTGTCCTTTCTTTCTTTTCTAGGAGACCTTTACTTTCCTTTTCTGTTCTTCCCTCCCTCCCTCCCTCCCGATCACAATAATGCATCTAACTGCATCTTGTGTTTCAGATAACATTCGCACCCTCAAGGAAGTGACTGCCCATAACCCACCAAGACGGAACAATGATCATCATGCTATCGTCTAAGTGTCAACACATCTAAGGGTAAGTGGGGGCTGTTTACGTTGCATCTCACTCCTTCTGCTCCATGGCTGACGGCCCCATAGCTGAACTACAAATAGCGTCACACAATGTTCAGGGACTCCATTCCCAGATGAAAAGGAGAAAGGTTCTTGACTATTACAAACATCTCAAGCTAGACATCATCATGCTGCAAGAAACACATTTCCCGTCCAGGTATAGCCCTAAGTTTCTTTACCCACAATTCTCACAGTTCTTTTTAGGGAGCGCAAACAACAAAACCAAGGGAGTTGCAATCTTAATCTCCAAAAAACATAAGTTTGTGAAAATCTCTGAGCATGCTGACCCAGAGGGCAGGTTCCTCTTGGTTAAGGGCACGGTGGGAGACCATCTGTATTCATTGGTATCCTATTATGCACCTAATAGAGGACAAGCTAAATTTTTTGACTCACTATTGCACATCCTCGCTCAGAAACTGGAGGGGGCGATCATATTTGGCGGAGATTCGAATGCAGCGTTCGATCAGGGGTTGGACAAGTCTAAACCACCGCGATCTCAACTTACACGTCCCACCAAAGAAAGTCTCGGAATCGCAAAGACGATACATGCACATGGCCTGTCTGACACTTGGAGGGAACTCAATCCCAACAAGCGGGACTTCACCTATTATTCTTCCCCTCACAGCACTTATGCAAGGATCGACCACATCCTGACCCCATCCTCCCTACTCTCATTAATACACAGAGCCCAAATCAGGGAATCGGCTCTTTCGGATCACTCCATTGTCACCATAACACTTAAAACAGGAGCCTTGGGTGGATCTAGGGGACAATGGAGACTCAATGAGTCGTTACTATCTGACCCCATCAGAGTTACAGAACTTGAAACAGCACTGCAGGAGTACTTTGCACTCAATAAAACAGAGGACACATCCCCGGAAATGCTCTGGGCGGCGCACAAGGCTTTCATAAGGGGCAAGCTCATTCAGATCTCCACACAGATCAAACGAGAACAAAGAGCCGACATAATTCGGTTAGGCAGAGAATACAATAAACTCAAGGCTTCACACAAAAAAAATCCATCCAAGACCCCCTCCTCGCTCATCGACAAATCTAGATTAGATCTCAACCTAGCACTCACAGCCAAAGCTGAAAAGGCCATTCGCTGGAACAAACATAAATTCTACACACAGGCAGACAAAATAGGTCCCCTACTAGCAACAAAACTTTCTCCCCCCATCAAAACTCATGCATTACCCAAGCTCAGGATAATGGTCAACCCCCCACGACTAATCCATCCAAGATACTGGAAGCTTTCCAAGAATTTTACTCTAAATTGTATAGACGACCTGCTACATCCACCGCTGACTTATTCCCTAGATTCCTGGAGGATCTTCCTATCCCTTCCCTAAAAGACGCTCACAAACAAAGGATGGAATCACCCATCACGGAAGGGGAGGTTTTGGGGGTCATCAAGGACCTTAGAAAGGGGTCTGCCCCGGGTCCTGATGGTCTTTCCATACCCTATTATAGACCCTTTGCGCACACTCTAGCACCTCACCTGACCTCCTTCTTTAACTCCAAGACAAATGGAGACTCCCTAGATACTCACTTTAATACAGCTTTAATCACAGTCATACCCAAGCCTGACAAGAACCACGAGGATGTTAGCAACTACAGGCCGATCTCCCTAATAAACAATTACTTAAAAGTACTCACAAAAATAATGGATAACAGGCTATCTTCCTTCATTAGTCAGTATATACATAAAGATCAGGTAGGATTCATACCTGGAAGACAGGTGCCCGACTAAATCCAGACCACCCATCCTCTTACCGACTTTATCCCACTCCTGTGCCATATGGGATTCCCTCCGGCTATTCCCAAATCTGGTCTCCAAGGGACGTCCTCTAGCGCATCTCTTTCACAACCCCGATTTTCCACCCAGACTAGACATCTCAGCATTTAAATGGTGGCTAAACAAAGAGCTATACCGGATAGGACACTTCTTCACCTCCACTGGGCCAATCGATCTCAAATTTTGTATCAAAACCTGGAACTCCCGGAATCGGAACGCTTCCGTTTCTACCAAATCACCAATTTTCTTCACACCATCTGGAAGGAAAAACCCCTTCCCCCGAAATTCACAGCATACGAGTTGTGGTGCGGACAAGCCATGGAGCAGAAGGGGGGAATCTCGGTGATATATTCAGCCCTCACTTGTCCTATAGACAAAACCCCATACATGAAGGCTTGGGAGGTTGACTTCCAACACTGCAGAGATCTGGAGACTTCAAAGGGATCCAAAATATCTCCCTCATTGAGGCAAGCATCAAACTGCTAACCAGATGGTACCTAACCCCTACCAGGCTAGCAGTCATATACCCCTCAGCAAGCCCTCTGTGCTTCAGAGGATGCCGACACCTAGGCACAATGGCCCACATTTGGTGGGAATGCCCCAAAATCCGCACTTTCTGGAGAAAAGTTTTCTCCATGATCTTCAAGGTGACGGCTTGCCAGGTCCCCAGGACCCCAGAGGTGGCACTTCTAAATACATGCATCCCAGACATAACCAAGGCATCCCAAACGCTGATCTACTTTATACTGCTGGGTACAAAAATCACAATTGCCAAAGCCTGGAAACAACCAAAACCTGCAATACATACAGTCAAAAGGAAGATTTCATGGATTATGACCCAAGAAAAACTTACCAGCACTCTGACAGACACCTCCTCGAAATTCCAAAAAATATGGGAGCCTTGGGCCCAATATATGGGAACTTCCCTCATACCAGGTGTTCAGGTACGACACCATTCCTAAACAATGTTTAGTCACGTCTATCCAATAGCTATGCAAGAGACACGCAGAAGAAATAACCCTATCCCCTCACTGATCATGAGGACCCCCTTTCCCACCTCTCCCCTTCTTACTCTTTTTTTTCTCTTTCTTTTTTCTATTATCTCTGTCGGTTAACTCATGTCAGATAGCTAAATGTTGATAAATTCATTTGATGCTACCGTTAGGTAGTCTCCCTCGCTCAGGAGGAACCAAAATCGTCCTATCTTACCTGTTTGCTCAGCCCATATGGGCAGTGTAGTAAAGGGGGATTTCCCTCGTCTGGCACAGTCAGATCCCGTCAGGGGTGCCAGGGGCAGGGAAGGGATCCCTAAAGTTTTAGGGGTAGAGCCTGGATCTTGTTATGTTAGTATTTGGGTCTTGATAATCGTTAGCGGGCCTCCCCATAAGTTTCCAAGGCTGAGCTGACTATCGAAATATATTTCTGTTTGTAACTTTTATGTGTCATGCTCTAGGAGGCATTCCCTCCTGAGCGTATAAATATGTTATTGCATAATTTTGTATGTGCTAATTAAAAATAAAAACATATTGAAAGTAAAAAGAGATAGCATAGTGTTTTTGAGCTGCTTTTTTCTCTTTCCCTGAGAAATCCCCTAATGAAAATCTCAATGGAGTGCAATTATTTGGCAATGATAGTTTTTCAGAAATTAACTCCGTGACTTCAGGCTAAAAAGGTCTAATGTCCAGGCAGACCCAATTAATATGAAAACTGTCTTCCGTGTTTTTATTACACCTAGTACATAAGAATGTAGAAGCCCTCCCCATTCTGTGTGATTTTTTTTTGGGGGGTATAAGAAATCCTTTACAAGTAACTGGATCAGCTTATCTTGACAGAAATGAGGGGGAAGGGGAATTTGGGAAATTACTGCCTGGTAAGGATGTGTATTATCTTGACAGAGATGGCAGGTGTCAGTTGTGTATATCTCCATCTATGTCTCTGTATGAGATATTTACAGGTATTTGTCATTTAACCACTTAAGCCCCGGACCATTTGGCTGCCTAAAGACCAGACCAGACATTTTGGCACTTAATGCGTTAATGCAATGTTGTACCCAAACAAAATTTGCGTCCTTTTTTTCCCACAAATAGAGCTTTCTTTTGATGGTATTTGATTGCCTTTGCTATTTTCATCTTTTGAGATATAAATGGAAAAAGACTGAAAATTTTTTTTAAAAATGATATTTTCTACTTTTTGTTATAAGAAAAATCCAATAAACTCAATTTTAGTGATACAAAATATATTCAGCCACATGTCTTTGGTAAAAAAATGTCAATAAGCATATATTTATTGGTTTGCGCAAAAGTTATAGCGTCTACAAACTAGGGTACATTTTCTGGAATTTACACAGCTTTCAGTTTATGACTGCCTATCTCATTTTTTGAGGTGCTAAAATGGCAGGGCAGTACAAAACCCCCCCAAATGACCCCATTTTGGAAAGTAGACACCCCAAGGAAATTGCTGAGAGGCATGTTGAGCCTATTGAATGTTTTTTTTTTTTTTTTTTGTCCCAAGTGATTGAATAATGACAAAAGAAAAGTTTTTAAAAAAAGTTGTCACTAAATGATATATTGCTCACACATGCCATGGTTATATGTGGAATTGCACCCCAAAATACAAGATTTCCAAGGGCGTAAATTTTTGATTTCGCTCCTCACTACCTATCACAGTTTTGAAGGCCATAAAATGCCAAGATGGCACAAACCCCCCCAAAATGGCCCCATTTTGGAAAGTAGACACCCAAGCTATTTGCTGAGAGGCATGTTGAGTCCATGGAATACTTTATATTTTGCCACAAGTTGCGAGAAAATGACAAACTTTTTTTTTTTTTTGCACAAAGTTGTCACTAAATGATATATTGTTCAAACATGCAATGGGAATATGTGGAATTACACCCCAAAATACATTCTGCTGCTTCTCTTGAATATGGGGATACCACATGTGCGGGACTTTTTGGGAGCCTAGCCGCGTACGGGGCCCCGAAAACCAATCACCGCCTTCAGGATTTCTAAGGGCGTACATTTTTTATTTCACTCCTCACTACCTATCACAGTTTCGAAAGCCATAAAATGCCAAGATAGCACAAAATCCCCCCAAATGACACCATTTTCGAAAGTAGACACCCCAAGCTATTTGCTGAGAGGCATGGTGAGTATTTTGCAGCTCTCGTTTGTTTTTGAAAATGAAGAAAGAAAAGAAAAATGTATTTTTTTTCTTTTTTCAATTTTCAAAACTTTGTGACAAAAAGTGAGATCTGCAAAATACCTACCATACCTCACAGCAAATAGCTTAGGGTGTCTACTTTCCAAAATGGGGTCATTTGGGGGGGTTTGTGCCATCCTGGCATACCATGGCCTCCGAAACTGAGAGAGGCAGTGAGGAGTGAAATCAAAAATTTACACCCTTAGAAAGCCTGAAAGCAGTGCTTGGTTTTTGCAGTCCCGTACACGGCTAGGCTCCCAAAAAGTCTCACACATGTGGTATCCTCGTACTTAGCAGAAGCAACAGAATGTATTTCCGGGGTGTAATTTCACATATGCCCATGGCATGTTTGAGCAACATATCATTTAGAAACAAACTGTCTTTTTCCCGCAACTTGTGTCAAAATATAAAATATTCCATGGAGTCGACATGCCTCTCAGCAAAAATCTTGGGGTGTCTACTTTCCAAAATGGGGTCATTTGGGGGGGTTTGAACTGTCCTGGCATTTTATGCACAACATTTAGAAGCTTATGTCACACATTACCCACTCTTCTAACCACTTGAAGACAAAGCCCTTTCTGACACTTTGTTTACATGAAAAAATATTTTTTTTTTTGCAAGAAAATTAAGTGGAACCCCCAAACATTATATATTTTTTTTAAAGCAAAGGCCCTACAGATTAAAATAGTGGGTGTTTCATTTTTTTTTTCACACAGTATTGGCGCAGCTATTTTTCAAACGCATTTAAAAAAAAAAGAAACACACTTTTTAAAATTGTGATGCACTAAAACACACTGTATTGCCCAAATGTTTGATGAAATAAATAAGATGATCTTAGGCCACGTACATGGATACCAAACCCGACATGCTTTAAAATTGCGCACAAATGTGCAGCGGCGACAAACTACATACATTTTTAAAAGCCTTTACAGGTTACTACTTTAGATTTAAAGAGGAGGTCTACTGCTAAAATTACTGCCCTCGATCTGACCTTCGCGGTGTTACTTCACATGCATGGTGCAATTGCTGTTTACATATGATGCCAGACCGATGCTTGCGTTTTTTCCTTTTTTTTTTCTTTTTTTTTTAATTATTTATTTTGCTTTTTTATTTTTATTTTAAATTGCTCCTTACATTTTGTTTTTATCATTTTTATTGTTATCTCGGGGAATGTAAATATCCCCCATGATAGCAATAGGTAGTGACAGGTACTCTTTTTTTGAAAAAATTGGGGTCTATTAGAAAATAGATCTCTCCTCTGCCCTCAAAGCATCTGACCACACCAAGATTGGTGTGAAAATGCTTTCCTAATTTCCCAATGGTGCTGTTTATATCTTGCAAAATCTAAGTCATGAAATGCTCGTAGCTTCCAGTTACTTAGGCCATAGATATCATTGGAGCCATTCTGGTCTCTGATCAGCGCTATAGTGAGCCTGCAGAACCACCGGCTGCATTCTCAGGTTCCCTGTTGGGACAGGATAGCCAGAGAAAACCATGGAAGACGTGTGGAGGGGGGACATTCCCTCCCACTGCTTCTAAAAGCAGCCTAGAGGCTAATTGCTTTTACATGAAAGCCGACTGCTGGCTGAAAAGAATGATACCAAGAGGATACCTAAACCTGCAGGCATCATTCTGGTATAACCACTCAACCATAACCACTACCAGTACGTTGCTGGTCCTTGTTGGGCATATATTGTAATCTTGTTGCTCATGCAGCTTGTGGGCTGAACGAAAGAAAAGAGATTGATTGGTGGGTGCAGCTGAATGGTGTACTTGCTAAGCAAATGATGGTTAACAATAAAAAACAAAGTAACATTACAGTATAACAGTAAGACATACCTGCAAAGCAAGTAAAAAAAAAAATAGTAAAAAATAAAACATTTTTTTAAAGCAGCCTGTGCCTAAATAATAAATATGCCGAAGCATGGGGGCATCCTCCCCAAAAGTTAGGAGCAAATCGCTCCTCCACCCCTGCTGCCCCCATGCTTCGGCATATATGCTCTTTTTTTAACTGTGGTGGTGAAATCACCGCCTACAGCGCTGGAGTCATGGCTTTATGTATCGTGGCAGCAAATGCTGTTGCTGTCAAGATAAAAAAATCTGCGCTGCAGCTGAATGGCGTACCTGAAAACAAAACAATGCAGAATAGAATACAGTAAAAAAGAGCAGAACAATAGAGAGAGAATAGAGAGAGAGAGAACAATAAAACGACAACTATTTTTGTTTCTTTTATTTTATTTTATTTATTTATTTATTTTTTTTTCCCTTTTTTTTTTACACTTTAATTTGTAACTATAACGGTTCGGTGCCAGGTTTGGGTCTCTAAAAATGCAATGGCATCTTGGGAGACCCTGTGAAAGTGTGTTCTAGTCTATACAGTGCTGTACCCTACGCTAAAACTCAACTAGTGTATGGTAACATTCAAAACATTCACCAATACAAAGACCAGGATTGTCAGGATAAGAGGGACAAAAATAGTGGGTGTCATGCCTATATCCGCGCTTTCTACAGACACAAAATTTTCTTTGGGGGGCTCATTGGGTAGGGGTACTAGGGAGGACATACAGAAAATGCCTCTCATGCAGCCGGCTTACTGCATTTGGATTGGGATGGTGAGGTGAAGCACAGTCTGGAAACAGAAGGGCTCTAACAATCTCTTCCTGGAATTTAAGGAAGGATCCAGTCCATCCTGAAGCTCTGTATAGCATATGAGCGTTCAACTAAGCCAATTGAAATAAGTATACAGACACTTTTTTGTACCAGCGTCTGGCCTTACGGGCAGTTACGTACTGTGCCAACAACTGGTCGTTGAGGTCCACCCCTCCCATATTTTGGTTATATTCGTGGACTCAGAGGGGTATCTCCACAACACCAGTCGCCGTAGGAATTTGGATCGTCGTGTCTACGTGAAGGGAGGACAGAACAAAAACATTCTTATTATCCCTCCACTTCACAGCGAGCAAATTATTACACTTGAAGCAGGCTCTCTCCCCCAGCCTAAGATGGGAATCTACAAGGCACTTGGGTAAGCCCCGGCGATTAGGTCGCACGGTGCCACATGCGCCAATCTGATGATCAAACAAGTGACTAAATAGTGGCACACTCGTATAATAATTGTCCACGTACAAGTGGTACCCCTTTCCGAATAAGGGTGACACCAAGTCCCACACAATCTTGCCAGCGCTCCCTATGTAATCTGGGCAGTTCTCTGGCTCTATGTGACTTCCCTCTTCCCTCGTAAACCATAAAACTATATGTATAGCCTGTTGCCCTGTCGCAGAGCTTATACATCTTGACCCCATATCTGGCATGCTTGCTTGGAGGATACTGTTTGAAAAACAAGCGGCCAGAAAATTTAATCAGGGACTCCTCAACACAGACAACTTGATCGGGAGTAAACGAGAAGTTGAAGTGGTTTACGAGGGGCCGAATTTTGTAGAGCCGATCGTATACAGGGTCTCCACGAGGACGAGTTCATTGTCATTGAAGTGCATGAACCGCAAGATCTGCTCGTATCGTCGTGCCTGAAAACAGAGGCATATGGTAAATTGGGTCAATGGACCAATATGAGTGCAACATACTCATTTTAACTATGCCCATGTCGAGGGATAGGCCCAAAAAGGTCTTAAATTCAGAAACCGTAATTGGTTTCCAATCTCTGGCAAGGGATAACTGGGGATTAGCGGTGATGAATTGACCAGCATACAAATTACTTTGGTCCACAATAGATCTTTAGAGATCTTCCGTGAAAAACAGCGAATAAAAATCAAGTGGCGTAAAATCAACTGTCTCTGGAGAGAAGATGGCTGCTTAAACCCTCGGCTCCCGCTCACCACAGTCTTTTCTTCAGCTTAACCTGGGGATCTGCAAATTTTTTCTCTACCCACTATGGGAACTTCCTCCCGCGGAAGTTCGCAGTCACGATCCCGCTCCCCGAGGGAACCTACCGGCCGCACAAACCACACTATACCGGAGATCTTCCGCACCCAGAGGCCTAACAGGGCGGCCCCCCTTCCCGCCTCAACTCCATCTCAGGAACTGACAGGAATTCTCCTAACTCCGACCGATCCTCGCACACCACATATGGAGAACGACGGCGCATCTCTCCGCCAACCGAGCCTGAGGGACCTCCAGGCTGTGGCGGCGGACATTAAAGACACTCTGTTTTCGGCCATCTCGGACTTGCGCCTTGAATTACAGGCTATTTCAGGGAGAATGCAATGCGTTGAGGACGATGTCGCACTACAAGGCTCAGCAACAAAAGCAATTCACCACAAAGTGAACTCCCATACCATGCAACTTAGAGATCTTCAACGTCATGTTGAAGATCTCGACAATCGCGGTCGCAGACACAATCTTAGAGTGAGAGGCCTACCCGAATCCGTGGACCAAGACCAACTCCTGCAAGCTGTCACGGGCCTCTTCAACCAACTCCTCGATAGGCCCCGTCTCACTCCGGTGGCTATGGAACGTATCCACAGAGCGCTCCGTCCCAGAGGCAGAGACGCAGACCCCCCACGAGATGTCATCTGCTTTGTAAATGAAGAAGAAGAAATCCTCAAAAAAACACGAGAAAAACCGCAGATGGAATATGAGGGCAGCCATATTTTCATCTATCAAGACCTCTCAGCGATCACACTGCGACATCGCAGAGACCTCCGGCCTCTTCTAGATGTTCTGCGGAACAATGGAATCCGCTACCGATGGAAGTTCCCGTTCAGCCTCTCTGCCTCCCACCAAGGCCGCTCGGCCTTACTAAGAGTTCCAGAAGACCTCGATGGATTCTGTCGCGCCCTGGACATCCCGCTTGTGTCAGTCCCACACTGGTATGAGGAATACAACATTCTACCTCATACCCGTCACCCTCCAGAAGAAGAACCGATGGATGCTCACAATACCAGCATCCGCAGACGCAGATCGCCCTCACCCATCAGACGCTATTCTCCAGAGGGCCCCCGTCACCCACCTCCTAGCCCCATGACAGCACCTCTGCCTCGCAGAGCTCGCCGAGACCGTTAACTTACCTACATGCTCCTGAATTCTTCACCAGACGACACCGCGGACGACCCCTGATCCTCTTCTACCACCTTCTCCTTTCTACAGGGGCCTGGACTTGTCTCGACTACCTCTCCCACACTCAACAACTTACCCCGATGGAACCACCGCCTCCTCTGCTCATTTCTACAGCATCGCCCGAGACCCGATCTTCAAACCGGCAAAGATCTCTCCCACCTACACAATGACTGCCTCTGACGATTACCCCTGCAAATGAATATGGACACCTTCAACTTCTTCTCCCTGTTGTTCCCCCACTTGACAGAACACCGGACCGGACCAGCCAAACGTTATTCGCTGCAGTCACCGTTCTACCCAACCACCGATTCCACTCACATGGAAAACGTTACATGCTTTCCTCACAGGTCTTTGCCTGCACCGATGCTTCACATCGGCACCGGGACCTAAAATGTATGTACCACCGGACTCACTACATGAAACCCATGTATACCTGATGACAATTCTGAAGGGTAACATGTTAACTGTTCAGGTTTATTGTTAGAAGTTATAAGTTTTAAGTGATTACTGCCTCCCATTCCGGGAAGACACTGTCGTGATGCACCACACGCTGACAACACATCGGAGCCATATCTCTTACGCAATCCTTATGCCAATTTATTCTCCCTCATACGACCTAATTCCTCAAGCCACAATACACTCCCTACAGCTTGGCCCTCTACTGCCATCTACTGACCATGAGTCGGAGATATCTATGGTTCACTAAGCCTTACACCCTCATCTAAACTCATACATCACTACAGCAGAGATCAACAACGATTGAACTTTGCACGACCAACGCTCACCCTCGAACTGAATACAATAGGGTACAACGCTTATTGATATTATAGATATAATTAATGCAATCCGTTACTCACCTATGTGTTCACACCTACGCTACTCCAGGGAAGTGACTCCCCCTGGCTCTGCTGCTTATGCCTGGTTTTACCACATATACATGCAACCCCTCCACACTCAAAATCTAGTTAACTTGCTATCTCTTTAATGATTAACATGTCTCTGATAACTTTCACCGTACTCCACTCCGCCCATCAACATTATACGGACAACACTCCGTTACGCTCGGATGCCTTGCTATGATCCCTAGACCCAGGACCACCTATTTGTGCTTCCCCTTCACACTTGCACACTGACTCTACTTCCCCCCTACAACACGACACAAATTCCTTCACTTTCCAATCTTCACAACCCTTCAACCCACAGGCTGCCGAACTATATCGGAGGCAGAGACCACGTTATAGTTGCCGCTCCCCACAACAAAACGTTCTATCTTCTGCTATTCTTCTACTACTCTGCTATTTCCCAGACAATCATTGCCATGAGTGTACACGCTTAACCAATAGACTACCTATCATATACATCGCTGGGCTAGATATCCGCACACCCTCTATAAATTGACTACCACCCGCAGGGTACGGTGTTGAGCCTTATAGATAACAGGTTTAAGATGAACGATTTGAGTGATCTCTGCCTCCGGTATAGAGTAGACACTGCTACATAGCAACACACACTGACTACACTCGAGCTGAAAATTCCTTTCACATTTCCAAGATCTAACCCACTTCTCTCAAACTGAAGGAATTTTCAAACTTCAGCTCTCTACTGCCACCTACTGGCTTTGAACACGTTCTTTCTACATTCCTACACAATATATCCCCTCATCCATCTTTACACACCGTAACTAACAAGACTAACATTACTTTAATCTACATCACCACTTCTGTTACTGCACTAAAACACACTAGAGGAATACACTTACTCTCACACTCATCACTACTCATTCTTCCCCCACGAATCTACACATACATTAAAATTGTGATCTGTACTGATCCTGCAATACTGAAGTTGCCTGGGTTGACTACACATATTTATGCCCACCACACACAGGTTACGTTCTGTTCATTTTATATAACTAACCACTTTATACGAAACCTACTATATTTCTATGAATGATCGCTATCACGAATGTTTTACTAACCTGTTTACTTAGCTTTGAGCTGGTTATACTGTATAGACCATTAATCCGGTAACTATTGTTTATATACTTATATAACAATGTTTATTACGATTTCCCCTTTTTTGTGCCTTCCTACCTCACTGACCTGAACCTACCAATGACCATTACCCAAATAATCAATTGCTCCCACTCGTTCTAAGATATAGCTCACTATTAATACGACTACTCAACTGACTTTTTCGCCATCTCAAATAGTCGGCCATCCTATCACCTATTTGACTTCACTCTGCCAAGTTCCCCACCTGGAACATTATATACTACACAGTATAAATAACATAAGACTGTTGGTGAGCTAGACCCCATGGACAAATTCTTCCTCCTACTGTAGTACATCTCTCCATTGATAGACCAACCCCCGCACAGTGGTTACACATATCTTATCTAGCATCTCCTCTAACCGAAACTTCACACACCACTGATCCTATCCGGTTAGTAAATTTTTGTGATCCTACTCACTGACTTAAGTGATTGAGATCACATTCATTACCGGTATTGTTAACCCCCTACTACCCCTGTTCCCCTACCCACCTTGCCCACAAACACACACCCTTCAAACCAACTAACCACCCCCACCTAAGCAGCGCACACTATCATCCTAAATACATTCACACATCTTTACAATGATGAATCCGTCCAGCATCAAGCACAGCACTAAACTAAAACTGATCTCACTAAATGTAAAAGGCTTCAATACGCCTGAGAAACGTTCCAAACTACTCCTCACAATGCACCGCAACAAAGCGGATATTATTTTCCTTCAAGAAACTCACTTTCGATCCAATTCTACGCCAAAGCTACAAAATTATCGTTATCCCACGGTATTTCATGCTACCAACCCGCTACACAAAACAAAAGGTGTCTCAATACTCATCGCTAAATCATGCCCTATTCAAATCACAGACTCTTTAATAGATGTGGAAGGCAGATACATCTTTCTCAAAGGATCCTTTCTCAACAGAACGCTCACATTAGCTAATATATACGCCCCCAACCGCGGTCAGGTACCTTTCTTTAGAAAAATTACGAATGCACTCACGACCTTCCAAGAAGGAACCCTCATCTTGGGTGGAGACTTCAATGTTCCACTTAACCCTACCCAAGATACATCTACCGGCTTCTCTTCACTCCCATACTCGGCCCTTAAAACGATTAAATCATTACTCCATCAGCTATTACTGCATGACTCCTGGCGCACCCTGAACCCTAATGTTAAAGACTTCACATTTTACTCCGCTCCCCACGACAAATATTCAAGGATAGACTACATCTTTTTAACACAAAAAGACTTATCTCTAATCCATCACACTTCTATTGATCCCATGCTTATCTCCGATCATCACCCTACCTCTTTAACACTTAAAATCCCAAACACGATACCCCGCTCACAAACATGGAAATTGGATCCATCATTACTGACTGACCCCTCCATCAAGGCTGAGGTCGAATCTAACCTCAAACATTTCTTTCAAGAAAATGTTTCGAATGACATGTCCCCACTTACCATCTGGGAAACACATAAATGTGTAATCAGAGGAAACCTAATTGCGGCGGCGGCTAAACGCAACCGAATACGCAAAAAACAATATATAGACCTCACCAACAAAATCCAAAGGCTAGAAACCGCTCACAAACAATCCCAAGCCCTCTCCACTATGACTGAACTGATTCAAGCCAGAAAAGATTTACTGGATATCTTAGACTACCAAATTCGACGCAAATATATCCTATCCAAAAAAACGTTTTATGAACATGGCGACAAAGCCAGTAAAATGCTGGCTCGGGCTTTACAAGCGACAAAAGCTCGCACAACGATCCACTCCATCACTGATCCAACAGGATGCAAATTTACCAAAACCCCAGACATTGCAAAACAATTTGTCCAATATTATAGCAAATTATATAACCTTCACCCTTCTAACTCCTCCCTTGACAAACAAAAACGAACAGAAATGATAATAGATTTTTTGCGACAATATGGCCCTACCCCTATCTCGACCTCCGTAGCCCAGGATCTGGCCTCACGTCTAACCAAAGAAGAAATAGACCTAGCCTTGAAACAACTAAAATCAGGCAAAAGCCCCGGCCCCGATGGCCTGACAGTCGGATATTATAAAACTTACTCAGAAACACTCACCCCCTTCTTCTTAAAAGCCTTCAATTCTTTCGCAACCCCCTACGACACCGCCTCGAGACCTCCTAACTGCCCACATAGCAGTAATTCCAAAACCAGACAAAGACCCCTCCCTTGTTACTAATTACAGACCCATCTCGCTTCTTAACGTAGACTTAAAATGGTATGCGAAAACCTTAGCGAATCGTATACTACCACTATTGCCCCAACTTGTAGATCTGGACCAAGTCGGCTTTGTCCCGGGAAGAGAGGCGAGAGATAACACTCTAAAAGCTCTTAATATACACCATTGGCTCACATCTAGCCGTTCAAGCGGATTTATGCTCTCCCTTGACGCGGAGAAGGCGTTTGACAGGGTGGCCTGGGACTATATGTTAGAGACGCTATGGGTGATAGGTCTTCCTCCAACGATGCTCAATTTCATATCGGCCCTTTACTCTAACCCTACTGCCAAGGTCCATGTAAACAACCACCTGTCGGACGCCTTCTCCGTGTCCAATGGAACCCGCCAGGGATGCCCGCTCTCCCCTCTAATTTTTATTCTTACCCTAGAACCCTTCCTAAGACGCCTGAGAGCTAACCAAGACATTAAGGGAATTACCATCAAACGTCGTACGTACAAAGTAGCCGCCTTCGCGGACGACATACTCCTCTTTCTTACTGATCCCCTCACGACAATACCTAATCTCCTTGCAGACTTTAAAAATTTTCATACCCTTTCTAACCTCCAAATAAATTACTCGAAATCGACAGCCCTGAACATCACCCTCACCCCGGAAATTTGTCAACAATGCCAGATCAATTTCCCATTCTCTTGGAACGCTAAAGCAATCCCATATCTAGGTATTCTCTTACCAACCTCCTTGAATAACTTATACACCCTTAACCATGAAGCAATCTTACAAAAAATACAATTAGACCTTAAAAAATGGTCCACAGGACTATTTTCCTGGTTCGGTAGAGCCGCAATAATCAAAATGAACATTTTGCCCAGACTTCTATATATTTTGCAAACCATCCCCATTAAACTCCCGAAAACTTTTTTCTCAATCTACCAACAGGCCTGTACATCGTTCATATGGGCCAAACTACGCCCGAGACTAAGCTACCTGAGACTAACTGCCCCCAAACTTCTTGGAGGCATAGGTCTTCCTGATTTACGCAAATACCAACAAGCTTGCCATCTCACACGAATTATAGATTGGAACGTACACCCCACGCTTAAAGACTGGATCCACATAGAGCAATCATTCTCAGACCTTCCATTGTCTCACCTCCCCTGGATCACTAACTCTAATGTCCCCCCTGACTGCAAACTCCACCCACTAATCGAACCCACGCTGACCTCCTTCCACACTACCTGTAACCTCCACAAAATCTCTTCACTTAATGGCCCACTAACCCCACTGAGGATGAACCCAGATTTTTCGCCAGGGATGCACCCCACCTTCTTAGCTGAACATTGGCCCCACCCTACTGTATGAGCAGGGCACTTTTTCGAGGGAAATCACTTCTTATCCCAAACAGCGCTTGCATCAAAAATGAATATGAGATCCTTCCCATTCTGGACTTACATCCAACTGAGACACTTCTTTAACAAACCTAAACCCAGACCAGACTGGTCCAGACAGACCACCACATTTGAACATCTATGCTTCAGCGAGGAACCACGAAAACACCTAATATCCCAGACATATGCACTCCTATTCACATCCCACACACCTACAAAACACTGGACCATCAGACAATGGGAACAGGACCTCTCGTTGCACCTTACTGATGCAGACTGGGAGAAAATATATACTTTGACCCACAAAGGATCCATTAATGTACAAATACAGGAAAACGCCTTTAAAATACTTTCAAGATGGTACAGGACACCGCTGACACTGCATCATATTGACTCGTCAATTACCCAAACGTGTTGGAGGTGTAAAACTGAGATTGGATCGTTCTTACATATTTGGTGGTCCTGCACAAAAATTCAACCCTTCTGGAAAGAAGTACATAAATTGATCAACCAAATAACGACATACACGTTAGACTTCCATCCTGCATCATTTCTACTTCATCACTCCAAATTGCCACTGTCGACATACCTACGATCTCTGGCCATGCACATGGTGAACGCCGCTAAACTATGCATCCCCCTCAAATGGCGTTCGACAGATCCACCATCCATTGCAGAATGGTTTACACGCATACAAAAAACGATGGCCATGGAGGACCTCATACACCAGGCCAAAGAAACACAACCTAAGTTCGTCAAAACATGGACATGCTGGATACACTTTACCACCACTGATGAATACAAACAACTCTTCACATAAACATTGTATAGACATTGCAACGCTGCTTAGAAGAAACATATATTCCTCACCCTGGAAAAACTCTGCCCCTTGCATCTTCTCTCCGCGAATGTCAAATCCGCACACCCTCAATCTGCTGACAATAATCGTTATATTCCCTTTCCTACTACTTTCCCAACCCATCCCATACTGATCCTCTCCACAAACATCTGTCTACGTCTATAGTCCAACAACCTAACTTTCAAACTAACCCTAACGGATGCATCTCATGACTAGATAATTCACGCTCCCACCCCCACCCCCACCCACCCTATAGCAACCATCATCCTTGATAACATATAAAACGAGAGTTCTAAGACTTAGTAACAACAACCCAACTGTATAGACTCATTACGGCTTCACGGAATGTTTACTATACCAAATAATTTACTACTGCGATTTATATGTCATGACTTGATTTTTTTTTTTTCTTTTATTCGCAAGAACAGCGGCTGCGTCCGCAACAATATACTGTATTACCTTTGAATTATCCTTGTGTTGTACTCCCCTTGATCTGTACCTTTCCTTGTCACTTCTGTTATAAAAAAACAATAAAAATTATTATAACAAAAAAAAAAAATATATAATCAATACAATACAATATTTGAATGAACTGATACACAACAACAATAAGCAAAAAGCCTATAAATGTATAAAGTACAGAGAACAATACATGTAACCATATATTCCAAAAAAAAAAAAAAAATCAACTGTCTCCACCTGAATTCTGGGTTGGCCAGTAAATGGGGTTGGGTACGGGTGCTGCAGAAGTGGTGGGCTCCCAATCAGGATTAGCGAATTCTGCAGGAAGGACACTATAGGCATGACGTGCCTATCTTTGTCATCTTGGTGGCAGCGGGACACTACTTGTGCTTGCCACCTCTCCAGCTTGAACTGCACTTATGGGATTTGCCACGTCACCACGTGATACTGCAGTGCTGGGTGTATGACCAGGGTGTACTAGGCCACTGGTGCTTGCCAGTTCACCGAAGGATGAGCGGCACTAGTACTTCTCTGCTCCACACAAGAGCCCTGCGGTTCTTGCACCTCAACAACAGCAGAAGAAGAAAGGGGTCAGGTACGCCTGAGCTTGGCAGGGACCACAACTCTGTCGTCAGAGCTATCTGTCATGGAGCCGCTGTTGTCTACAGGATCGTATTCTGAGCCTGAATCTGACAGATGAGTGACTTCCTCTTCACTATCTGTCATGCTCAGAAATGTGTAGGCCTCTTCACTAGTGTACCTTTGATTTGCCATTTTGGGCTCTAAATTTAATGGTACACTAGTGAGACTCACAGGAAAAGAAGCTCCTAGGCTGTCAGCAATTGTATCAAACGCTACCAAAAAAACTGTTAATGATCGCAGGGATCAGGCCTGACTCTGCGAATGCTGCAGTTATGTGTTTAGTGTTTTGTAAGTGACAGTGATCGATCGATACTGCACTTGGGTGGGCTGGGCTGGGCAGAGGGGCAAAATGCAGGTGCTAGCAGGTATCTGGGCTGATCTCGCTTATGCCCCGTACACACGGTCGGACTTTGTTCGGACATTCCGACAACAAAATCCTAGGATTTTTTCCGATGGATGTTGGCACAAACTTGTCTTGCATACACACGGTCACACAAAGTTGTCGGAAAATCCGATCATTCTCAACGCGATGACGTAAAACACGTACGTCGGGACTATAAGCGGGGCAGTGGCCAATAGCTTTCATCCCTTTACTTATTCTGAGCATGCGTGGCACTTTGTCCGTTGGATTTGTGTACACACGATTGGAATTTCCGACAATGGATTTTGTTGTCGGAAAATTTTATATCCTGCTCTCAAACTTTGTGGGTCGGAAAATCCGATGGAAAATGTGTGATGGAGCCTACACACGGTTGGAATTTCCGACAACAAGGTCCTATCACACATTTTCCGTAGGAAAATCCGACCGTGTGTACGGGGCATTACACTGCATTTTTGGGAACCCTAAACTGCTGGGGATACTAGTATAGATCTGAACAGATCAGATAGTGATCCATTCAGATACTATATCACTAAGGGAGGTGTATGCTGCGTGCGTGGGTGTTAGCGCTACTGGCACTAATCTGATGCTGCCTGGGGTGACACAGACCCTGATTGACCCTAAAACCTAACTGATATCACCCACCGGGCAATCAGGGGGTTAAACCTTTATTGGGTAATAAACGGCGGGTGCCCTGGCGCTATAAAAAACAAACTAACTTACCAGCGTCACCTGTAACACTTATACGGTGATCACTGGTGACGGGGTGAAAGGGTTAACTAGGGGGCAATCAGGGGGTTAAAACCTTTATTAGGTAGTATATGAGGGTACCTGATGCTATAAAAAGATGACAGTGAACCTAAATAACTAACTGGCTACCTAGCGTCAGCCGTGACACTAATACAGCGATCAGAAAAAAGATTGCTTAGTGACACTGGCGACAGGGGGTGAAAGGGTTAATTGGGGGGTGATCAAGGGGTTAAACCTTTACTAGGGGGTTAGGGGGGTACCCTAGACCTAAAGGGGCCTACCACTAACTGGCCTAACACTTTTTACAGTCACAAGTGACACTGTGACTGGGGGTGCAGGGGGTGTTCGGGGAATGATTGGGGGCCGATTTGTGTGCCTATGTGTACTGTTGTTAGTGGTCTGTTGGTGCAACTCACTTTTTGCGTCCTTTCTCCAGGGCTCCCGAATGTCATGGTTATGCAATAGTTTGTCGATCAGCATACCTGTCTCCATGTGTTCATCTCTAGAGACCAGCTGACCCTCACCTGACTGCTTTTGTAACCTCTCCTCTAAGCATGGCCCCACCCCAGGCCCTATCAGGGAACCCTATATTAACCTGTGCACTGCAAGCCAGCAGTGCTGATCAACCATTGTGTGTTAGCCTCTGTGTGTACTTGCTGTGTTTCCTACATCTGATTCCTGTTACCGACTTTGGCCTGTTCTTAACTATTCCTGTCTGCTCGTGACCCTGACCTTTGGTGTGTTCCCGACCATCCCTGTTTGCCTGTGACCCTGAACCTTGGCGTGTACTCTGTTGTTTTTGTCTGTTTGTGACCCCGACCTTGGCTTGTCCCTTACTGTCCTTGTTGTTCCAGCCTGCTGCCTCCTTCCTCTTCTCCTGTAGTCTACCGTGAGCTGTGAGACCCAGGGGGCCGCAACTTGGAGCCAGACTGCAGCTCAGTCCATCCTTACCATTAAGGGCTCTGGTGAACACCTGCTGGCTCTTAGACTCTGCGCCCTGGGGAATCTATGCTCTAGCTCCCAGTGGGATCTGTGTCAGTGGTCCAGTAGACCTGCTTTCTGAACCTCGCAGTGTTCAATCCGCAGCAGTCAGCCGTAGGGTCCACTACCTAGCGGTGCACTAATGACTCCTACAGAGTGCATCTGTCACCCAGCCTCTAGGTGACCTGACACCGAACGAAAAAGGAAGCATGAGGAGAGATGACATCATTTCCTCTGACCTGTGTTTACAGTTCATAAGGCAGAGGAAGAAGCCCATTCGTCAGGAGCGATCGCGAGGGGGTGGCCATGAATCAGTGGTGTCCCCCTCAGCACAGATCACTGCTGGAATGAAGCTGACTGCTGCAGGCACCGGGGGGGCCCGATCGTGTCCCCTGCCCGCTGGGAGGCAGGGGCGTATGTGTACGCCCATATGCCTGCCCGTGCCATTCTATCGACTTATATCATCGTGCAGCGATCGGCAAGTGGTTAAAATTTCTTTATTCTGGACATAGCCAGATGGAATAGAGAAGAGTATTGTCAGTATATTCGTTTTACATGATAATTTCAGTCAAGGAGACATATTATTTGGGGTGTTTTTAAAATGACTTCCTGTAAACAATGCAAATTGTGCAGCAGTGAGGTGTCTGAGCTGTAAATATGCAAAAAAAAAATAGGAAGTGGGTATGTTAAATTTATTTTTGAGTTCTTTAAGTGAAATCCCCAAAATAGTTGGTGTGCATGCCTAAAGTGTATTTCCACCTTTTCAGTCAAATCTGGTTGACACCTACTGTATATTTGTTACATATCCCCATTCACGCAGCACAAAAAAACAAACAAAAATAAAGAATCCAGGTTATAAAATCATGGGAGACAGGGATTGTTCCATAGAAGATAATTTGGAGACATAAATATCGGAAAAACACCAAATATTTTCTGGATCTTGTTAAAGATTTTCAATTACAACAGAAAAACCAATTTATGGGCCAAGGTTCCTTTCTATATAAGAGACTGATCATTGCTGCATATGAGTGCTTACACAAAAACAATGTTTAGAGGGAGTGTGGGATTAATGATAATTGTGGCCTGGGGATCCAAGAAGAATATATTGTATTCCTTATTGTATTTATTCCAATTAACATTAAATCTTGAAAACTTCCCAAAACTGTCTATTACCAATAGTCAATGTTACTGCGGAATCAGCCAAATACAGTAGCTTTTTATCAGATTAGAGGGGTATTATCCCTTAGGCCCCTTTCAAACGGGTGTTCAGTCTAGATCCATCTGTCAGTTTTTCAGATGGATCCAGACTGAACCACAATACAGTATGTCTATGGGTGGGGTGGGTGTAAACGGATGATCACGCATTTACATCCACTTACAACCATGTACGTTCAGGTCTGTTTTTTAAATGGAACAGGCAACGTCCACATCCATTAAAACAGAACAGATGTAAATGGATGCCTTCCGTTTATATTTGTTCATTTAATGTCCATTTTTAGACAAGAAAGGTTTTTTGTTTATACGTTTGTCACCTCTGATTGGTCTCTGCAATGACTACGAAAAAAATGGATGCAAAAATGTTGATTGATGGAAAATGAAATGGTTCTTTCTTTAAAAAAAATTGCCTGGGGGGGGGGGGCAGAGCTAGCCACCGAGTGTGATGGTCGCATGATAGTGTAGCTCCAGCAGCACAGAGAATGAAACGGCTTAAATCACCGTTCCAGGGGCTAAATCTACTCACCTACCACCTACGGATCAGAAGCCTGACACCAGCAGCACCCGCGATCATGACCAGGAGAAGGAAGGAGGCAAAAAAGCCTCAGAAACTTACTGCCTTCTTTCCTCAGCAGCAGCATGGGAGCAAGCAAGATGGTGCCAGTGGCCCTGCAACCACAGCTTCCAGAGAGAATACACAGATCTCACATCAGGGAGTACAAGTACCAGCGAGCAGTTCTCCACACAGCTCTGCTTCAGGTAAATCCACACCCCTCTCTGCAGCCCAGAGAAATCCAGATTTAAACTGGATAAGCACCTCAAGGAGCATGAAGTGAGCTATAACAATGATTCTGTGGAAGACACAAGGAATTGCCTGACTCTATTGAAGAATTCCCGACTTCTAACCAACCAGTATTAGATACTGTTATGAAGGATATGCTGATATCTCTTAGAAACCCACTGCATGGAGACTTGGTGTCATATGCATAAATTTAACAAAGAGCTGAAACATGTTGAAACCAGAGTGGACCACATAGAACATAAGATGGGGGAGTTTGCCACTACCATCAATGATCTTGTGGATGATGCAGAGGGGAAAGATGAGGAAATGGAGTGGGTCAAAGCTAAGATAGCAGATATCGAAGACAGGTCCAGAACGAATAACCTGAAGATAAGAGGAATCCCTGAATCTCAAGTCCTCCTTTACAGAGGAGAATGAACATTAGTTCACTAAACCCTCATACAGCTTGAGCAGTAGTTGCTGCATACGGGTATTACACCCTTTTTGTGCTATCAATCTTCAGTTGCTGATTGATGTCTTTGTTAAACGATTCTTTGTCTGACTGTTTATTCTGTTTTTGTTTCATTTTTTTTTGAGCACAGTCTCTTTCCTCGCAATGAATGTATCACCTTGGAATCTCTCTCATTCCCATCCACACTGAAATTCACAGAGGTATGGCCACATCCGGATGTGCCATCACTAGGGGGCAATCAACTTCCACAGTGAGTAATAATAAGCTACTACTTCACACTACACTCCTTACCTTCAAAATATGGGGTTAACTTTCTTGTCCATCCATTCAAATGGCCTTAACCACCCAGTCAAGCACGAATCCCTTTGGCAAGAAGCTCTAAATTTTAATTGTAATGTACTATGCACTCAGGAGATGCACTTTTGCAGAAAATCACCACCCAGATGCACACACAGGAGTTTCCCTCACGTGTTCACGAGTTCTGACAGCCATAAAGGACACAGTGAACTTTACCCTCCACAAAGAAATTAAAGACCCCCAAGGTAGATATTTGATACTACTCTGTGACATCAAATTGACAAAACTTACATTAGTTAACGTTTATGCTCCATACAAACCAAGTACGCTTCTTTATCAAATTATTGAAAATCATACACAAACACTAACAAGAGGGAGTATTCCTGTGTGGGGACTTTAACACTAACCCGGATCCGTCTACGGACTCCTCATCACCCCGTGGATGTAACACTCCTTCTCCCCATCATCACATGCATAATCAAGACCTCTTTGGCGCTGTTTCCATGCAAATGAGAGAGATTTCACTTTCTTTTCAAATCCCCATTGTTCTTACACACGCATCGATCTATTCCTTCTTGACAAGTGGTTACTAGGGATGAGCTTCGCATTCGAGTCGAACCCATACTGGTGGGTTGCTGGTGTTCTTTTGATCCTATTAGTACCACAGTCGGGGACACAAGCTGCATTTGACAGGACACAGGCTGCATGTAAGGAGGGACTCCGGGGGCGTGACCGGAAGTAGGTGTGGAAGGAGGGGAAGGAGGGGAAGGAGTGTGGAGCGAGTAGCATGGTGTAAGCCTCGCTACCCTACTGTCCATTGGCCGTCATCGGTGTTGGCGTGCTCGGCTGGCTGCAACACTAGGTAGCCGGTGCCTGAGCCTGGGTCCTGGTGCGGCCGTTGAAGCAGGAGAGGAGGACGGAGGAACAGCTGTTGGTCATCTAGCTGCGCTGCAGCGTGCCCGCTGAGGCCGCGGCATCTATTGTGCCTGTGTGCCTGCGAGTTGGTGGGGCGGCATCAGCATCCCGTCACGGAGCGGAGCGGTGCGGTGAGCGAGGAAGGGAAGTGGATGGCTGGAACGGGCGGATCTGGAGACCTGTGGTGAGCCCATGTTCATACCTATGCTACATCCAGGAGGCCGGTAAGAAGCTGGATGCTGAGTCCTGGGACCTTGGGGACCAGAGTGGGACATGGAAAGTGAGCTGTGCCCCCTTAACCTATTACAGTTAAAATTCAAAGGACATTACCCTGTGGATCAATAGCCTAACAGGGGGGAGGAGAAGGGACCGGGCAGCTGTGACCTATCCAATCAGTTTGGTAACCTTCCTGAACTGCTGAAACATATATACTGACTGAGGTGGGACCGGAGGGTGTAAACAGAACCTTGCATTAAAGAGACAGTACTTATTGGTGCCAACTTCTACTGCTGTCCCCTGGTCTCCCTTGTGCCCCACTTGTTTCCCACTTGTTCCCCACTGGTGGGGTTGGGTATCCAGATACTTAAAGGTAACAACGGCAATGTCTAGGAGGAGAGGGGAGGAGCCAGTCAACATGGAGAATTTAGGGCCCCAGTCGTTACGATCTGCAAAGGAGAAGGGGAACCAAGCGGCAGCAGCCGCAGCAAAATTGGAGAGGTTCGCACATACTCCTGAACAGACCCCTATTAAGAATGGGCAAGCTCTGCAGCTTAAAACCACCGGGGATAGGAAAAGTCATGGACAGGCATCTTCCACCCCTGCCGGAGCAGGGCACAAAAACCCAATTGGTAATAAAGGCCCAGGGGTAGGGGAAAAAGGTCATGCACCACCACCAGCAATGGCATCTGTGGCAGAGGCAGAACCAACCCTGAGGGAAATTTTCCATGCGATTAATTCTTGCAGAGCATCAGTGGAGGGGTTAAGCTGCCAAATTAAAGAGATCAAGGATGAACTGTTACTAATAAAGCAGGAACTGCAAATGGCAGTAGATAGAATAACTGGCCTGGAGGGAAGAATGAGCCAAGTGGAGGACGATGTTTTCCCCATACAGCAAGATGTTAAGGCTATGAAGGTACAACTGGGTAGAATCAATGAAAAAATGGATGAAATGGAAAATCGTCTGAGAAGGGATAACATAAGAATAGTGGGTCTCCCGGAGAGATGTGAAGGGCAGAATCCCATTGCTTTTTTGGAAGGATGGTTCACAGAAATATTTGGAAGAGACACCTTTTCCCCACAGTTTGCAATTGAGAGAGCCCATCGGGTCCCCTTCAGGGCTCCGCCCCCTGGAGGGCGCCCCAGGTCCCTATTGATGAAATTTTTGAATCATTGCGACAAGATAACCTTAATGCGTAAAGCCAGAGAGAAGGGGCTTGTTTTGTTCAACGGTGCAAGGGTTTCATTTTTTGCGGACTTCTCACCGGAGTTGCAGAGACGCAGGGAAGGCTTTATGGAGGTTAAACGTACCCTACAAAAATTGGATGTCAAGTATGCCCTACTATACCCAGCTAGGCTACGGGTTGAGGCAATGGGGGAGGTTCTCTTCTTTGATTCTCCAGGGGGGGTAACCCACTGGTATGAAGAAAATAAACAGAGACTGGAACCCAAGGAAAGGAGCCCAGTGTGCTAGGTTGTCCGTTCAGAAGATAAGAAGATCTGGACTGTGGGAAGCAATATAAATTTGGTATAGAGAGGGAGAATGATGGTGTATGGTAGATTAGGAATGGGGGTGGTGGAGGTTATTAAATTTAAAATTTTGTACATGTGTATCCTAATGGTGCAGGGAGGATTATGTGAGACGGTCACGAATAGAGCCCCAGGGGCTAACCTGGTAAGGTGGGGGAGGGGGGGGGAGAGGGGGGGTAGGGGGGGGAGGGACTGGGGGGGTGAGGTGGGGGGGGATAGGTGGGGGGGATTGGTATGGGGGGTGAGGGAGGGGGAGAAGGGTTGTAAAATTATAGTAGGAACCAATATGCACATAGCACCTGGGGGGGCAATTAGGTGGAAGGGGGGGGGGGGGGACGTAGGATTAAGCACAGGTGTGGTAAATGTAAACAATATGAAAATGCAAATATTTAGAAGGTTCACCAGAATGCAATTTAATAGCAAGGAAGCCCAATGGGGTGTAAAGCACAAAGCACAGGGGGTAATTAAGGGAACACCCCTTTTTACTTTTTTTTTCTTTTTTTTTTCTTTTTGCTGGTTTTTCCTTGCTCTCACCAGTTTTACACATAGTTTTACACATAGTGCACAATATGGCAGTAACAGAGATTGTTCACTTTAGGTATTTTTTTGGGTTTCTTGGGAGGTATAGTGGGTAAGAAGATATTACTCTCCGGCATGAAATATTGTATCAAGTTTAAGGCGCCCACGTTGTCTTTCGGCTTCTTGGAAGCCGGTCCTAGCTTGTGGCCTGTTTGATGCAGTCTAAGGTTCTCAAAATAGGCTCCTGGAATGTACGGGGGATGGGGAACCCAAACAAAAGGGCTGCTATCTTCTCGCTACTGGAGTTAAGGGGGGTGGGCCTGGTCTGTCTGCAGGAGACACATCTGACAAAGGATACGATGAAATATCTCCCAAGCAGGAGGTTTCAAGCTCAATACCACTCGGTCCACTCTTCATATTCTAGAGGTGTGAGCATACTGGTGGCAAGAAGCGTGATGTTCTCCTGTAGGCAGACCAGGATAGATAGTTTGGGCCGCTATGTTTTTTTATATTGCTCTATTGAAAACAGAATGTATGTCATTGCTAACATTTATATCCCTCCACCTTTTAAATTGGAAATTTTATACAACTTATTGGAGTTTATGCTGGATAAGACAGATACCCCGGTGATAGTATTGGGGGACTTTAACGAGGTGTTGAACGGAGAGTTGGATAGATTTCCAGAGAAAGTCCAAGCAAATAGTGTAGCAGGGGGACGGTTGGGTCAATTCTTAGAGGAAGCAGGCCTAGTGGATATATGGAGGGTCCAGAAGCCTGGAACAAGGCAGTATTCCTGCTTCTCTGCCTCCCACTCTACCTTTTCCAGGATCGACATGGTCCTGGGGAATGTGGAGGCAACATCTCTAATGAAGGACATAGTTTACTATCCGAGAGGGATCTCGGATCATTCCCTGGTGGTGGCCTCAGTGGACATAGGGGTCAGGGAGGCGAGAGGGTTTTGGAAGCTAAGCCCATACTGGCTGGAGCTAATGGGGGATCCAGAGAGGATAACAACGAAACTAGAAGACTTCTTAAAAACTAATGAAGGCTCTACCACAGTGGGCATACAATGGGACGCGTTGAAGGCATTCCTGAGGGGTATTTTGATTCAGGGGGTGGCAGGTGTAAAAAGAAGGGCAAGGGAGTGGGAAGAGGGTATTAGGAAGGAACTGGAGCTGGCAGAGGAGCAATTCATAGCAAACCCTAGCCTAGAGAAACAGAAACGGTGGGAGGAAATACAGGAAACCTATAGGGTAGCAGTCTTGAAGAAAGGGGAAAACAAGCAACTCTTCCGGAAACAACGAACATTTGGAGAGGGGGAAAGTGTGGGACGTATGCTGGCCTATTTGGTAAAAACCAACTCCTCCCCCTCGATGATCCCGGCAATCAGGACCACAAAGGGAGAGATATCCTCCCAGAGGTCAGAAATTACAGGAATATTTGAGGAGTACTATAAAAATCTGTACAGGTCGCAAGGGATTGTCGAGGAGAAGGACATGAAAAATTTTTTTGAGGGTATAAGGATCTCGAGGGTTACTGAAGAGGATAGAGAGGGTATGGACGCACCAATTACACTAGCTGAAGTGCAAATGGCGGTAAATGGAATGGCAAGCCAAAAATCTCCAGGTCCGGATGGTCTTCCGGTAGAGACCTATAAGCGGTATGGGAAGGTCCTTCTGCCAGAACTATTGAAGACACTGAATTGGGCTCTTCGGGGAGGGTGTCTGCCCGTTTCGATGACCGAGACAGAGATCATCCTGCTTCATAAAGAGGGGGGTGACCCATTGGACCCGTCGGCATACAGACCTATATCCCTGCTGTGTGTAGACGCTAAGATCCTGGCAAGGGTGTTGGCTGCCAGGCTTAATAAAATTATATGTAAACTTATCCACGGGGATCAAACGGGATTTATCCCCCACAGGACCACGAGCATGAACATCAGGAGGGTCTATATGAACCTCCAGACCCCGACAGAGAATATGGGATCAAGAGCAGTGTTGTCATTGGACATAACCAAGGCCTTTGATAGTTTGGAATGGCCGTATCTCTGGCGGGTGCTGGAGGAATTTGGCCTGGGCCCTGGTTTCAGAAGGTGGATAAAAATACTCTACAAGACCCCAAGTGCAAGGGTCAGGGTCAATAAAGACCTCTCAGGGAAAATATGTTTAGAGAGGGGAACAAGACAGGGGTGTCCCCTGTCTCCCCTGCTTTTTGCCCTTGCCATGGAGCCACTAGCGATTCATATTAGGACCAATTTAAAGATTAAGGGGTTTGTAAGAAGAATAGGGGAAGAGAGGGTCGCCCTGTATGCTGACGATGTCCTACTGTTTCTTGGAGATACGGGAGGCTCGCTTAGGCAGGTAATGGACATAATGAAGAAGTTTGGTAATGTATCGGGACTGGTGGTGAACTGGAGGAAGTCTGCACTTCTGCCGCTAGATACACCCATTGGTCAGGACCTACCGGGAACCCCACACTTAAAAATAGTTTCAACGATCCGTTATCTGGGCATAAATATGTCAAAAAATCCCAACGAGTTTATTGTAGATAATCTAGTTCCACTACTGGATAAATTTGAGCGCAAAATTGATATCTGGAACCGGCTGCCCCTTTCTGTAGCAGGAAGGGGCAACCTAATCAAGATGGTATGGCTGCCTCAATTGTTGTATTTTCTACACAACTCACCGGTGTGGGTGAATAAAAAGTGGTTCAAAAAGATTGATTCACTTTTTAGGGATCTGTTATGGAGGAGAGGGAAGGCCAGGATTAGCCTTCAGAACCTACAGCTACCAGTTAAAGAAGGAGGAATAGCCCTCCCGCATCCGAGATGCTATTTTCTGGCGGCACAGCTGCAGCATCTAGGGGGTGGGTGTGCTGATAATAGTCTGTTAACGTTGGAGACACCCCACAAAATCGTAGTGGAGGCATTGGAAGCAGATTCGCTACCTGGTAGTAGTCCCACAACTAAATTAATAACAAAAGTTTGGAAAGCAACAAAGTCTCTAATGGGATATGTCGGGTTTGCAGAATTTGCTCCCCTCTGGCACAATAGAAACCTGCAGGAGATTGTGGCTATGGGGGAATTTAAGGAATGGGCGAGGTGGGGTATAAATCGCCTATCCCAACTGTATAGAGGGAATGTATTGAAAACCTTTGAGGACCTTCAAAAAGAATATAGTATGCCAAAGCAAACCTTCTTTAGGTATCTGCAAATGAGAGCGGCTCTGGAGGTGCAATTCAGGGTAGGTCCCCCTGTTTGGATAGATGCGGTATTATTACAGAGAGTGATTAGACCCGGGAAGAGGAAGGGTTTTATCTCCGAAATATATGAGCAACTATGTAAGGAAGCTGTCGTTAGATCAGAGCACCTTGGCTGCAGGGTGGGGTGGGAGAAGGATATGGGAAAACTAACTGACACACAATGGAGGGAAATTTTGGAGGTGGGTCAGGAGGTTTCAGTTTCACCTGCACAGAGACTCTCCCACCTAATGCTGCTATACAGAGCATATTACACCCCAAAGAAACTATTCTGTTTTGGAGCAAGAACTGACGCCAAATGCCCTAGGTGTGGGGAGGAGGGTGACTTGATCCACATGGTATGGAGATGTCCCAAACTAGTGCGGTACTGGCTGGGGGTAGTGGGCACCATTGGAGAAAAGTGGGGAATTTTATTAGAGACAGATGTCAGACTCTGCATACTTGGATATAGGGTTTGGATCCTGGACGAGGCGGCAGTCAAGATAGTGGTTTTGAGATGCCTGTACCAGGCCCGGAAACTTATCATGCAGAGATGGCAATCAGTCCACCCCCCGACAGTTGAAGAGTGGGTTAAAACAGTAAATGACATAATATGGAAGGAGCGAGCCCTATATATCAGAAGAGGGAACCTTAAAAAATTTGAGAAGATGTGGAACCCCTGGTTAGCAAGCATAGGGTGTCAGGAATAAACGGAAGGTCTGGCGTAGGGAGGGCAAGGGGAAGGTGGGAGGGTTTGGGGGTAAATTGACCAATGTCCCCTATTGTATTATATAAAACCATCTACTGGATAAGCTTTGCAGACTTAGTGGGAGAGGGTGGGACGGGTGGTAGGATATAAGGCCTCTATTCTAGCAGAGTATTGTTTATAGGAACTTGTGGATGTTTTTATGGTGTATGAAAATTAAGAAATGTTAATAAAGATTATTTAAGAAAAAAAAAAAAAAATTAGTACCACAGTCAGGCAGCTAGACTATTTACAGTTAGTGTAGTGCGTCCTCCTCACAGTGTTCAGTTAAAGCTACAAGTTAGTTTAATGTGACCTCTGCACAGTGTTCAGCTAAAACTACAAGTTAGTGTAGTGCGTCCTCTGAACAGTGTTGAGCTAAAGCTACAAGTTGGTGTAGTGCGTCCTCCTAAAAGTGTTCAGCTAAAGCTACAAGTTGGTGTAGTGCGTCCGCCTCACAGTGTTCAGCTAAAGCTACAAGTTGGTGTAGTGCGTCCTCCTCAGTGTTCAGCTAAAACTACAAGTTAGTGTACTGCGACCTCTGCACAGTGTTCAGCTAAAGCTACAAGTTAGTGTAGTGTGTCCTCCTCACAGTGTTCAGCTAAAGCTACAATTTGGTGTAGTGCGTCCTCCTCACAGTGTTCAGCTAAAACTACAAGTTAGTGTAGTGCGACCTCTGCACAGTGTTCAGCTAAAGCTACAAGTTAGTGTAGTGCGTCCTCCTCACAGTGTTCAGCTAAAACTACAAGTTAGTGTAGTGCGACCTCTGCACAGTGTTCAGCTAAAGCTACAAGTTAGGCTAGTGCGTCCTCCTCACAGTGTTCAGCTAAAGCTACAAGTTGGTGTAGTGTGTCCTCCTAAAAGTGTTCAGCTAAAGCTACAAGTTGGTGTAGTGCGTCGTCCTCACAGTGTTCAGCTAAAACTACAAGTTAGTGTAGTGCGAGTTCTGCACGGTGTTCACCTAAAGCTATCTGTAGAAGGTTGGTGGTGTTTTCCTGATCTTCTCACTCCCGCAGGCAGCTAAATAGGCTACAAGTTATTTTTTGCCGAGCTCTGCACAGTGTTCACCTAAAGCTACCTGTAGAAGGTTGGTAGTGTTTTCCTGATCCTATCACTACCGCAGGCAGCTAAATAAGCTACAAGTTAGTGTAGTGCGAGCTCTGCACAGTGTTCACCTAAAGCTACCTGTAGAAGGTTGGTGGTGTTCTCATACTACAGACAGGCAGTTGATTTTGCTGGCTGCAGTATCAGTGTATATATGTGTGTATATATATATATATATATATATCTCTATCCCAGCTTAGTGCAGCTACAGGCCATTAGTATGTCTGGAAGGCCAACAAGGAGAGGCAGACAGTCACAAACCAATAAAAGAGGGCAAGCAGGCTCTGTCTAGTGCTGGTCGTAGAGACGGTGAATCCTCATCAGCACTTGGCCGTGGGACATGCTGGGCCTTCTTTTCGGCAGCTGGCTGTGTTGAGCCGCAACATGTGGAAGACTTGGTCGAGTGGATGACCAAGCCGTCCTCATCCTCCTCATCCTCCTCATCCTCCTCATCCTCTCTCACCCATACTCAGGGTACTTTGTCTGGCAAAGCAGCTGCCAACGCGGCCTCTTCCCTCGGCTTAATGGAATCAGTGACTCCTTCCCTAGCCCCACCATGTACTCCTGAGGAGTCCCTCGAACTGTTTGACCACAGTGTTGGGTACATGCTCCAGGAGGATGCGTTTGGAAGGCTCTGATGATGATACTAAGCTAGATGAAGGCAGTACGTGAGCATGGACAGAGGGGGTGCCCAAGACAGCAATCTGGCAGTCATGCTCCCCCTGTTGCAGCATACTGCCAGGTTTGCTCCAGTGATGAGGAGGGAGGGGATGATGAGGTCACTGACTCAACGTGGGTGCCTAAAAGGAGAGAGAAGGAGGAGGAGGCACATCACCAACGAGGCTGGATGCCCTCCAGGGGCCAGCCTAAGGGCAGCACACTGACTGCATCACACCCCAAAGCTCCGCATGTGCAGGGCGCTGCAGTCTCTGCGCCTTATTCAAAAAGTTCTTTGGTGTGGGCCTTTTTTGAGACGAGTGCATCAGATCGCACCGCTGCTATTTGCAACATATGTCTCAAGCGTATCTCGCGTGGCCAAAACATCTCCCGCTTGGGCACCACATGCTTGACCAGACATATGTTGATCTGCCATGCAGTTCGTTGACAAGTGTATCTAAAAGACCCACACCAAAGAACAAATAGGACCTCTCCTTGCTCCTCATCAGCTGAGATCTCCAACCCCACTATACCTTCAGTCCTCTCTGAGACCTGCACTGAGAGGAATGAAGGTGTAGAATTAGGTGTATCACAGCCAAGTACTTGTGGGCAATCTGCTTTCGGTACACCAACGTCAGATTGTACCAGGCAAATTTCCCTGCCCCAGCTGTTGCACCGCCAAAAGAACTTCGATCCCAGCCATCCACATGTGCAGCGTTTGAATGCGAGCTTGGCAAAATTGCTAGCACTTCAACTGCTGCCTTTTCAGTTGGTTGACTCTGCCCCCTTCCGTGAGTTTGTGGAATGTGCGGTTCCTCAGTGGCAGGTACCCAAACGCCACTTTTTCTCACAGAAGGCGATTCCGGCTCTCTACCGGCATGTGGAAGGCAATGTCCATGCCTCGCTGGCCAGGGCGGTCAGTGGTAAGGTGCATATTACCGCTGACTCATGGTCCAGCAGGCATGGACAGGGACGTTACCTAAGTTTCACGGCGCATTGGGTGACTCTGCTGGCAGCTGGGAAGGATGCAGGACAAGGTGCAGTAGTGTTGGAGGTTGTTCCGCCACCACGCCTCCAAAATGCCACTACTATTGATTGTGACACACCTCTCTCCTCCACCCCCTCTTCTTCTTCCTCCATGGCCTCTTTCTGTGCTTTGTCCTCGGAACCAGCGGTGCTCCGCAGGCGTTCAAGGGGCTACGCAAGTATGCAGGCCAAAAGATGCCATGCAGTGCTTGAGCTGGTGTGCTTGGGGGACAGGAGCCACACTGGGGCAGAGGTTCTGTCAGCTCTGCAGGGGCAGGTTCAGAGGTGGTTGACGCCACGCCAACTTAAGGCAGGAATGGTGGTTTGCGACAATGGCACCAACCTCCTCTCTGCCCTCCGACAGGGACAAATGACCCATGTGCCCTGTTTGGCTCACGTCCTTAACTTGGTGGTGCAGCGGTTCTTGGGCAGGTGCCCGGGCTTACAGGATGTCCTGAGGCAGGCCAGGAAAGTCTGTGTGCATTTCTGCCGGTCATATAATGCCAGTGCTCGGCTGGCGGACCTCCAAAAGGAGTTTAACCTGCCCAAGAACCTCCTAATCTGTGACATGCCCACCAGGTGGAACTCGACGTTGGCCATGCTGCAGCGGCTGCACACGCAGCAGTGGGCCATCAATGAGTACCTGTGCGACTATGGCACCAGGACAGGGTCAGGGGAGCTTGGTTTTTTCCCCACGCCAGTGGGCCATGATCAGGGATACATGCACTGTCCTTTCACCATTTGAGGAGGCCACGAGTATGGTGAGCAGTGACAGTGCATGCATCAGTGACACTGTCCCCCTTGTCCACCTGTTGGAGCACATGCATGGAATAATGGACAGGGCACTTGAGGCAGAACATAGGCAGGAAGAGGAGGACTTCCTTAGCTCTTAAGGCCTCCTTTATTCAGACAGTGATCCTGCATGCCCACCGATCACACAGGAAGAGGACGAGGAGGAGGAGGATTGCGTCAGTATGGAGTGGAGCCTGGCACTCAGCATCAGCAGCAGTCTTTAAGGGATCAATCCCAAGAAACACATGGACTTGTACGTGGCTGGGAGGAGGTGGCTGCAGACCATGTCATCCTTAGTGACCCAGAGGACTCCGGACCGAATGCCTCAGCAAACCTATGCTGCATGGCCTCCCTGATCCTGCAAAGCCTGCGTAAGGATCCTCGTATTCGTGGTATCAAGGAGAAGGACCAATACTGGCTGGCAACCCTCCTTGATTCACGTTACAAGGGTGAGGTTGCGGACCTTATCTTGTCGTCGCAGAGGGAGCAGAGGATGAAACATCTTCGGGAGGCCTTGCAGAAAGGTCTGTCCAACGCGTTCCCAGAGACTGGGAGGTTACAAACTCCTGTTTCTGGACAACGTGTTGCTAAGGCTTCGGTCAGTCAAAGAAGGAGCGGTGGAGAAGGTGGCCGTCTGACCGATGCGTTCAGACAATTTTTTAGTCCGCAGCCCCAAGGTATGATCGGTTCCAGCAACCATCGCCAGCGTCGGTTTTACATGGTGCAGGAATACCTAGGGGCAAGATCTGACTTTGACACCTTTCCCACCGAAAATCCTTTGGGTTACTGGGTCTTGAGGATGGATCACTGGCCAGAGCTTGCACAGTATGCAGTTGAGCTACTGGCCTGTCCTGCATCCAGCGTTCTTTCGGAACGCATATTCAGTGCTGCTGGAGGCTTTGTAACCGATCACAGGGTGCTTCTGTCCACCGACTCGGTCGATCGACTGACCTTCATAAAAATGAATGTCTTGGATCACCACCAGCTACCAAGCACCTGATGCTGATGTAACAGAATAATTTTTTTTGAAATCTCAGATCCCTTTAAAGACTGCCTATGCTAATGCTGAGTGACTATCCTGAGTAATTATCCTCTTCCTCAATGATCACGCTGATAGCTTGTAAGAACATTTTTGGTTCTGGGCGCCGCCACCAGTGCCTAAGGCCCAATTTTTCAGCCCCTGTTTAACAGGGACGTGTATTTACAATTTTTGATGCAATACTTTGCAGCAGGGCTCGTTCCTGCGTTCCAACTAGAGTATCTGTGAGGGGTTGCAGTGTTGTGGCACCAGTACCTAAAGCCCAATTTTTCTGCCCCTGTTCACCAGGGGCATGTAATTACAGTTCTTGATCTAATATTTCACAGCAGGGCCCGTTTCTGTGCCTGCCAAGAGCGAGTGAGGACTTAGTGTTGTGGCACCAGCACCACCACCAAAGGCCCAATTTTTCTGCCCCTGTTCAACAGGGGCATGTAATTCCAATTCTTGATCTAATATTTCACAGCAGGGCCCTGTGAGGGCTTACAATGTTGTGGCCACAACAACACCTAAGGCCCAAATTTCTGTATATAGGGGGGAGTATATAGGGCAGGCCCCTACTTTCAAACATCCAACTTACAAACGACTCCTACTTGCAAACGGAAGGAAACAACAGGAAGTGAGATGAAATCTACCCCTAGGAAGGGAAATTCTCTCCTGTAAGAGTTAATATGGGAAAAACATTTCTCCTTTCCACTGATGCTTTATCACCAATCCTTGTTTCACAAAAAAACCCAAATTTTCAAAAAACATTTGTTATTGGGGAAAAAAAGTGAGGTGAAATCTTCTGAAGAGGAGCAAAGACAGCAAAACAAATGTTACAGGGGTGATAACCCTTCCCTATATTTTCCAAAAAGCTTAAAATAGATTTTTTGGCTGGAGCAAAACACGTTAAAAATGTACCAGTTCAAAATTACAAACAGATTCTACTTAACAACAAACCTACAGTCCTTGTCTTGTTTGCTCCACCTGTATACTGCTGTTCAGAGTACAGAGCCTGTATACTGCTGTTTCCTTCTTTAATTTAGGTGTGGGGTTCCCCTTAATATCCATACAAGACCCAAAGGGCCTGGTAATGGACTGGAGGGTACCCATGCCGTTTGTCTCACTGATTTTCATCCATATTGCCAGGAACCGACATTACAATAAAGCCGCAAGCAGTTTTAAATGACCTTTTTCCTTTTAAAAATGACATTTTGTGCAGGGACTGTTCTAAGTGCGGGAAACACGCGCCACTTTAGAGGCATACTATAGACACCCCCCAGGTACGATATTTAAAGGAATATTTCACTTTTTTTTTTTTTTTTTTTACTTTAAGCATCATTAAAATCACTGCTCCCGAAAAACTTTTTTTTGCATTGATACATGTCCCCTGAGGCAGGACCCGGATCCTCAAACCCTTTTTAGGACAATACCATGCAAATTAACCTTTAAAATGAGCACTTTTGATTTTGAACGTTCGAGTCACATAGACGTCAATGGGGTTCTAACGTTCGTGCAAATTTTCGGTCCGTTCACAGGTTCTGGTTCGAACCGAACCGGGGGGTGTTCGGCTCATTCCTAGTGGTTACTAGCAAAAACTACTGCCACATCTATTAACTCCATCTCGTGGTCTGACCATGCTTCAATCTTACTAACCATCCAAGACTCTTCGTCTTTCCAAAATACCCCTATTTGGAGAGTTTACTCCAGACTGTTGCAACAAGCAGACACCAAGGCCGAATTAGAAAAGCACCTAGTAGAATTTTAGGAGTTGAATGATTCCTCTGTGAGTAGGGATAGAAGGATTTTGCGCATAAAATCTATCATATAAATATATAAAATTCACATTTAGCACTAATGATAAGTGAATGTGAAAAAAAGCAAATCTTAAATAAAGTGCATCAAGTAAAGTGACCGTGCTGAAAATTGATAAATCACAATAAATAATCACTTTCAAAAAAATCAAGTAAATGTGCAAAAATGCAAAACATGTGCAGCAAAGGTGCAAAGAAGCAAACGATGTAGCAAACAAAGTGTAGGTAATGATGATAATAATAATCTTCATAAAAAACTGGCGGCTCGACCAGGCTCTCTAAACTCTCACCTCAGAGATGGAAATAACAGGCATCAATGTATGTCTTTCTCTGTTGTGATAGAAGAAGCGTTCCCCTCTGCTTACTATCAGGCACCTCAGGGATGGAAGCAACTGGCAACAATGTATGTTTTTCTCTGTAGTAATAAGGCAGCGTTCCCTTCTGTTTACTGTCAGGCACCTATAAAAATAAACTGGGAATTTTTCCACCTAGGCTTTGACAGCCCGGTGGGAGGAGGGGGAGGAGAGAGGAGGCCTCTGATGGTGTAGTATTTCAAATATTCAATTTATTGGGTATAAAAATAGGTGGTCTCTTACATAAAAACAGTTGAAGTCACGAGCGGTGACGTAACGCGTAAGGCGTGGCAGAGAGTTGACTATACCGGAAGTCACGTAAGGAGGCGCCTCGGACGCCGCTCCTTCCTTTCATGTGAATTTTATTTTGTTTTTATGTAAGCCCGTCAATCAGGATTCAACTCCTCAATCCGGGAATTCTAAGATGGCACTGGTTACTCAGCACGCTTCAACAGACAGGGAAGAGGACATGGAGGAAGGCACAGATGGAAACCCATAGATGGCTTCCCAGAGCTGCATCCAGCCAGTGCGTTCTTCTCTCCCAAGTGCTCTGTCCCCTGCCTCCACCGTATCTCTCATAGAGAGAACCATGGAGGATCTCCTGCTCACCCCTATGAGTGACTTTAATGCAAGCCCTGGTGTGGCAGCCATCTTGGGTCAGACACCTCCAGCTCCCCCTGTGGACTTATCCACCATGATGAACACCCTTTCTCAGATGCTATCCAGGGGGTTAGCACAGACAGTTTCCCAAATTAACACAACAATACAAGCAGACCTTCAAATCCTGGGCTCCAGAAAAGAGGCCATAGAAAATAAAATGGAACAGACAGTATCCAGAACCAATTAAAACACAGATCACATACAGTTACAGGAGTGCCTGGACACTGCTATGTCCCTCCTCCCATTCTGCTACACGGCGTGACAATGGTGGGCTGTTCCGCGGTGGCGTATATATGGGTGTCTCCCCAGGTGGTCTCAGCATTTGAGGCTCTCTGCACACCGGACTCCACACAGCTTGGGATTTCATTTTTTTTTCCCTTCTCCTCGGTTTCTTCATCCACATTAGGTAATATTGCACTCCTTATCACCACCCCTCGGGCCTTCCACTACCACCTCCCAGGTGCCACTGGTGGGTAACCACTTCCCTCACTCACACTTCCATCCCACATAGTTTATGGTTAGCTTCAGGGTCATCAGTCCTCACTTCTGCACACGAGCACGAGTCCCCTGCCCATTTTCTCACCCTCACTCATATCTCTTAGAGACTCCTCAGAATCACCCCATAGCAATTATGCGAGTATCGAGAGAAGCGGACCAACTGACCATCCAAGGTCACCTGGTCCAAATATTGGCAGATCTGTTCCCTTACACCATCCAGAAGAGATGTGCGCTCAAATTGCTGCGTTACGTTCGTCTCTCATCTTCAAGAACAAAACACATGGATTCTTCTCACTCCAAGAGGGGGAACGCCTCCTACTACAGTTGGGACTGATAACTCAAGAACCGCAATCAACCTCGCACCACAGGAATGCAAGCTCCACCAAGCATCCTCCTACGTCAAGTCCAAATCAACAGATCAGGCAAAAACAGAAGAAGAAATTCAAGGACTTGACACCCAGGGGGGTAGGGGGGATTTCCTCTGGTTAATATTTCTACTTTGGATTCCGATCCAGTAATTGTATCACTTCAATTGACTGATCGATTGTTCCTCTGGGCCTCACGGCTCTTTCAGAGGCCTTATATGTTTGGGGACAAATATCAAAATTATACATCTTTCACCCTTTTTTTTTCTGTCTTTCCTGTTTTCTGACCTGAGACCCAGCGTCGAACTATACACAAAAAGGTTTCATGATAGTGGACAATTATTTGCAAACTAGGCTGAATTTGTGACCGGGAGCCCAGGAAGAGGCTTCTGTGTAGGTTTTCTTGGATACCAACCACTGTTTATTCGATTGTTGTTGGGGGTGTTTACACGTGGTGTTCTCAAAACCCTCATGACCTCATATGTTTCTAGCTTTGTTACTAGCTTATGGGACACCCAATGAGGGGAGCTGGGGGTTAAGGAGGGGTGCCCAAGTAAGGGTGGCCCTCCACCCCCGGACTCCTGGGGGAAGGTATTTAGGTAGGGATGTTAGGATATTAGGGTGGGGTGATGTATTAATTCCTTTAAAAGTTTGTAACCTTTTTAAAGGGGGGGATTTTCCCCATTGCCCGTTGGCAGTTTTTTTCACATAATTAAGGCTCTTTATCTATAAGCATAGCTTGAATGGGTGCTGGTGGGTCAGGGCGGTTGTAGTGCTCCTCCCTCTGCCTCTTCGCTGGAGAGTTTCTCTCTCGGGGAGGCAGATGTAAGTCTGCCAGGCCGGCATATGGTTATCATATTATGTGAATTGAGAGCGCCCTGGCCCACTCTCATTCCCGGATTCCCGGGGGCCTGGGGAGATTCATGGGAGGCTCCCCCCATGTTCTCAGCATGCCCCCTCTTTCTCTGGAGCTCTGCCTCTTCTTTCCTTTTTCCTTATTCTCATTTTCTTTTCCTGAAGGTACTGGAGAAGACAGGATACCATGCAGCTCGGGGGTGTGGTCTTAACCTCGACTGGGACCCAGCAAATCAAGAGGAATTGTATGCGGTTGAAGGTAGGTCTCTTCTTAAATATGAGTGTAATGCCCTTTCCGGTCCATGGCTATGAGTAACGAAATTACCCATCCAATCCGTATAGCTTCCCACAATGTTCAGGGACTAAATTCCCCCCTAAAAAGACATAAATATTTTCAATATTCCCACTCGCAGCAGATAGAGGTGCTCCTACTTCAAGAGACACACTTCCCTAAGCAGTTCAACTCTTAATTATACACTCTAAATTCCCACAATTTTATTTGCCCAATGCAGAGAATAAAACCAAAGGGGTGGGAATTTTCTTCTCTAAAAGAGTTACCTTCTCTCCCTCACAAGAAATCAGGGATCCCGGGGGTAGATACAGTCTACTATTGGGTTCCCTGGAAGGGGCCTCCTTTAACCTCATTTTCTATTATGCTCCTAACAGAGGTCAGGCACAATTCTTTGCCTCCATGATGGACACTTTCTCACCCACTTAATGGGCACGATTATCATGGGAGAGGATTCGAATGTAGCACTGGATCACATGCTGGATAAAGCAGGATGAGGTGGCTCCCGTCTTCTGCGCCCTCCCCGGCAGAGTTAAAAAATAGCTTCTACTTTCTTGGGATTGGTGGAAATTTGGAGGGAATGTAACCTAACCTCCAGGGATTACACTAATTTTTCTGCACCACACCAAACATTTGCTAGGATAGACCACATCTTTATTGCTGCCCCTGCCATCCCACTGGTTACAAAGTTGTTTATTAGGGACTCTCCATTGTCAGACCACTCGTGGGTATTCATGGTCCTTAATAAACTGCCTGGATGTAAAAGCATTTTCCGTTGGCACCTAAATGAATCCTTTTTAAGTCATCCTGTCCAAAGCTCACTGTTGGATGAAGATATAGGCGACTACTGGCTACTCTATGGGCTGCCCACGGCAGGCTGAACATACGCAAGTTAGAAAGGGAATTCCCTAAATTGTCCAAGGATCATAGAAGTAACCCCAACCCCAAATCTCGTGCTCTCTGGAGTCCAATCACGTAGCCCTCAACCTGGCCCTGACCACCCAGGCTGAAAAAAACCTAAGGTGGTCCAGTGCATGCTTCTACCTACACAAGGATAAGATAGGACCTAGTCTGGCTTCCGGGCTGACACCCTGCCCAGGTACATTTACTTTTCCAAAATTAATGGACACTATGGGATCACTTACGCAGAACCCCAAAGGATCATGGCAATTTTCCAAGACTTATATACTAAACTTTATAGGGCAGGGTTCTCCCCATGCAATTACAAATCTTCCACATCCACGCTCACCCCATATAGGAGTCGTTTCTTCAATTCCTTTCATAAGGGTACCACATTGGCAAATGAAGCTAACACGGCCTACATTTCTGTTATTCCCAAACCAGGCAAAGACAACTCGGAGGTTGGTAACTATAGACCCATATCATTGATCAACAATGATCTTAAAATCCTAACCAAAATCATGGCCAACAGACTGTCGGCCTTCATAAGTGGCTATATCCATAAAGACCAGTTGGGCTTCATCCCAGGAAGACAGGGGCCAGATCAAATACACAGAGCGGTGGATATCATATCCCTTTTTACGAGCTAACTGGAATGGGGGTGACCATCAGGAAGGGTTTGTGCTTTCAGTTGACCTACAAAAAGCTTTAGATATGGTAGAATGGCCTTACCTATTTGAGATTCTAGACAGATGGGGGTTTATACGGGTCCTAAGGGCACTATACTCAAACCCAAGCGCGCAGGTAAAATTACAAAGTAATTACTCAGATCCCTTTCCAATCCATAAAGGGACAAGACCAGGATGCCCTTTATCCCCCATAATTTTTGCCATCACTTTTGAAACTCTGGTCCTGGCCATCAGGAATAACCCGGATATCTGTGGAGTTCGGTGTGGTCAAGGCTCACACAAATGTGCTCTTTTCGCAGATGATCTTTTGCCTTTTCTCACATATCCTCTCACCTGAACATCTATTGTCCTTAAGCTCATTAAAGCATTTGGGAGGATTTCGGGTATGCATATCAATATGGATAAATCCATAGCACTAAACATCAATATTCCTAACCCCCTAGTTGAACAACTTACAAAACATTTCCCATTTGCATGGAGTGATACTTCTATCCCCTATCTGGGGGTCAACCTGGCAGCCAGAATGGATCAGCTTTATAAAGTCAATTATCCTCCTCTGTATAAGAAGCTGGGGGACAAACTTGACCAGTTGATCACATGGGGACATCTCCTCCTGGTTGGATAGGGTTAATTCTGTAAAAATGACCCTCCTTCCCAGAATATTGTATCTCTTTCGTTCCCTCCCAATCCCTCTTCAAAAACCTCACATTGAAAAATTTAAATCCCAGGTAGTTCACTTTATTTGGGGTTCTAAAGGATTTAGATGCTCCAAAAGTGTACTTTTTAGAAGCCGACATCAGGGAGGATTAGGGGTTCCTATTCTATGGAAGTATTATCAGGCGGCCCAACTAGCAGAAACCAGATTGGGTGGAGATGCAGAGACAGGCGATCCTTAGACACACCATAGATTTCCTAGTTTTGTCGCCCCCCAAAAGCAGACCACTAATACTGGCCCCCACTCTTTGCCACTCTATGGCCCTCTCTGACTCCCTGCACAAATCCTCCACACTGGTCTCCGAACTTCTGCCATTAACGCACCTCTTCCACAATCCCCAATTTCCTCCAGGGCAGGATATCCATGCTTTTCAATGGTGGACAAATAAAGGCCTGTTTAGGATTGGGCACTTTATGTCTTCAATGGGCCCATTAACAGTGACCCATTGCGTCAATAAATTAGAAATGCCCCAATCTAAGAGATTTAGATTGAATCAAATACGACATCATCTCCTCTCTATATGGAGATCTAAACCTGACCCCCCTAGATTCACAGCATACAAGCAATGGTGTTCACAGATAATGGACCAGAGGGGAGGTATCTCCCTTATATACGCCGCTCTGGCAGAGACTTTGGGAAAACCACCATATGCAATCAGCTGGGAAAGGGATATGTAGAGATCAACTGGGAGGCAGACATTTGCTACGGTCTGTTCCAAAGAGCTTATAAGGGAATTGTAAATATCACATTGATCGAAGTCAGTGTCAAAATCATTACAAGATGGTATCGAGTTCCGGCCCGTTTTTACTGACTTACTCTTCCTTGGTGCCTGTTTTTCTCTGCGTCGCCTGAAAGCTTTTCTTCTCTCCTCTTTTTTTCTCATTTGTTTCAAATGATTTGACCGTTTGATTTTTGGTATCTCTAGATATGATCGAGGTACAGGATCTATCTCCTAGCAGGAATGCCCCCCCCCCCCAGGTAGGGGAGGCCTCTCACCATTCCTGGAACTCTCTCTCTCGACCTCTGACCTCCTAAAGAGTTCTTGTATAATATGTTAGTCAGTTACTAATGTAGACAAGGGTCCTATTCCTTATAGCTAAGCATTTTCTGCACATTCTTGTCATTTTGTGCCCTGCATGTTAGTTACTGTACATGTATGGTCTCACACAGTGAATCTTTTTGAATATTCTTAGTTAAAATACTGAAGTTAAGAAGGCTGGCTCTATCGCTTTCTGCCTTGGCACACAGTCTGCTCCCATATGGGGTGTCCGGAGGTGGTGTGTGTTACTCATGACAAAATACTAGCATTGTTATAACTTATGCTGTTCAAAGATAACTGTGTTTCAAACATACAGTATCTACTGAACACATATATTACTCTTCATGTACCTTGTTATATGTTACACTGTATTTCAGAATATACTAATGTTTTCTACTTCTTATTGAAAACCAATAAACTATTGAAAGTAAAAAAAAAACTGTTTAACTTAAGACATAAGCTATGATCCCTCCTTTTGGCTGATTTTGAAAAAGCAAACAGGAGACTGAAAACAAACTACTACGCTTATATAAACAGGGCATGTATACTATTAGCACACAAGCTGAAGGGTCAGAGACAGAAAACTGGGATCCTTTTTTTACATCCATCTACTAATGATAAAGTATACCATCCCCAGGCCATAGCTGAAGCTTTTAGCAATTATTACAGCTCGCTGTATAACTTAAACAAGACATCAACACCATCCAACCACACACAGAAAAAAATTAGAGAATTCCTTCAAAAAATAAAGCTCTCACAACTATCACAAAGACCAACTTTCCATATCAAATTCCCCATTTACATTATTATGCCCCATACACACGTCGGACATTGATCGGACATTCCGACAACAAAATCCTAGGATTTTTTCCGACGGATGTTGGCTCAAACTTTCAAACTTGTTTTGCGTACACACGGTCGCACAAAGTTTTCGGGATTTTCGATCGCCAAGAACGCGGTGACGTCAACCACATACGACGAGACTAGAAAAGGCCATTTCAGAATCAAGCGTGGCACCCTTTGGGCTCCTTTTGCTAATCTCGTGTTAGTAAAAGTTTGGTGAGAGACGATTCGTGCTTTTTCAGACTCGTGGCTTTCAGATCGTTTCCTGTGGTTCAGTTTGTGCTTGTGGGTTTGTATCTGCTCTTCAGTGCGTGCAAGCAAGCTCCGCGTGACTTTAATTAGTCATTGTGTTCTTGTTTGTTCGTTGCTGTTTTTCAGGTCGCTCTTCACAGGCCTTGCTGTTCTTCAGTGCGTTCTGTTACTTCGTTCTTTGCCAAACCCATACACACTATACCCACCTCTTTTGTGGTCAGATATATGGATGAATTCCAAAAAGCATGTAGTGCAAGGGCCTGCCTGTATACTTTCAAATGGTACTGTTTAAAGTTTTTGTATCCTATTATTATCTTGATAGGTAATAGCAGAATGTCCAAATGTGCTCAAATGTGTACAGTGTGTATTTATATCTTTGTATTATGACACTTCTTATCTGTCCAGTGGGCTGCCAATAGTGTAACTAAGGAGGGGCAGTTCCAAGTAATACCCATTATTTAGGCATTCATATCTCAATGAAGTGGAGAGGGTTACCTGTCCAAGAGCTCCCCCCTATAATGTTAGAAATGGCCCATGAGAGGAGGGGGGATATGATAGGTGTACCTTATAATTTGGTGTTGTAAAATTCCCCTTAATAAATGTTAACTGGATGTTGGCCAAGAATGTTTGTGTCTAATCTGCTTTCCATGTTTTAATGTGCAAAAAGACTAATTTTTATTTTTTTTCCTCAACAGTTTCCTTCCACGCCACAGAAATGGCAGACTGTGGCCTCCCACTTTGCCCAGCGGTGGGACTTTCCTAACTGCAGAGGGGCAATTGATGGGAAACAGGTCCACATCGTCCCACCACCCAACAAGGGGTTCAATAGTATTGTGATGTTGGCGGTGGTGTCGGCTAATTATGAGTTCCTGTATGTGGACGTGGGGAAGAATGGCCGGATGTCCGATGGTGGAGTCATCGCCCAGACGGAGTTTTACAGGCATCTCCAGAATGGCAGCTTGGACTTGCCCCTCCAGAAGAGAATGTGGAAGGACTCCCATTTGTCCTCATTGCGGATGAAGCCTTTGCGCTGGGGGACCACCTTATGCGGCCATTCCCGATGAGGACCCTCACCCCGGACCAGAGGGTTTTTAATTACCAGCTGGCCAGAGCCAGAAGAGTGATGGAGAACACATTTGGAATCAAGGCCAGCCGGTTCCGCCTATTTCTTACACCCATCCATATGGCGGAGTATAAACTGAATCATATAATCCTGGCGTGCTGTGTTCTACATAACTTTTTACGGCAACATTCTGCCAACTATGCTGGCTCAGTTGGGCCTGAGGCAGGAATTATAAATGAAACAAGCCTGACGGCACTTGAAAGTGGCCGTCCTGGCTTGCCCTCCCTGAGTGCCCGTGATGTCCGGCTAAGATACCTTGAGTTCTTTGCGGGTAGGGGGGCCATCAATATGCCAGACAATTTGTGAAACCTTGATCAAATAATAAAAAAAATTAGCAAATCGTTGGTGACATTTACTGCTTGTGTTTGTTTTATCTGACCCTGACCGAAATGTGGTGAGTCCTGAAAATGGCGTGATTTGTGTAACCTTATACAAAGCACTGTTGGGTGTTATTTACTAAAGGCAAAGACACTTTGCACTACAAGTGCACTTGAAAATGCACTGAAACTGCACTTGTAGTGCAAAGTGGATTTGCCCTTAGGAAATAACCCCCATTGACACAGAAAGCAGCAATTACATCACCACAAAAGTGGTGTAGCGTTGAGACAATGATCCACACATTCTTGATTAACAATCTTTTTAATACCTGCACAATCACATGTGCATTTAGAAAAGGTTTTTAAAACAAACCAACATGTTTGTTGTATAACAATTTTTGGGGTGGCGTTATCAAAAATAGAAATGTCCATTTAAGATAAAACAGGCATGTTTCAAAACAAGAAGAAAGACACAAATCTTGGACTTACAAAGTTCACATTTGGTAGAACTTGAAGGCAATATCAGACATGAGTATTTATGAACTGTGTTTGATATTGCGTTCAGATGGGGTGAAGTCACCCCAAGAAAAGCCAAATTTGGAAGATGCACACCAATTTACGAATGTCAACGTGCTAGCTGCCATCACGGGGGATCAAGGGACGTGTTTTGGGGAAGCAACCCCTTCCTCACAGCTACTTTATTATTGAGGAAGGGGTTGCACCCCCAAAACGCGTCCATTGATCTCCCGCGATGGCAGATAGCACATGTTGATGTGTGCATCCTCCAAATTTGGCTTGTCTAAAAATCACTAAAACATTTGGAACATTGTAGCACACAAATAAACAAGGGATTTGGAGGGGTTTTAAACTCTCCCCAAAACATCAATGATCTTATTTTTTTGAATAACATCATTGATGTTTTTCTTGAGGTTTTCCAATGCTAAATTACACCCCGTTATCTCCCCGATCAGGATCTGGGCACTTTCCGAGGTGAAAGGATCTGGATCCACAACATCATGATCACCTAAAAAGAGAGAAACCAAAAAAAAGCAGGTATTATAAATATGCCGGCATCCATCTCTTACCTGAGCCTGTGGTCGCAGACACTCACCTGTTGTGGTGACTAGTTCCACCACGTCTTCTTCCTCCTGCTCTTTTTGTGTTGGGGGTATTTCCCCTTCTTCCAGAGGTGGGGGGTCTCTGGTCTCCTCGGATGAGGGGTGTCCTCTGAGTCTTTTCTCCCCTATGTAAAATAAAAATGGTATACTTAGCACACAGATATTTGATGGCAGAACTTTAAAGATGAAACATTGCTTGGAAGTGGGGTACAGTTGTCTATTTTGGCAGAGTTCCAAGATGTAGAATTTTGAGTGTCCTTTGTCAAGCTTCAATACTTTACCTGTTTTGTAGAAGCTTCACAGATGGAGACACCCCTATAGTATACACTGGAGCACCTGTGTGGCCCCCCTAATAAAAATGGTGTTCTTGTGTCCCACACTAGTGCTCCAGTGTCCAGATGTGAAAACAGCTGCTGAGTGTCTTCTCCTTACACAGAATCTAGTTTGCATTTCATTCTAGTAACAAACCCATCTACACAACCAAATTAGTTTCATACAAGTAAGCACCTAAAAAATGTGGGCAAATGCATATGGCCAAAACAATGGGGTCTTATAGGCCGAAAGAAAAATGTTTGATACGAACGAATAATGTGCCCATGAACATAAAAGTTGACATTTTAAACTGTACAGCAGTTTTAAGAAAAGCACAGGGAGCAGCACGAACGTAATAAAGACAAAAAGAATAGGAACACAGCACAACTACTTACTTTTTTGCAGCACACTCCGGATCTTTCTGTACTGCTCATGTTCTCGTAATTTCAGGTCCGACCACCGCTTCCTGAGCTGATCTTACGATCGACATACCCCGAAATTCCAGTGCAGACTTTTGGCCACTTTCGCCATTATCTTGGCCTTTCTGACATTGGTGTTGGGGTAAGGTCCATACTTCCCATCATAGTCGGCCTTCTTCAGGATGTCCAACATCTCCCCAAAGGACATATTTGAGGCCTTAAATTGTCTCCATTTGGATGCAGATGTTTTCGGCTCTGGGCTTTCCTCCTCCTCCTCGTTGCTATAATTAGCATGCACCTGCTGTGTCTCCGCCATGTGCTCTTCCCCCACTGCGCCGAACGAAAAGGGGCGGGGAATAGACTAGAAAGAACATCAGGGGCGGGCAGAGTTACACGCATGCGCAGTGTGTATAAAGCGTAACACACGTGCGTAGTACGTACGATCTGTGAGCGGAGGAAGGAGTATCGGAGGCACCGATCGTGATAACGAAGGTAAGAGCCAAACTTGGGCCTATACTGCTTTTAGATTGAGGCCTATATTGTAACCAGATTAGGAGAGTTTTGCCTGATATTAGGGTTTGTCTTGTGTTGTGTCTTGCAGTGCAAATGGATATCTTTAAAGATACCGACTTTATGGCAATCTTCATTGACATGTTCAGGGAGCTGCCTTGTCTGTTTGAGATAAACCACCCACATTATAAGAACCAAACAAAGAGGAAGGTAGCGCTGGATCAATTGCTGGAAATTGTGAAGCAGGTGATTCCCACGGCAGACATCACCTATTTGAAGATCCTAATTGGTGGCCTGAGGAGCACATATCTAAGGGAGCACAAGAAAGTCCAGGATTCGCAGAGATCAGGAGCTGCAGATGACATCTATGTCCCCAGGATGTGGTACTATGACAGGCTGCATTTTCTGGCAGGTCAGACTGAACCCAGGTCATCACTCTCCAGTCTTCTTTCCACGCTTCCTTCCCCCCCCAGCTGAGGCTTCTGACACCCAACCTGGGCCTTCCAGGCAGCAACATGTGGAGGAGCCCAGATTGAGCCAGGTATAGCATTCTTCTAAATATTTCAGGTTGTCCAATCAATGATATTAACTAGATGTTAGTTTGGAGTACTAATTTATGATGGTGATTGATGATGCAAAAAATAAAACCATGTCCCTTTTTCATACACAGGGAAGTCTCAGCCAGGAGGTGGCTGGGCCGAGCAGGCTGCCTGATATGCAGGTCCCTCCCCTACACCCGCAAAGAGAAAGTGGCAGGAAGAGGAGTACCCTGGAGGAGGCTGCCATAGGCCTCATTTGGAAGGCTACAGAGGCCCTGAGAGCCCCCCACACTGGGGAGGAGGACTTTGCTGGCAAAATTGCCTGTAAAATGCAGCGGATGGAGGAGGGCCAATGACTCATGTGTGAGTCATTAATTTTGGAAGCTCTCAATAAGGGGTGAGGGGCCAAATAACATCTGCTACCCACATTTGTGACCTCACACATGGTACTCCTACTCTTCCTCCTCCTCCTCCAGGTCCTACTCCTCCTCCTGCCACATCTCCAACAACTGAGCCACAGCCAGGAAGGAAGCGTGGAAGGAAGACCAGTAAGTGATGACCCTGGATCCAGTCTGGTCTGGCAAAAGATGCAGACTCTTGTGGTACCACAGCCTGGGGACACAGATGTCATCTGCTGCTTTCCGGATCTCGGGGACTTCTGGACCAGACTGCTCTCCCTTACATATGGACTCCTCAGGCCACCAATTTTGATGTTCAAGAATTGATGTCTGCCCTGGGGGTCCAAGGCTTCGCCAATTTCTGCTGTTTCTCCAGCGTTCCCTCCCTCTTTGTTTGGTTCTGAGCCCTTAATAAAGGATTTTTTGTTTCAATTATACTTGCCTGTGTGTTTTTTCCTTCAAAAAGGACAGTTTGTTGGTGAGGATTCAAGTACATTTCTAAAGTACAATGTGGAATTAACAAGGGACACCAACACCAAACAATCTCCTTGAGATTAAATAATACAAGATATCAATGGTGTTGTGGTAACTTGACACACAAAACACACACAAAAATATTCTGGAGTAAAACTAAAAATAAAATAAAACAAATACAAACCTAAAAAAAAAAAAATCTGCCTTTAAAAAAAATAAAAAAATAAAACAACCCAAAAAAATTTTTGTCAGATGTGACAAATCAAAATATATTGAGGGAATCCCGATAAATAATAAAGAAAGAAGTTTGTGAGAAGTCTGTGTGAATATGAGCAGCAAAACTACTTCATTCTTCTCACATTATAAAGAAGAAGAGAGTGTACTGTATTAAACCATTTTTAACATTGCACCGTGACAAAATTGTTGTATCCATTGCGAACACTAAGTTTACCAGACCAAGCTGTTCCGTCTCAGAATTTCTTCTGAGCATACTTGGCACTTTGTGCGTCGGAACTGGCCACACATGGTCGGAATTGACGCGATCGGATTTTGTTGTCGGAAAATTTTATAGCCTGCTCTCAAACTTTGTGTGTCGGAAAATCCAATGGAAAATGTCCGATGGAGCCCACACACGGTCGGAATGTCCGACAACACACTGCGATCTGACATTTTCCATCGGAAAATCCGACCGTGTGTACGGGGCATTAGAAATGCAGCAAGTGTTATGCCCCGCACACACGATCGGACTTTCCGACAACAAAACCGTGGAATTTTGTTCAAAGGTTGTTGGCTCCAACTTGTCTTGCATACACACGGTCACAGAAATGTTGGCCAACAATTATAAACGTAGTGACGTACTAGACGTACTACGTGGTTTTTCAGCTCATTAGCACCACCCTTTGGGATCCTTCTGCTGATTTCGTGTTAGTATAAGTTTGAGTGTTGATTTGAGCTTTTTCTTTTTGCGTTTTCCATTTAGCGCTATTATTATTATTATTATTCTTGATATCACTTGAAAAAAAAGCCTTTGAAAATTAGTTTGCAATAATTCCATCAGTATCACCAGCAAAGCAGCTTCATTATTATTATCCCATTAAAGAAGAAGAGAATTGTGGGCTGCATTTGGAGATTTCCTAATTTGCCACGTCACGAATGTTAATTCTCCATTACGAACGCTAGTTTACAAGACTGACCACTTCTGCTTCTGAGCATGCATGGACTTTTGTCCGATGGACTTGTGTACACACGATTGGAAATTCCGACAACAAAAATTTGTTGGCGGAAAATTTGAGAACCTGCTAGCCAACATTTGTTGGTGGAAAGTCCGACAACAAATGTTCGATGGAGCATACACACAGTCAGACTTTCCGCCAACAAGCTCACATCCAACATTTGTTGTCGTGTGTACGGGGCATTAGACTCACTACCAAACAACAAAGCACCTGGTCCTTATGGCTTTACTGGCGGGTACTACAAGACGCTTAAAAACATTCTGTTCAGGTGTGGCTTGGCATGCAACAGAGATGGCAGCACACTGAAGGAGCTCCTCAGCACACGCAGGCGTTCGTAGCCCTTCACCCGACTACCAGCTTTCAGATGCCGGGCAGAAAGCTCTATTCGACTCCCCACTCTCGCCTGCCCCACAACTCCATGTCTTCCTCGGCCAAAAACATAGCAGACATCTTCAAAACTAAGCCGACGGTCCACAGCAGCAAAACGAGACCCAAGATGGCGCCGACACACCACGAGGAGGAATGTAGTGAAGACTCCCAGTCAGCCTCAGAGGACCCAGGCAGGGGTAAGTCCAGATCGGATCACTCCTTAATATTTGCCGACATGTCAGTGATTGCTGTAGAATAGGGATGGGCCGAACACCCCCTTGTTCGGTTCGCATCCAGAACATGCGAACAGGCAAAAAATTTGTTCAAACACGCGAACACTGTTAAAGTCTATGGGACACGAACATGAAAAATCAAAAGTGCTAATTTTAAAGGTTAATATGCAAGTTATTATCATAAAAGTGTTTGGGGACCCGGGTCCAGCCCCAGGGGACATGTATAAATGCAAAAAAAAGTTTTAAAAACTGCCGTTTTTTCGGGAGCAGTGATTTTAATAATGCTTCAAGTGAAACAATAAAAGTTAAATATTCCTTTAAATTTCGTACCTGGGGGGTGTCTATAGTATGCCTTTAAAGTAGCGCATGTTTCCCGTGTTTATACCAGTCCGAGAGCAAAATGACATTTCTAAAAGGAAAAAAAAGTCATTTAAAAGTACTAGCGCTAGTGCCGGTTATTAATGAATTGTCGGTCCCGACAATACACATAAAAGTCATTGAATAATAAAAACAAAAAAATGCGTGGGGGTCCCCCAAAATTCCATTACCAGGCCCTTCAGGTCTGGTATGGATATTAAGGGGAACTCCACACCAAAATAAAAAAAATGGCGTGGGGTTCCCCCCAAAAATCCATTCAGGTCTGGTATGGATTTTAAGGGGAACTCCACACCAAAATTTTAAAAAAAAATGGCGTGGGGTTCCCCCAAAAATCCACACCAGACCCTTATCCGAGCATGCAACCTGGCAGGCCGCAGGAAAAGGGGCCCCCTTCTCAGGTCACATGCCCTCAACATGGGGAGGATGTCCCCATATTGATGGGGACAAGGGCCTCATCCCCACAACCCTTGCCTGGTGGTTGTGGGGGTCTGTGGGCGGGGGGCTTGTCAGAATCTGGAAGCCCCTTTAACAAAGGGGATACCCAGATCCCGGCCCCCCTATGTGAATTGGTAAGGGGTACATTGTACCCCTACCATTTCACAAAAAGAAAGTGTCAAAATGTTAGAAAACCTCAGTAGACGGCTTGGGACAAGTCCTTTATTAAAAATAAAAAAATTAAAAATAAAGAGATTCCAGCGATGTACAAGTAATCCAATAAACCATGCTCCTACTCCAGCAATGTAATCCAATTCTCGATTTCCAGCGATGGATGATCTCCAGCGACTCCAGGGAGGAACACGCACAGGATCCTGGAAAAAAATCTTGCGAGCCACAATTATCCAGTGCCTTAATGGAAATTCAACCAAACAGCTACCCGGCTGCAGGCGCAGATCACGTATTCATGACTGTGCGATAAATGATATATGAAAAAAATGCGCCGCGCCTAGGGGTGTAACTGAATAACTGTAAATCTAAGTACAAATCATAGATAATAAAGCGTGCAAATCAAATAGAGCCTAAAGCTCTGATCACTTACTAAGATCACCTGCTGTGTGAATCCTAAAGCTCTGATCACTTACTAAGATCACCTGCTGTGTGAATCCTATGACCAAACACACTAAAAAATATCTAGTGCAATAAATCACAAAGTGCAATGTGCATAGAAAAACGTAATAAAATAAATATACAATCCACAGTGATTAAAATATAATCATTCCTAATAAGGTGTATATGCTAAAAAATGTTACACATATGTAGATCCACTGTGATTAAAATGAAAAAAGAGAAAAAAATTAAATAAAACAATATATATATACGTAAAACACAAACAGAGTAAATCAATCACATGCGTGGGCGAATTGAAACTATAATCGCCCTAATAAAGGTGTTCAAATCACATCCGTGAAAAAATCTTCCAATCCAGTAACATAAAGTGACCAAGTTCAAATAAAAGTCAGTGTAATGGTGATGGTTTAAAGAAAAAGTTCCGGTTTTGAATCAAACGTGCCCAAAGAAAAACATGCTGTGAAGTGCCTTGGTGACCCCCAATGTGATTGCGCTCACCTTGGAGCGTGTGACACAGGTTTTAATTGTGTCAATACACGCTTTTGGAGCCACCCCTGGGCTCAGTATTAGGTACAGCTGATTCCCACACTGGATTCTTTATGGCTCCACTCAATTTATAAGGTGCTCATGTGCACCAAACATAACATAGGAAAAAACGGCTGTGCGGCGTGCTGCGGGGTGTGAGAGCTCCACAACCCAGCTCTGTGTTGATCGCTCCGTCCTGGCCCCTCCCCTACGCGTCCCCCTGATGAGGACACGTGACTCCCTGTGTCGAAGACGCGTAGGGGAGGGGCCAGGACGGAGCGATCAGCACAGAGCTGGGTTGTGGAGCTCTCACACCCCGCAGCACGCCGCACAGCCGTTTTTTCCTATGTTATGTTTGGTGCACATGAGCACCTTATAAATTGAGTGGAGCCATAAAGAATCCAGTGTGGGAATCAGCTGTACCTAATACTGAGCCCAGGGGTGGCTCCAAAAGCGTGTATTGACACAATTAAAACCTGTGTCACACGCTCCAAGGTGAGCGCAATCACATTGGGGGTCACCAATGCACTTCACAGCATGTTTTTCTTTGGGCACGTTTGATTCAAAACCGGAACTTTTTCTTTAAACCATCACCATTACACTGACTTTTATTTGAACTTGGTCACTTTATGTTACTGGATTGGAAGATTTTTTCACGGATGTGATTTGAACACCTTTATTAGGGCGATTATAGGTTCAATTCGCCCACGCATGTGATTGATTTACTCTGTTTGTGTTTTACGTATATATATATTGTTTTATTTAATTTTTTTCTCTTTTTTCATTTTAATCACAGTGGATCTACATATGTGTAACATTTTTTAGCATATACACCTTATTAGGAATGATTATATTTTAATCACTGTGGATTGTATATTTATTTTATTACGTTTTTCTATGCACATTGCACTTTGTGATTTATTGCACTAGATATTTTTTAGTGTGTTTGGTCATAGAATTCACACAGCAGGTGATCTTAGTAAGTGATCAGAGCTTTAGGATTCACACAGCAGGTGATCTTAGTAAGTGATCAGAGCTTTAGGCTCTATTTGATTTGCACGCTTTATTATCTATGATTTGTACTTAGATTTACAGTTATTCAGTTACACCCCTAGGCGCGGCGCATTTTTTTCATATACGCACAGGATCCTGCCTCCACCTGAGGCACCCAGCCAATGACACGGCGCCAGCTTGACAGCTCTTATGTAGCTGAGGGCGGGGCCACCCGTCACGTGACCCTGTCCCCCTCTGAAAAAGGGAAACAACGGGGTTTACCAGTGATGTGTACGGGTGACCCCGCCCCCTCTGATGCAACTGGAATCCTCTTAAATGACTTTCTTTTCCTTTAGAAATGTCATTTTTCTCTCGGACTGTTATAAATACAGGAAACATGCTTCTTTACAGGCATACTATACACAACCCCCAGGTACGAAATTTAAAGGAATATTTCACTTTTATTGTTTCACTTTAAGCATTATTAAAATCACTGCTCCTGAAAAAACGGCCATTTTTAAAACTTTTTTTTTGCATTGATTCATGTCCCCTGGGGCAGGACCCGGGTCCCCAAACACTTTTTATGACAATAAATTGCATATTAACCTTTAAAATTAGCACTTTAGATTTCTCCCATAGACTTTTAAAGGGTGTACCGCGGCTTTTTGAATTTGCAGCAAACACCCCAAATTGTTCGCTGTTCGGCGAACGGGCAAACAGCCAATGTTCGAGTCGAACTCATGTTCGACTCAAACAGATAGCCCATCTCTACTGCAGACATCAAGGCTACCTTCTCTGCAGCTATCACTGACTTGAAGACAAGCATAATTGTGCTCAATGAGAAGATGGCAGCGGAGGAAAATGAAGGCAAACTTAGGGACAAAGCCATCCACAGATTAGAGATGACTACAACAGCTCAGTCGCAGCACTTTATAGATATGAACAGACATATTGAAGACCTTGGTAATAGGGGCAGAAGGTGCAACATCAGGGTGAGGGGGATCCCTGAATCTGTGGAACATGAGCAGATTGTCCAAGCTCTCCGGAGAGTTTTCAATAGTCTACTGAGTACTGTCCGTGATACTTTTTTTATTTGCACTAACATACAATTTTTCAGGACAAGCTTTCGGGGTATGTCCCCTTCTTCAAGGTCCAAGCAGTACTTGGACCTTGAAGAAGGGGACATACCCCGAAAGCTTGTCCTGAAAAATTGTATGTTAGTGCAAATAAAAAAAGTATCATGGACAGTACTCAATTTTCTCTGTCACAATTGCACTAATACGGCTACAATCAAATCAAGTACAATAGTCTACTGGAAAGGCAGGACATGGAAATTGACTTTGTTAGAGCACACAAGGCCCTCAGGCCTAGAGGGTCTGCCTCAACCCCACCAAGAGATATAATCTGTTGCCTGCAAAGTTTTGTTCTTAAAGAGGACATTATGCGCAAAGCAAGGAGGAACGATCAAATCATTTTCAATGGCGCATCGATAATGTTATTTCAGGACTTATCACAGATTACCCTGAAAAACCGGTGTGCCTTGCGCCCCTTGCTGGAGAAATTAAGAGAAAGGGACCTCAAATACACGTGGCATTTTCCGTTTGCCCTAACCGCCTCATACAATGGTCACCAGCATATACTGCACACCCCAGCTGATTTGCCAGAGTTTTGTGAGGCGCTAGACCTGGGACAAGTGGATCTTCCAGACTGACTTTCTACAGACCCCGCTGGAGAGGAGTCCACCTACTTCTCCTTTTACTTCTCCAGACAAATAACAATCGAAGAAGCCTAAACACAGTCGTGGAGGAAGTTCCAAAGCAAGTACCCCGAGGAGACATGCCAGGACAGCCAGGGATCAGGATGATGACTGAAGCACTATCATAGTGCTCTATGTCTCCAATCTAGCCCTACTTTGTCCACCAAGCTCAGTTGTTCTCATTTATTTTTACTCAAGCCGAACTGCTCTCAGGCAATGCTATCCCACTTACACCTCCCCAAATATTGTTCAATGTATGAGACATCAGTGATATTATGAAACATTTGCCCACATAATAATCGTGCTCATAGTGCACAGTTTGTCTCTGCATAGACTCATGATGGACCCTGATAACTAGAGGTGCGTATCTTCCCCTCTGAATCCCAAAGAGGCCTCAGACTGGACTGTAGAGCATATGCTCATGATAACCAAGACTGATGGCTACTTCTGCTGTGACTCCTTTTAGCCCCTCTATTGATCCGCCCTGGACATGGCGTGCTTTCATTCTTACAGTCAGCTCAAACTATTAATGCCTGACTCATGAGGTGACTCTGTCATGGATCAGCTCACATAGTCGGTGCTTCCAAACCATGATGGAGGCTCACCCCATGCGCCCTGAGACGATTGCCTATCACACTAATGTTTTTGTTTTGTTTGCTATGGTTCATTGCACCTATTACTCTTCTCAGGTTTACTCAGGGTCTAATCGCACATATTCAAAACCTATCACTAGTTGAGAAAGCCCACAGTAATAGTCACAGGGGAGGATGCTCATATCACTTAATGTTTGGACTTTTTAATATGTTTGCCTAGATTTATAGCATACACCATGGTCGGGTGTATAACAGCTCAAAAATTTCAGTTACAGCCTATATGGCTGCGTGTGTGTGTTAGCTAGGACTGATCCTTTTAAGTTTTAACCTTTTGTAAGTGTAAATCAAACAAGTAAACAGGTGGGCTGCCACCTAGTTGTTGTCACCTCCCGGTGACCCCACAGAGTGTTCTTTGTCCCTTAGTTGAGATGAGGGATCCACTACACTGCGCTGGTCAGTACCTTCCCCTGGAGAGGCGGATAACCATTCCAGAGGGAGGACTGCTAATACGACACCCTCTTGCAACTACTCTAAGTCTTCTTTCTCCACTCCTTTTCTCTACCTTCCAATTTTTCTGTTTTCTACAAGGTACTTGATATCACTGTTATAAGATTGTTATCCAAGATCTTTGATATAGGTACTATTCCACGTATCATAGTTTTATTTTTGTAGCTCAGCCCTCTGAACACCTCCTCCTGACCTGCTTCCATGGTCTACTCATCTCTGGGGCATTGCCGCTTAGTGATTTCACACAACATCAGAGGCCTAAACATCCCTGAACGTCACTCAACCCTTTTTTTTTTTTTTTTGAAAATTTTTTTATTGTGGTTTACATATTATAAATAGGTACAGTGCAGTAACACCAAGGCAGGTTAGCTCATATACATACATATAAACGCACATTTCTCAGTGTATATAAAGTAGAAAGAAAAAAAGAAACTAACTTGTGAACAAGAAATAAAGGAAAAAATAAAAAGGGGGGGGGGGGGTATGCCAAGCGGATTGCTTTCTCTTAAAGAATAATAGCTGATTAGCCTTTTACATAGTACGATGAGTGCTTATAGCTTTATAACCTCAGGAGTGGAAGCAAAGTGTATACAACAATGTCCTATAAGGATGCATTATGTTCTAACAGTAACAATGTAAGCAGTGAGGGTTACCAGTGTTAGATATACGGGAGACATGGAAGTCAAGGAGCTGAAATGATCCTGAGTAGAATTATGGTGGTTGGAAGTTGGGGGGGTCATTCTGAGTAGGAATTTTAATTTTAAGGTTGCCCAGAGAGTTTGAGACATCTCTTTTCAGGTACCAGTCCGTGTATCGGAATGGGCGCATGACGTCTTGCAAAGCTGTCTGGTTTAACGTGGCTTCTATATATTTGCGCCATCTCATGAAGAAGCGCGAAGTAGACCGAAAGATCAATGTAATGGTGTTGAGCCGTTTCATGTAGAAAAGTGACATCATCGCTTTTTTCACTTCGGATAGGGTAGGTGGAGTCGTTGAAATCCAGTGTTTCATTATCGTTCTGCGGGCCACTAAGAGTAGATGTGCCCATTGGGGAATATTCATAGGTCCTCTAGTTGTTGGTGGGGATGTTTGGGGCGTGTATCCAAATAGACATAATAGTTGATCCTTTGGGATTTGTGCTTTACTGATTTTGCCAATGTGATCCAAGACAGAGTTCCAAAAAGTGGTTATGGCTGTGCATTCCCAAAGACGGTGCAATAAGGCGGGGCGTGGTTCGGAACACCATGGGCGTTTCATTTGACCTGGATTGTCCTTGGTGAAGTAAAAAGGGTAGTATGCTCTGTGTATGATCTTGATTAGGGTTTCCCGCCACGTTTCAGATATCGTGAGTTTGCGGATTTGTCTGTATCCTTCAAGTATTTTTACTGATAGTTCATCGTCTCCTAGGATGACAGACCATTTATGAAATGGTTTGAGGTGGTATTTCGCTGATTGATGTTTGATGAGGTATGAATATAAATTGGTGATGGAGTAGTCATTTTGCTGTAGAACCGTGTCTATGAAAGATTTCTGGAAGGGATCAGATCTAGACCCATAGCAGGATTTCAAAACAGCGATCAATTGATAGTAGAAGAAGATGTGTGCTGATGGTAGGGAATATTCGCTTGCTAGTGATCGGAAAGGTTTGAAGTCCCCCGATGTGCCTTGGTATATGGAAGCTACTTTCGTGAGGCCGTTGGATCCCCATTGGTCAAATGCTTTGTGCATCGTGGATGGGAGAAACATAGGGTTTCCTTGAATGGGTAAATGTCTCGAAATATTTGAAGGGAGTCCCAATAATTTTCGTACTTCTCTCCAGGCAATTAAAGTATCTCTGATTAGTATATTTGACTTGAGATGAGGTGGTAAAGCGTTGAGATTAGAGTGGAGGACAGCTGACAATGTGTAAGGTGAGGTCATTGCACCTTCAAGGAGAGTATTACAATATTTAGACTTTCCGTTCAGCCAATCCAAACCCTGCCTAAGCAGACACGAGAGATTATAAAAACGTAAATTGGGCAGACAAGCCCCACCCTCGGACTTCGGGAGGCATAATTTCTGTAGCGCAATACGTGTTTTTTTGCGAGACCAAATAAAAGTTGTTAATGCTTTATGGATTTTCTGTACATCTTAGTGTTTTAATAATAAAGGTATGGTCTGCATTGGGTAAAGCAAACGACACCATTTTGAATAAGTGGCATCTCCCAAAGAGCGAGAGGGGGAGGGCCGCCCAAGCTTCCAACTCCTGCACAATCTTAGATATTAAGGGTGTGTAGTTTAGGACATAGAGAGAAGAGGGTTCACGTCCTATGTGTATGCCTAGATAAGTGATATGTCGGGTTGCCAAAGCGAATGGTGATAGATGTTTCCACTTAATTGATAATCGTGGGTGTAGTGGTAAGATTTCGCTTTTGTCAAAGTTTATTGGAAAGCCTGAGCTCAGTCGAAAAGCCGCAAAAAGTTCTCGTAGGCTGTCAAAGTCCGAAAGTGGGTTAGTGGAGAACAACAGTATGTCGTCAGCAAATAAAGCGGATCTGAGAACTTGGTCTCCTATTTCGATCCCGCTGACTCCATCTTGGGAGTTGAGTATTCTGGATAGTGGTTCTATGGCTAAGTTAAAAAGTAAGGGGGAAAGTGGGCATCCCTGTCTCGTTCCCTTAGTCAAAGGGATCGAGTCAGATACAAAGTCGGGAGTGACAAGTCATGCTGTCTGAGATGCATACATTTGTTGAAGAAAGCTTAAGATAGGACCTGTGAAGCAGAACTGTTGTAAAACTCGAAACAGCCAGGACAAACTAACGTTGTCGAAAGCTTTTTTGGCATCTAGTGATATAATAGCGACATCTTGATCAGGGTGTGTTGTAGCGTAGTGTAATGCCATTAGCACTTTTCTTATATTTAAAGTGGCTGATCGACCGGAGACAAATCCCGATTGGGCTGGGTGTAGCAATGAGGGGAGAATATGTGCTAAGCGTGACGCAACGATTTTAGAGAGGATTTTGACATCTACATTTATTAGGGATATTGGGCGGTATGAACCTGGCAGTTGGGGGTCTTTTCCCTTTTTAGATATCAGCTTGATGTGGGCTTGTGTCCCTGTAGGAAGATACGGTCCCCCATCCCACATGGCTGCGTATACATGTTTTAGGGTGTCGGGGAGAAAATCGTTGGTCATTTTATAAAATTCGGCCGTGTATCCGTCAGGACCTGGGGCTTTATTAGATGGCATATTTTTGATTGTTCGTTGGATATCGTCGGTTGTGATAGGTGCATTGAGTGCCTCTAGTTGTGCAGTTTGAAGTCTGGGTAGACGTACTTTGGACAGAAGAGCTTCAGTAGTGGCTGGATCAGTTTGGTCAGCGGCATATAAGTCTGTGTAGTATTTCGTGATAATATTGCTGATTTCATCAGGAGATGTAGTTAGGGATCCATCCGCATTTCTCAAAGTAGAGATGCGAGTGGGTCGTCTCGCTCCTGCACACAGTTTAGCCAGTAGCTTGCCCGCTTTGTTGCCATACCTGTGGAAATGCAATTTAGAGTATGCCAATTTAGCCGCCTCCTGTTGTTCCGCCCAAAGATCAAACGTGCACTTAGCTTGTCTCCAGGTTCGGATATTATCAAGTGTACGATTTAAAGTTAAGCATTCATGGGCTGTACGTAGAGCTTCACTGGCCTGTCTGTATTGCTGTTTAGTGTGTTTTTTGAATTGTGTGGTATAGGAAATGATCCTCCCTCTTAAGAAGGCTTTGCCGGCTTCCCAAAAGAGATTAGGCTCAGTGATGTGGGCTCCATTAGTGGAGACATAGTCGTTTCACGCTGTGTTTAGTGTGTGGCGAAAATCTTGGTTGTCCATCAAATAGGATGGAAAGCGCCATGTGGGCGAGGGAGATGAAGGTGTGGCCTGTGACTTGTGTATAGAGATGGGGGTTTGGTCTGATATCCTAGCATCTAAAATCTCTGATTCGCATAAGGTGTTGATTAGTGCAGGGAAGGCAAAGAAGTAATCGATGCGTGAAAAAGAGGTGTGTGGGGGTGAGAAAAAAGTATACTCCCTATCGGTCGGGTGGTTCAGACGCCAAGTATCCACATATTGCATGGATGTAACGGCTTGTGCCAGGAGAGTAGAGTCGGGTGTTTGCGATGTGGAGTTATGTGTTCAGTGTGTTAAGTCTTTTGTACAGTCTGCTATTGTGGACATGACCGAATTGAAATCCCCGCCTACTAAGTGTAGTGTTTCAGGAGCAGAGAGTATCCATTGCACCATGTCTTGGAAAAAAGAGATGTCTGGCGAGTTAGGAGCATAGATGTTAGTAATAGCTACTTGTTTGTTGTCTAAAGTCATGTGTATGGTCATTTTGCGGCCTGACGAGTCAATCCTAACGTCCCTTAATGTGTGGTTTAAATTTTTATGTATTAAGATCGCCACACCCGCTTTGCGGCCAAGTGCAGGCGATCCATACACCGTACCCACCCATAATTTACGTAAGCGGGTTAGATCATCTGCAAACAGGTGTGTTTCCTGAAGTAGGGCCACATCCGTCCGCACACGCTTCAGATGTCTAAGGATAGCCATCCGCTTACATGTAGAGCGGAGTCCCTTGACATTCCATGAAGTAAACTTTAAGTGGTTCTCACCGGTTGAAGAGGCCATGTCCGATGTTGAGAGGTGTATTGGGTTGAAGGTGTGTAATAAGGCCCCCAATCAGACAATGCATCTGCAATCTGGAGATCACCATAGTTTCCTGAGGTTATAAGTCTTGTACAGGTTAATACATCCGATAAATAAACATAGTTATGGAAAAAAAAAACAGCTTGGCATAAATTAAATAGGAAAAATCTTTAACATATAATATAAGCTTCACTTTTTTCCACATGAGGTTCGACTACTTTTCATGGCTCCCATCAATCTCCCATTCCACTCTTGGCTGCAGGTGTTAAGCCAGAGGGAGGGGGGTGGAATAGCTTGGGGGAGGAGATGTGAATAAATTGCAAGTCATAAGGACTGAGGTTTTAAATGGAGCGTATCGACTCCTCACCTGAGAGGGAGGCGTCAATAAATGACTATATCTTGTGAAATAAAACTAGAAATAGGGGGAATTAGAGGAGCGGATCTGTAACTGAAGATGGATGGGTCATCGATGTTGTAGCATAATCGTCTGTAGAGTTGATATGTTCCATTTCCATGCCCAGAGTAGAGACAAATTTTTCCGCTTCATCAGGCGTGGTGAAAGTGAGCTGTTCCCCATCATGTGTTTGAACGCGGAGGGTCGCCGGGTAGGCCAAGGAGAATTTGAGTTGATTGTTGTACAAGATGGAGTATATTGGAGAAAATGCCTTGCGCTTATTCGTGACCTCAACAGAGTAATCCGCGAACAATAGCAATTTTGCGCCATCCACCGTTAGTGAGCGGGAGCGGTGAAACTTTTGCATAAAGGCATTCTTATCTGCATAGTTCAGATATTTGACAATGACATGTTGGGGTTTGATACGGGTTTCCGAGTATTGTCCAATGCGGTGCGCTCTTTCCATTATGCATGGTATGCGGAGGCCCAGTTGTTCGGGGATGATCTTTGCACATATGTTTGTTAGATGTTGGGTAGTGATTGATTCAGGAAGTCCTATTATCCTTAAATTGTTTCCTCTCGAACGATTTTCGAGATCATCGAGTTTGTCCCAAATCTCTCTGTGTGTAATGCTCATACGTGCTACTGCAGCAGATGTAGCAGCAGCTTCATCTTCCAGAGAGGAGATCCTTTCCTCTGTGAGTGTAATCCTCTGTGCTTGTGCCTGCACTTCTACATGGAGCAGCTCCAGCCCTCTGTTCACTGCTGTGTCCACTGTGGCAGCGAGTGTAGGTCCCAGCAGTGCTACAACTGCCTGGGCTATGCCTTCTGGAGAGGCAGGGTCGGTGGCTCACGTTACTGGGGCTGAGGGGTGCAGTGAGGATGGCTGTGTAGGCAGCGGAGGCGGCTGCAGCTGTTCTGCTGAAGAAATCACGGCCGCCATTTTAGCTGCGCCTGTCTCTGTCCCTCCTGTCTGTGTCAGTGAGGAGGATGCCGCTCGAGCATATGATCGCTCTACAAAGCGATCCATATGTGTCTCCTCTTTTCTCCTGTGTAGGGGGGGTCTCCCCGAGGCGTTTGCTGGGCTTTATGGCCGTATATACGGAGAGTGGTGCGGGAGCTGAGGGTTCCTACCTCCTCCTCATGCGGTGCCGGAACTGGAAGTTCACTCAACCCTTTTGAGGGAGCTTAAGAAAAGGTAAGCCACACTTTGTGTTTCTCCAGGAGACCCATTTTAAGACGCATCACATACCGAAACTCACGAATGCCTACTTTCCAAAGGCGTTTCATGCCACGACTGACGACTCCAGGTCCAAAGGGGTTTCAATACTGATTAGCAGAGATGCTCCCTTTGAGTTGTCTGAACAAATGTGTGACCCAGAGGGCAGGTTTGTGTTTTTGAAAGGGTCATATGGGGGCACCCCAATGACCCTAGCAAATGTATACTTTCCAAACAGAGCCCAAGTCACATTTTGTCAATGCATTATCAGAGAACTCCAGGGATTTACTGCAGGATGTCTGATACTAGGGGGGGACTTTAATGTGCCTCTAAATCCCCTTCTCGACACCTCCAATGGAAAGACCTGTATTACCTACAGAATTCTCAAAGAAAAGTCCCTTTTACAGTCACTACAGTTAGTAGACACATGGCACTTTTTTAATCCAGAAGGAAAGGATTACACATACTTCTCTACCCCGCACGCTAGATATGCGAGGCTGGACTGTCTATTTATATCACAGAGAGACCTTTCAAAGGTAATTGGGGCACGCAAAGGAATCCAGATGATTTCGGATCATTCCCCAATCTCCCTTTCCCTGGACTTAATGAGCGCCATGCAACAGCAGCCAACATGGAGACTTAACGCTTCATTGTTGAATGATCTGTCACTCCTCCCCGCAATTACCAACAACCTAACAGAATTTTTCAAACGTAATGCCACCCCAGAGGCTGACCCCCTGGTAGTATGGGAAGCACACATATGTACTATCCGAGGGACACTGATTGAAATGGGCTCCAGAAGCAAAAAAAGAGAGAGAAGCCAAAATAAAGAAATTGATAGCACAGATCAGCACCTTAGAAACACTACACAAGCAATCCCTCTCAATAGACTCAGCTAAAAACCTATTCGATGCCAGAAAAGACCTGCAACAGCTATTTGATCCCAGAGCCAAACGAATGTTGTTTTTTAAAAAACAAATTTATTATGAATCAGGGAACAAGGCAGGTTCCTAGCGAAAACACTGAGGGAACATACTTTTGCCAACAATATTGCTGGCATTAAAAATGAGAGAGGAAAACTTGATGTGACATTGGAAGCGATAGCCAAATATTTTCGCAATTTTTACACAAAATTACACAGGCAACCACACATGGAAGGGAATAGAGATCAAATTATTCAGAAATACCTAACCAAAAGTGGCATCCCGACCCTAACAAACCTCGACTCCGAACTACTAGAAGCCCCAATCACATCTTTTGAATTTAGGCAATCTATTAAACAACTCAAATCGGGTAAAAGCCCTGGGCCAGATGGGTACTCATCCACATACTATAAGACCTTTGTCGATATACTAGCAGATCCTCTTATGAACGCCTTGAACTCCCTGTCCACACCTGGAGCGGTAACCCTGGACTTCCTTTCAGCGCACATTGCGGTAATACCGAAACCAGGTAAAGACACTGGAGAATGCGCCAGCTACCTGCCCATTTCACTGCTAAATCTCGATGTTAAATTGTTTGCAAACGTCCTCGCCCTGCGGTTGGGTCCACTTCTGCCAAAACTGATTGGTTTGGAGCAGGTGGGCTTCATGCCAGGCATAGAAGCCAAAGACAATGTTACCAAAGCACTCCTACTAATCCATGTGGCAAAATTACGAAAGATCGAGGGCCTTCTCCTCTCAACAGATGCGGAGAAGGCCTTCGATCGGGTGGCATGGGATTTCATGCTGGCAGTGTGTGGACGGGTGGGCCTAGGCCCGCACATGCTATCATGGATATCCGCCCTCTACCAGAACCCATCAGCAAAATTGAAAATAAATGCCACTCTATCAAATAAAGTACACATCACAAATGGGACCAGACAGGGCTGTCCCTTATCGCCTGTAGATAAAATCAGTAGGCAAATCATTTCAAAGCAGTCAGGCAATCATGAATTTAAGCAAACTCAGTACTCGATTTGTGCCCGCCCACAGAGTACTCAATTTGCTTAAATTCATGATTGCCTTGCCGGTTAGCCAACCCCATGATTAAGTCCTAGTGACGAAACATGTTGTGGCGTGGCTACACGGCAATCTCACACGTGTGTTAGAGAAAGGAGTGACGGGTTACGAAGCGGTGGTCAGTGGGGAAACGTTTGCTGCGAACGGGTGAGACAATCGTCAGTATCCATACTCCCTGGGTCCACCATGGCCATTTGTTGCTGTGTTACTACTGCTGCATGTTTTGCTGTGATGTGTTCCGACTGCTTTGAAATGATTTGCCTACTGATTTTATCTACAATGTGAGTGCATCGGTGTTGGTTCAGTTTTTAATACATTTTCTGAATGGTATCACACTATTGGAGCATTTCTTTTTATCTCATATGTGGAATCACTACCTCAAGGAGAGCGTTCGATTTATACAGCAGTGGATTTTAAAGATTGCATGTTAACCCCCATGTGAGTGGGTTGAGGCATTTGTTGGCCAAACACGAGAGTGAGAGGCTATTACAGCTGGTGAGTTTGAATTTCAGAAGGGAGTGGAATCACGTCACTGAGGTCTGGTGGATACTTGGATAACAGTATTGCTGATTGGAGACACCTTCACTCTTGGAACTCTCTTTTTTCACACTACATGTGGACTTTACTTCACTCTATTTTATATTTTTGGAGGTTTTTACATTGCTGGTATAACAACACCAGTCTCACACACTTGCCACAAGGTGTCATTATTGTTTTATATTTTCTTTGTATTTCAGTCATATTACACCTTATCATTATTGCATATATATTCACTTGGTTTAGTGTTATATTCCACCAGGTTTCTATGCATCTTTTACTTGTATATTTTTTATAAGCTTATCCAGCGCACCATAGATGTCAAATAGTTGACTTATACTTCAACACTAGTTTAAGGGGATTCATATTTATTTGGTCACAATACTGTATCCCATTTGGAATATTATTCTCAAAATTAATTTTTTAATTTATTCAGTGCACTTTTTGTTCACTCCATGATAATAGTGTGTGTGTGCTAGTGCCTGTCTCACTCCCATATTTAGTGGGGATAGCGCCACTATACATTTTTACCATTTAGGGGTGGATTCAGATTATAAACACCCCATAATGTCTAACACTATTATTTTGAATACAGGGGTACCACAGGGATGTGTGTTAATTCCGGCCTTGTTTACATTGTTCACTCACGACTGTACTCCCATACATGCGTCTAACACTATAGTGAAGTTTGCTGATGACACCACTTTAGTGGGACTCATACAAGATAATGATGAGACAGCTTATAGGCAGGAAATTCAACATTTGGCTGAGTGGTGTAGAGAAAATGATTTAATACTCAATACGGCAAAAACTAAAGAAATAATAGTGGATTATAGGAGATCAAGAAAGATCAATCATTGCCCGGTTCAAATAGGTGGTGAGGAGGTGGAAACGGTGGACACTATTACATTTTTGGAGTGCATATTACAAGGGAGTTGTCATGATCTCAAAATACTTTTTTTCTAGTGAAAAAAGCACAGCAGAGACTGTTTTTCCTTCGGAGACTGAAGCAGGCTGGATTGCCCTTAAGGTTTCTGGTCAATTTCTATCATTGTACCATTGAGACTATTCTTCTCCACTGCGCTGTAGTGTGGTATGCCAGCTGCAGGGCGGAGGATAAGAAGTGCCTGTCTCGTGTGGTGAAAACAGCACAGCGGATCATAGGAACAGATCTACCAAATTTGGACACAGCATATGCCCGCCAATTAAAAAAGCGTGCAAAAGCTATTAGTATTGATCTAACCCACCCAAGTTACAGTGTGTTTGTCCCGTTGCCATCAGGGAAAAGATATAGAACACTTAAAACGCACACTAATCGCTTAAAGCATAGTTTTTTTTCCTAGGGCCGTATTGTCCATAATCCCATCAGGTACAGTGTTTTAGGAATTTTATGTAGAATTTTAACATTCTTTTATTTATTTATTTTTAAATAACATGTTATATCTTGATATATTTAAATAGATATGTGGGCATGTGCTAGGAGTATGTATGTGTGGTTTTCTTGAGAAATGTTTTATTGCTGCTGTAAAGGGTATCCGAAAAAATTTTGTTGTATGTATACAATAACAATAAAGTCTATCTATCTATCTATGTATCTATCTATCTATCTATCTATAATGTTCGGTATTTGGCGAACGGGCGAACACCCAATGTTCGAGTCCCTATAAGCTGGTGTCCACAAGGAGAGCAGGTGGAGTAGGCCACGTGGTAATTAGAGAGTACTATCTAGCCTCCGTGTTGACACAAATGAAAGCCTGGTTCCCACAGTCCTATCTTACACCATTGTCATTACTGGAGAGTTTCCGCCAAAAAGTCGATAACAAAATATCTTACCATCAGAGCTACGACACAGGCATGGCACTTTTTGTTACATAACCCTTTAGATTACTCGTTCACTACTACTATTCCACTACCTATTATTGGTATTCCAAACATCATTCCCAACTTGGCAGTGGCACAATGAGAATCTCAAGGGATTAGTTTACTGGATGACATTATGGTAGGCCCAGCCATTAAAACATTCAGACCCTTACAATTGGAATACAGGATATCCCCCTCTGACTATTTCACACACTGTCAACTATCACATTTGCTATGTTCAATCCAGTCACCCAATGTCTCACTGCCCTGGAGAATTGTCCAATTCTTCACCTCACCTAATTGCAAGTCAAAGGCATTTCCTTACTATACAACGCAATTAACAAAAAGGATAGATTCAGTAAAACGCCACATATCATTGCCTGGAACCAAGAACTGGGATCAGTATACTCACCTGAGCAATTGCAGGTTGCGCTCAAATCCACCTACAGTACTTTGCTACTAACAGTATTAACATGTGGGAACTAACTCAAAAGATACTATTGAAATGGCATTTGACCCCTATAAATTGCCCAAATTCTGATCACAGTCATTCTCCTTATGTTGGAGGAACTGCGGCAACACAGGAACATTGTACCAAATACTATGGTCTTGCCCAAAACTCCCATCTCTTTGGATTGCAGTGTTTCGTTTGACCAATAAAATATATGAGCTTGCAGTCCTATTCTCTCCTGAAACAGCTCTATTTTCCCTAGGATTAGACAAAGTCCCTCCAAAAATTAGGGGCACAATAATCCATATACTACTGGTGACTTATTTATCATTTTTCAGACATTGGAAAGACACCCACCCTCCATCCATTAATGAAGTGATACAACTGACCGACACCCATGCCACTTACAAATTGTCATTTGCCTAATCTATTGGTAAATATCAGGTTGTTAAATCCATATGAGAGAAATGGAATCAATGGTATGACCTATTCCAGCGCCCTTAATCTTTTCTCATTCTAAAAGCGCAATATTGATATCATTGACTCATACTGTGACTGTGTAATTTTTATTCTGTTATATTCAATGTTTTGTTAAACAATGTTATGCCACATATATGCAAGTCTCTCCCCATGACACCAGTGCATAGCCTTGTAATGTTCAAGCGCCAGTTGGTGCACTGTGTATTTTTTGTTAATTTTGTTACTTTTATAACCTCAATAAAAATGTATTGAAATTAAAAAAAAAAGAATGTGACTGAACAAATGATAACCATGTGAAAGGGGGCTTGCAAGTTATGTATCTGGAAACACCTGAACATTTTAGTCCCTACCAAGCAGTTCCACAAAAGGTTCTATAGCAATAAGAAATAACATGGTTGATAATGGACACCTCTGTCTTGTACCTCTTTTTGTAAATTAAAGGGTTCAATGATTTGATGATTAACCCTAAGTCTGGAAACCGTTTTATGGTAAAAAAAAGTTGTTACCAAAGCCAAATTTCATAAGGATTTTGAACAAATAGGGCTATTCTATAGAATCAAATTCCTTGTGCTTATCCAATGCCTCTGGTGTCTGCACTGGTGGCTAGGATCTTATATTAGTAAATAGATGATGGATTATAAAGGATGTAGTTTGTCCCAGTAGTAATCCAGTTTTGTCTGAGCTGATTACATTGGCAATTACCTTGTTTAAGTGGAGAGCTAATATTTTTGCAAACATTTTGTAGAGTTCCAGTCTGAAAGAAATAATTATACATGGGAAGAAGGTTGGGTATTAGTTTATCTTAAAAGGTAATATGTACCATTTGGCCATATACCCATCTAAGCCTGGTGTGTAGTTGAAAGGGAACATGTGAGGGGTCATGTCTATATCTTCCCCTCTAAGGAGAAGGTCAATGGAAGGACTGCCTGCAAAGATGGTGTAGGAAGCTCAAAGCCCTCTAAGTATTGCACTTATTCCAAAGTAGTATAGGACACCTGAGGTTGATGTCCAATAATGTAAAACCTAAGAAAGGTTTGCTTTATGTGCTCTTGTAGGGTATTCTGATGTTCATAAATATTTGCAATAGAGTCAGGTCAGGACATATAGGGGGCCATTTACTATAGCGCCAGGAAGTACTGGGCACTATGGCAAATAATATCTCCCATTTTAGCCAAATAAAATTTCAACAGGCGAATGTGCACATGAAAATTAGCGCTATTAGTGAGAAACACGCGTTAGTAAATTCTAAGTTGGCGCTAATTAGCACTTCCGCGTATATGCAAATGCCAATTTGTTATATAGTACTGCACTGTAACCATGATCCATGTACGTGAAAGAAACATTTTTATGTGAGATGTGCTCTACCTCTTGTCAATCAATTGATGTATGTTGCAATTAGTATTCCTAGTTTGCTAACAAATGCAGTTATGAATGATTATTACATAGTAATGTCTGCTATTCTGTAAAGTTACATGTATTAAACATTTAGGTTACCTATTTGTTGTATGTTGTTTTTTATTTTTAATTAAGGTGACTATAAAGCGGTAATTATTTATATTCATTCTTTAATCATACTACACCATTATGCAGGTCTCGTAGTTAGCACAATGGCTTAGTGGTTCTGCTCAGATGTCTCCACAGCACTCACGGTACAAGTTCAAATACCATCCACCAGCTCTGTTTATTTTTTCAGTGCACAAGCGAATTAAAATAAACAAACAAAACAATGTAATCTAGTTAGTGTGTGGTGTTTGGAATTGCACACCATAATAGTATTGAATACTTACATATCATTGCATGCATTTGAAAAGTTAATATAGTAGAATCAACCAAATTTAAAGTGCATTGGCTAATTGGCATTCACCTATTTTCAGCATATGCTGCTTTGGCTAATAGTCATTTACCTTTTTTCACCAATTCAATCTTTTAGTATTTCTCTGTGGGATTTGAACCCATGAGTTCTTCAAGGTAGAAGTGCTGACCGCTAGCCTATTGGGTGTAGCACAGTCATACATAGAAAATACATTCACTAGTGTTTGATGTTTCTTCTCCCCGAGCTGTCTCTCCTGCTGCCACCATCTCCTCCCACTGATGTGTTCTTCCGCACAGCCGGTTGCCCACTAATAAAGAAAAAGCTGCTCTTCTTGTGGCGGTCTTCTGTGGCCATCCAATAATGTCACCCGGAGAGTCCGCTCCATGGCTATGTAAGAGACGCCACACAGCGGGTGATAACACAGTGGAGGAAGACCGCCACAGAAGAAGAGCAGCTTTTTTTTTTTAGCGGGTAACCAGCGGTGCGGAAGAACACAGATGGAGAAGATGGCGGCGGCAGGAGACAGCTCTGGGAGAATATAGCTCGGGGAGAAGATGGAGGAGGGAGAGACAGCGTCTGGAGAAGATGGCTCAGGGAAGAAGACAGCTCGGAGCTATGTTTTTTTTTGGAGAATGGGTAGGGGTAAAATGTACCCCATACCTATTCACATAGGGGGCAGGATCTGGGACCCCCTTGTTAAAGGGGGCTTCCAGATTCTGATAAACCCCCTGCCCGCAGACCGACAACCACCGACCAGGGTTGTTGGGAAGAGGCCCTTGTCCCCATCAACATGGGGAAAAGGTGCTTTGGGGCATGTGGCCTGGTAAGGTTCAGAAGGGGAGGGTGCTCACTCGTCCCCCCCTATCCTGACCTCCAGGCTGCATGCTCGGATAAGGGTCTGGTATGGATTTTGGGGGGGTCCCACATCAAATTTATTTTACATTTTGATGTGGGGTTCCACTTAAAGTCCATAGCGAAGGGCCTAGTATGTACTGGGGGGACCCTACGACATTTTTTTCCTTGAATTTTGGAATTCTATACAATAATATTATTGAATAAGTACATACCATTGCATGCATTTGAAGAGTTAAAATAAACCAAGCTGATGTGCATTGGCTAATTATGCTTCTGAGTACAACACACACTTCCAGGAGGTGATGCTGTCAGTGGGATTTGAACTCATGGCTTTGAGTTTGGGGGCAGCAGGGTATACCGCTATGCCACAGAGCTGAGCACCTACCTACAAAGAAAATACATTTACTAATGTTTGATTCTATACAATAATGTTTTGCATTTCAGGCATTAATATTATAGTAACAACCATGCTGATGTGGCATTGGCTAATAGGCATTCACCTCTTTTCAGCATATGCTGCTGAGTACAATGCAAGCTTTCAGTAGGTGATACCATCTGTGTGATTTTCAGCTATTTGAGCACAATTATATTGAGAACATACATTTACTAGTGTTTGATGGTGAGACTATTTTATATTCGAGGTATAATAGTACTCAGCACAGTGACTTAGGCCCCTTTCACACTTGAGACCTGAAAGTTGCGAGATTTTGATGCGACTTTAAGCAATGCCTGTGTAATCTTGAGGTCTATGGAAGCAGGAGTCGCAGGGAAAGACACGCAACTTTCCCGTGATTTTGCATCAGCAATTTTGCCGCAATTCCAGGGAATGCCTGTGTAAACTTGAGGTCTATGGACCTTAACTTGCATCAAAGTCAGACCAAAGTAGTGCAGGGACTACGTTGAAGTCAGTGTTACTTGAAGTCGCACAGATATGAATGGTACACATTGAAAATCATGTGGTATGACTTGTCATGTGACTCTGATGTCCAAAGTCGCACAAGTGTGACTCAGCCCGACTTTGTGAGCGATTTCAGAGACATCAGTGCACTTTCCTGCACAGATGTCTAGCGAAATCACATAGGTCCCAACTGTTCTCCTTTAAGAAGGTGTCCTATGCCTACCTACTTTTGCTAATAGGTGTCCCTTATACCCATCTCAGAAAGTTGGGAGGTAAGAAATCGCCCCCTGAAGTCGCCCAAAGTAGTGCAGGAACTACTTTTGGGAATCGTTGTGGCATTGCACCAATTCAGACAGTTCCATTGCCATCAATAGGCACCGATTTGGCCTGCAATTCGACATGTCAATTCAGAGCTATGTAAACATGGGTGAAGTTGCATAGATATAAGGCTGGATTCACACCTATGCAGTTTTAGTGCTTTTTGCATTTTGCAGATTTGCACTTGAGTCTATTTAACATGGTTTCCTATGGAACATTATCTGTAGTGCAAATCTGCAAAATGCACAAAAAATGCGTAGGTGTGAATCCAGCCTTAGAGCTGCACGGTTCTGGCCAAAATGAGAATCACAATTTTTTTGCTTAGAATAAAAAGATCATGATTCTCATGACGTAAAATCTTTCACATTATCCCCCAAAAAATTGGGCTAACTTTTTTAATTCATTAAAGTAATTTTTTTCAAAAAAATTGCATTTGAAAGACCGCTGCACAAATACAGTGTGACATAAAATATTGTAACAACCACCATTTTATTCTCTAGGGTCTCTACTAAAAAAATATATATAATGTTTGGGGGTTCTAAGTAACTTTCTAGCAAAAAAATATGATTTTAACCTCAAACCAACAAATGTCAGAAAAAGGTTTAGTGTTTAAATGGTTAAACTTTCCTCACTTACACAGAAGTCTATTTCATTGACAAATTGTTACAATGTTTCTAGTTAAGTTCACTGATAGAGAATGTTCTAATTCTTGGCAGACTTCCCGGTTTTTCTATTCCTTTCTTTTGACGGCTGTGGCTTCAGAAGAGCAGAGAGAATTCTTTGCATAGCAAGAATCAAGAAACGCTTTTTTCAAGATCGCAAAGGGGAAAAAAAATCACAATGACGATTAATCGTGCAGCTCTAATAAATATGAATGGAAATCATGGGGGACAACTTTTCATGTGACTTTGAGGTCCAAAGCTGCATGCAAAGTCACCCAAGTGTGAAAGTAACCTAATGAGATTAATTGATAACACCTTTGAATAAGGCCCCATTTGCACTTGTGCGACCTTAAAATTGCACAGCTTTGCCATGACTTGAAGCAATGTCTGTGTAATCTTGTGGTGTATGGATCTCAAATTGCATCAAAGTCAAACCAAGGTAGTACAGGGACGAATTTGCTACACTTTCAGGATGCACAAGTGACAATAGGGCCAAATTCAAAGGTGTTATCCTTGAATATCATTCACACTGCTGCAACCTGAAAGTCACACTATTTTGCTGCTGCAACTTGGCCCCAACTTCTGGGAATGCCTGTGTAATATTGTACCCGATATACCTCAAATCACATGAAAGTCACACCAAAGTAGTACAGGGACTACTTTGAAGTTGGTGCGACTTAAAGTAGCACAGATATGAATGGTTATCATTGAGAATCATGGGTACAACTTGTCATGCAACTCCAAGGTCCAAATTTGCTGGAAAATTCGCCCAACTGTGAAACAAGTCATAAATATTTTAATAAAAGGAGCTCTCATTTATACTTGCATAGTCGTTACTGATTTACATCAGCAGAACAAATGCAGGAAGTAATGTGCTCACATGGGACGGAAGCAAATGTGTGGTGATGCCAAACAAATTAATGAACCCCACCCACACCAAATCCAACTACCACATCCACCCCCACATTGATTAAGCACAAGTACATATCCTACACTTACCCGGCCAATGAGCAGCACCTCGTCTTTGCTAAAGAGACCTCGCCATGTCCACCTAGATGGAGATCCTGACCAGCACAGGAACTTCCGGATGCATACAATGACTAATTTCCGGGTCAGAAGGTTACATAGTTACATAGTAGGTGAGGTTGAAAAAAGACACAAGTCCATCAAGTCCAACCTATGTGTGTGATAATGTGTCAGTATTACATTACATATCCCTGTATATTGCGGTCATTCAGGTGATTATCTAATAGTTTCTTGAAGCTATCAATGCTCCCCGCTGAGACCACCGCCTGTGGAAGGGAATTCCACATCCTTACCGTTCTTACAGTAAAGAACCCTCTACATAGTTTAAGGTTAAACCTCTTTTCTTCTAATTGTAATGAGTGGCCACGAGTCTTATTAAACTCTCTTCTGCGAAAAAGTTTTATCCCTATTGTGGGGTCACCAGTACAGTATTTGTAAATTGAAATCATATCCCCTCTCAAGCGTCTCATCTCCAGAGAGAATAAGTTCAGTGCTTGCAACCTTTCCTCATAACTAAGATCCTCCAGACCCTTTATTAGCTTTGTTGCCCTTCTTTGTACTCGCTCCATTTCCAGTACGTCCCTCCTGAGGACTGGTGCCCAGAACTGGACAGCATACTCCAGGTGCGGCCGGACCAGAGTCTTGTAGAGCGGGAGAATTATCGTTTTATCTCTGCAGTTGATCCCCCTTTTAATGCATGCCAATATTCTGTTTGCTTTATTAGCAGCAGCTTGGCATTGCATGCCATTGCTGAGCCTATCATCCACTAGGACCCCCAGGTCCTTTTCCATCCTAGATTCCCCCAGAGGTTCTCCCCCCAGTGTATAGATTGCATTCATATTTTTGCCACCCAAATGCATTATTTTACATTTTTCTACATTGAACCTCATTTGCCATGTAGTCGCCCACCCCATTAATTTGTTCAGGTCTTTTTGCAAGATTTCCACATCCTGCAGAGAAGTTATTGCCCTGCTTAGCTTAGTATCGTCTGCAAATACAGAGTTTGAACTCTTTATCCCATCCTCCAGGTCGTTTATGAACAAATTAAATAGGATTGGTCCCAGCACAGAACCCTGGGGAACCCCACTACCCACCCCTGACCATTCTGAGTACTCCCCATTTATCACCACCCTCTGAACACGCCCTTGTAGCCAGTTTTCAATCCATGTACTCACCCTATGGTCCATGCCAACGCACCTTATTTTGTATAGTAAACGTTTATGGGGAACTGTGTCAAATGCTTTTGCAAAATCCAGATACACCACGTCTACGGGCCTTCCTTTATCTAGATGGCAACTCACCTCCTCATAGAAGGTTAATAGATTGGTTTGGCAAGAACGATTCTTCATGAATCCATGCTGATTACTGCTAATGAAATCATTCTTATTACTAAAATCTTGTATATAGTCCCTTATCATCCCCTCCAAGAGTTTACATACTATTGATGTTAGGCTAACTGGTCTGTAATTCCCAGGGATGTTTTTTGGGCTCTTTTTAAATATTGGTGCTACATTGGCTTTTCTCCAATCAGCTGGTACCATTCCAGTCAATAGACTGTCTGTAAATATTAGGAACAACGGTCTGGCAATCACCTGACTGAGTTCCCTAAGTACCCTCGGATGCAAGCCATCTGGTCCCGGTGATTTATTAATGTTAAGTTTCTCAAGTCTAATTTTAATTCCGTCCTCTGTTAACCATGGAGGTGCTTCCTGTGATGTGTCATGAGGATAAACACTGCAGTTTTGGTTACTGAAGCCCCCCGATTCACTTGTGAAGACTGAGGAGAAGAATAAATTCAATACCTTTGCCATCTCCCCATCCTTTGTAACCAGATGTCCTTCCTCATTCTTTATGGGGCCAATATGGTCTGTCCTCCCTTTTTTACTGTTTACATACTTAAAGAATTTCTTGGGATTTCTTTTGCTCTTCTCCGCTATGTGTCTTTCATGTTCTATCTTAGCCATCCTAATTGCACCCTTACATTTCTTATTGCATTCTTTATAAATTCTGAATGCTGAGGATGATCCCTCAACCTTGTATTTTTTGAAGGCCTTCTCCTTTGCTTTTATATGCATTTTTACATCGGAGTTAAGCCATCCAGGATGTTTGTTCGCTCTTTTAAATTTATTACCCAATGGGATACATTGGCTAATGCCCTTATTTAATATGCTCTTAAAGCAAACCCATCTCTCCTCCGTATTCTTTGTTCCTAATATTTTATCCCAATTTATGCCTTTTAGCAAGGTTTGTAGTTTAGGGAAGTTGGCTCTTTTGAAATTCAGTGTCTTTGTGTTCCCTTCATGTTTCCTATTTGTGTGATTTATACTGAAACTAATTGACCTGTGATCGCTGTTACCTAAATTGCCCCGTATTACCACATCTGTTATCAGGTCTGTATTATTGGTAATCAGTAGATCTAGTAATGTTTTATTTCTAGTTGGTGCGTCTACCATCTGACCCATAAAATTGTCCTGCAAAACACTAAGGAACTGGCGAGCCTTAAATGAATGCGCGGTTCCCTCCGCCCAGTCTATGTCTGGATAATTAAAATCCCCCATTATGATAACACTTCCCATCCTTGCTGCTAATCCAATTTGTGATAGGAGATCTGTCTCCACTTCCTCCCTCAGGTTTGGGGGCCTATAGCATACTCCCAGTATTATTTTCCCCTTAGCTTCATCCCTTTGGAGCTCTACCCATAAAGATTCCACCTCCTCCCTAGCCCCCTCAGTGATGTCATCTCTCACACTCACTTGTACATTATTCTTGATATATAGGCATAACCCTCCCCCTTTTTTACCTTCTCTATCCTTGCGGTATAGGGTATACCCTTGAATTTTGCCAGCCAATCATGAGAGCTGTTGAACCAGGTCTCTGAAATTCCCACAAAATCCAAATCCTCCTTGTACAACCATATCTCTAGTTCACCCATCTTGTCCGCCATGCTCCTGGCATTGGTGAAACCACGCTTTTGATTGCAGCTGCGAATATTTGATCTCAACCACGATTAGTATTTTTTATTTTCAGATATGCAAATCTGTATTTCTACATATATTTGAAGTTAAAATTAAGGGAGTTTGATAAGAAATGTTGTCCTTGGGTTAGCAGTAGGTAAATTACAAAGACAAAAGGCCCAGTTTGAGCCCTGGTTCACACTGACAGCAGGAGGAAAGCGTTCAGCTGAACTCACACAATTTCATTCCTGCATGTCAGTCCCGACTGTGGGGGCAACATCAAAGACATCGGTGCAGGTTTCTGCACCGATATCAATACAAATCGCACCAATTAGAACAGTGCAATTGCCATTGATTTGACATGTCAAATCACACCAATGTGAACCAGAACTGACACATTCAAACACTGCCTATCCACCAGCTGAATTCATTACCTGCAATTCTCCACAGCTGTTATATATAAAGATTCCACCTTTATCACTTACTTGCAGGTGTGCTGAAGCTTAGGCTTACATTGGAGCGATTTGAGAGATCAGATTGCATGACAAGACGCAGCACATTAGCGGCAATAGCACTGTTCCAATCGATGCGACACCAATTTTGCGGCGCTGCACCGATTTGCAAAAGTAGTTCCTGCACTACTTTTGCTGATTTCAGGGGTGACTTCAATAGAAATCTATATGAAGCCACACAGATGTCTATCAAGTAGCACCTGAAATAACGCTGACCCTGCTGCTTTGAAATCGGGCTACTTCAAGTGAAGTAGCCCAATTTCAAAGTAGCATCAGTGTGAACCAGGGCGAAGAGACTAGCTTTTTTGGAGCACAAATACATATAGAAATTATAAGATATAAAAAGATTGCACTACCCCAAAACCACCACCCCCAAAACTAAAAGAAAGAAAAGAGAAAAAAAACACCACATCAAACAAGCTCAATAATGTACTTTTATTTTGCCAGCAGAAACAAAATTATGTACATTTACTAGCAAAAAAATCTACAGGATATATGGTGCTACATTTAGCAAAACATTTAGCAATTGGATTTTAAGGGCCCTGCTCATAGGAGCTTACAATCTAAAATTAGTCTAAACCTTAGAGTGGACACAGCTTTACTTTCAGTGTATAACGGGTAACACATCACATTTTTATCTGCAAGATTATAAAAACATACTTAACAGTCATTATTCTTACAAAGCATTCCAAAATAATAATAAAAAAGGCACTTATTCAATACATAACACCCACCACCAGCCCACCATCCACACACATACATACATACATTGGTGACCATGTTCTGCTGGAAGATGCATTTCTGTGTACATGATTAAGCAATAAGCTCAAAGAGTAGAACGTCAGCACATACTCCCAAACCATGTTTGCCTGGTCAGACAGGAATAATACACACATAACAGTGACAGCATGGCCACAAAAAGCCACTTTTGATGGAAAAAAACACAATAATTTCAGCAAACAAATCCAGTTGGCCATTTGTCAATCTGCACAATATCATTCCTTCTCCCCCACAATTTTTTTTTTGTCAATTCAGTAAATGGACAACAACACACATATACTGTCAGTACTTAGTGACTGTGTCCTTCATATCATATGACCAAACAAATTAATAATACAGAGCACATCTTAATAATCATGCAAATATATCAAAAGACATTCCACTTATCCCTCTTCCAATATCTCCCAGCTTCTTCCTCCCCCATCCCTTTCACATCAAAAAGATAAACAATATACATCCTATGAAATCATACAATACAGCGCTTGCAAATCAATAGTATCAAACAAAAACTTTTTGTGAAACCAAAAAAAGAAAAGAAATAGAACTTTGTTGCAGCAGCAGGGTGAAAGTACTGTACTTTGAAGATGTGTAAACCAAGTGGACTGCGCTAGCAACTAATTGTGTAAAGATGTATAAGCAAAAAAACCCAAAACACCAAAAGGTGTTGGTGAAGTGACAAGTGAGAAAAAAAATATGGATGTGTCAGAGAACTGGACCTGCAGCTCGTGCACCCGAGTCAGCACTCAGTGTGCATGCACTACGCCGCAGCACCAGAGCTCCAAGACCCTCCACACAAACAAAATCAATTGGTGTAGAAGTGACAGGATCATGGGACGATGCACTATTAGAACAGATGCATCTGTCAAATCTCAGAAATTAGCATACAATAATATAAACAAAAATAAATATATATGCAAATAAACTTGACAATTGTGCAGAAAGTAGAATAGCTTGGAGCGAACCACTCAGCACATTCCAGATAGCACAGAGAGACCATAAAATGTCATCTATAATATAGATGCTCCTTCATGAGGCAGACATTCACATGATGAACGGGCTTCACACTTTTTAATCTTGGGCCAATGGTGTGGTGATGTAAAAAGGATTGCTCATAAAGCCATGGAAGCACACGTTCCACCGAAGGAGAGAAGAGAAGTATATGGCATAAAATCTTTTAAAACCAGAGGTCACCTGCGCATAAATGCGCTACTCACGGGACCAATAAGGAAAGCAGGCATTCAGATATATCGGTCGGTTCGCCGCTCATGGCGTGCGCTCCACCGCCAGGAAGTGATGTCACTGGTACAGGTCGAAAAAACGTGAACAGGATGTTGCGTCGACGCGTTTCGCCCCTCCCCCAGGGCGTTATCAAAGTCTTTGATAACGCCCTGGGGGAGGGGCGAAACGCGTCGACGCAACATCCTGTTCACGTTTTTTCGACCTGTACCAGTGACATCACTTCCTGGCGGTGGAGCGCACGCCATGAGCGGCGAACCGACCGATATATCTGAATGCCTGCTTTCCTTATTGGTCCCGTGAGTAGCGCATTTATGCGCAGGTGACCTCTGGTTTTAAAAGATTTTATGCCATATACTTCTCTTCTCTCCTTCGGTGGAACGTGTGCTTCCATGGCTTTATGAGCAATCCTTTTTACATCACCACACCATTGGCCCAAGATTAAAAAGTGTGAAGCCCGTTCATCATGTGAATGTCTGCCTCATGAAGGAGCATCTATATTATAGATGACATTTTATGGTCTCTCTGTGCTATCTGGAATGTGCTGAGTGGTTCGCTCCAAGCTATTCTACTTTCTGCACAATTGTCAAGTTTATTTGCATATATATTTATTTTTGTTTATATTATTGTATGCTAATTTCTGAGATTTGACAGATGCATCTGTTCTAATAGTGCATCGTCCCATGATCCTGTCACTTCTACACCAATTGATTTTGTTTGTGTGGAGGGTCTTGGAGCTCTGGTGCTGCGGCGTAGTGCATGCACACTGAGTGCTGACTCGGGTGCACGAGCTGCAGGTCCAGTTCTCTGACACATCCATATTTTTTTTTCTCAATATACATCCTAGCCAAAAATATCCTCACTGCATCTTCTACAGAAATTAACCTTTTCCTTCCTACCCATATATTCCTAACATCCCATATTACTTCCTTGTAGACAACAGAAAAGCACCACGCCTTCCTGGCTGCATTTTTCTCCAATCTCCAAAAACCCAGAACCACCATTTCCTCCCTTACAAAAACCACCCCCACCACCTCCCTCAGGAAGCTCTTCAACTTTCCCAGCACTTCTTTAGTGAAGACACAGTTCCAAAACACGTGGAACACGTCCTCCACTCCCCCACAGCCCTCCCTTGGACACAACTCCGATCTTACCAAATCCCTACTTTTCAGAAAACTCATGGTCGTCAGACACCCCATAAAGGTCATCCAGGATATGTCCCTTTGGTGGTTAGTCACTCCTCTTGTGCTCATACTCTTCCAGATTTGCACACTTTTCTTCTCTCTTAAGTACTGTATCCCATTAGGAAAAATCTCACCAGCAATCCAAGCTTTAAGTTTCTTTTTATCACCAACCTCCCTCCCCAGACCCCCCAACCTCCATCCTTCCCAGATCTTGGTTAGGACCAAAAAATACTGAGGAACGACCCATCTTGTAAACAATCTTCCTCCAAGGTACTGCATCATCTCCTTCCCGATTCCGTTACCCCTTAGGGTCCTTATCAACGTCACCCAGTAATGCAGCATTAAAAAGTCCCTGATCTTTGGAAGTCCGAAGCCACCTTTGTTTAGTAATCTTCTCCCTTGCTCACTTCTCCATCCTCCCTCCCCAAAAGAACAAGAACATTAGCCTCGTCATCTTCCTCACCCAACCATCAGGAGGCGGGAATATAACAGAGACATACAACATAATCGGAAGGATCACACTTGATGCAGAACAATTCATGCATCCGCCACATAGACAACTTTTCCTCCACTTGCTCAGTCACCTTCTGAAAACTGCGACCCCTCAACTCCCTGTCAAAACACACACCCAGCACCTGCATCCTCTCCACCTTCTGACTCCGTTCCTAATTCACCTCCACCTCACGGCCCACACTACACACCTGACACTTACTCCAATTCACACTCATCCCAGACACACTGCAGAACAGACTCACCTGCAATCTTCCACGCTGCACATCATCCTTTCCACCAGCCACCAACACAACATCATCCATGTACCCCAACACTTTCACACTCCTTCCACCACTGCCAGGCACAAACACACCCTTGAATGCCTTGTCCTTCACTGCACTCAGTAATGGCTCCATCACGCAGATGAACATCAAAGGCAATAGGGGGCACCCCTGCCTAACAACAGACCTCACAGGGATACTCCCCCTAGGGTACCGTTGACCAAAACCTGACTTGAGACACCTTTGTATAGTCCTCTGATAACCTTCATCAGTTGGTCCGGAAACCCTAGGACCTCCAGAATCTGAAACAGAAACTGATGGGAGACTGTGTCGTAGGCCTTTTCAAGGTCAATCAACTCTAAAAGGCACGGCAAGTTGTTAGATTGTGCGTAGTATACGACATCCCTCAGTAGTGATAGATTTCAGAAATCCGCCGACCAGGAACCGCACACACCTGCCGCTCCCAAATCACTTCGCCAATCACAAGCTTGACTCGATCGGCAATCAATCTTGCCACAATCTTGTAGTCAACATTCAACAGTGTAATTGGCCACCAATTCCGAATGTCTCTCTTGTCGCCCTTTTTATAGATGAGGGTAATCATTCCCCTCCCTTAAGGACTTTGGCATCTCCCGCACTTCAAACACCAGCCTCACCAACTCACACACCTCATTCTTCATCACCTCCCACGCTTTACAAAAGAACTCAACAGTCAACCCATCCTTCCCAGGTGTCTTATTCCAGTTCATTATCTATCACTTGCCTCACTTCCTCCTCAGACACAACCACACACATACCAAACCTATCCTCCTCAGACAATCTCACATCCACTTTCTCACAATACTCTCGCATCTCCTCAGCACTTACTCCACGTCCACCTGCAAACAAATCCGTATAAAACTCACTCACTGCCTCCATCACCTTCTAACTTTTCACCTCCTGTCCCTGCACCATCACCAAATTCATCACATTGTGTCTCCTCAAGAGTTTCTTGAAGAAGAACCGCGAACATGTCTCCCCTTCCTCCATGTCCTTCACTTTAGCTTGGAAGATTAGCTTCTTCCCTCTCATCACCCAAGCTTTTTTTATCTCCTCCCAAAGCTTTCCAATCTCCTCTTCTAACTCCCAGCCTCCCTGCCTTAATTTAAGCAGGAGTCTCAACCTATGCTGGAGAGCCCTCCCTTCTTGTTCCTCTTCCCTTGCCTTCTTTACACCTGCTTGAAGAAAGAAGAGCTTGATTCGCTCCTTCAGCCAGTTCCACCACTCGAAAAAGGATTCAAAATCCCCCTTCCTTCCCAACCACACTTTATATTGCAGAGCAAACTTATCAAAAATCCCCTGGTCTTTCAATAACAGATTACTAAATTTCCAGATTCCTCTCCCAGTCTAGACATCTTGATCAAAAATAAACTTTCCCACCAAAACCTGGTGGTCGGAGAAAGTTATCTCCCATTGCTTCCACTCTGTGACCTTCAGTGCCCTGGAACCTAAAATAAAGTCAATTCGGGATTTCACGCTTCCCTTATCTGAAAAAAAGGTTGCTGGGGCTTTACCATTTCCCTAGTAGCAAACCGCTCCATCCTGCAAACAAAAATCTTAGCCAACTCAGACCAAACAGCTGCACGACGATAGACAGATCCAATCGAACGCACATTCACACTACATATAAACAAAGCCATGAGAAGAATCAAAAAAATCCTGCAGAACACACTAAACCCCTCCATCAGGAAGCTCTTTTCCACTTCTGTTCCCTGTACCTTTTACAAGAGGATCAACTGATTCACCCTACCAAGCCCAATGGTGATGTTGCTCCACTTGAATCATCTAACATTTGTGAATCTATACTTAAACTTGGCAGTACACACCCACCACCACCTAGGCTCGAACCCAGAGACAAGTCCCATTTAGGCTTCTTTCTCCGTGCCTTTCTCACCTGCTCCACTTCAGGCCCTCGTCTTTGAGTAGCGATTAAAAGGTCTTTTGATCCTGACCCCTCCTTCCTCCTCACCTCCAGCACCTCCATATCCTCAGCCCACTCACCAAGCTCCTCATCTACATATTGACTCTCCTGTTCTGCCTCCACCTGTTTTATCAAAGTGATCAGCTCTTCACACACTCCACTCACCTCCCTCCCTCCCTCCCTCCATGCCTTCTTCCCCCACAGCTTCTTCCGCCTCACCAACCTGCATCTCATTATCCCCCTCTGTCAGATTAATATTCACTCCACTTTTACCCATACTCCCTTGCAGTTCCTATCCGACACCTTCCTTGGAGCTACTACCAGGGTTTTCAGCGTCTGGGGGGGTCGGAGCCTCTCCACCTTCCGTGCCGGCCACCTGCTCACCCCGCTATCCGTCCGCTCAGTCTCCTGGTTCTCGGCACACATTCTGTCCTGTAAACCGCCATCTCTGCACAGCCTCCGCATACGAGAAAATCTTCCTCCCCACTATTTTCGGACAGTTTCTGACCATATGCTCCCCTGAACCACACAGATCACATTTCTTTTCCTTGCACTCCACTGCATTGTGTCCCGGCTTCAAGCACACTCTACAGCAAAGCTTAGAAGGGCAGTCCTCACGAATATGTCCATACTGAAATCCCCCCCTGCAGTAAGGGGGTTTCCCAGAAAGAAAACAGTACACCGCTCCCCAGCAATAGTAAATGCCAGGGGAGGGTGACACACGCCACAAAAACCTGATGCGTCCCTCTTCATGCATACTTTAAAACGCAGTTTACCTCTATACATACCATACTGGTTATAAAGTTTCGCTCCTTGATCAGCCCCCACGCAATACCTCAACAAAAATTGTCTCACCAATTCCGGCTCCAAAAAAGGATCATAACAATGTACAGTCACGGTCTTCAATCCAGGATCAAACAATAAACTCACGTCCATCTTCTTAGTTAGCACAATTCCTCCCAGATCCGCCTTCACCCAATTCTCATATGCAGCTTGGAAGATATCCTCAGTATGAACACCCCCAACTCAAAACCTAGGCAAATATGACACCCGATCGTAAGTCAGGAGGCCGAGCAGCACTCCGTAAGGAAGATTCTGGCCTGTTCTTAGGCACTGCTTCTCCCCCACAAATCACAGGCAAAAAAACTGACCTTCTCAGGCCAAACGAACTCCCCTACTGCAGGCCTTTATATAAGAGAGGTTGTATTGTTAGCACACTGACACACGCCCAACAGAAGTACACGCCAACCAGCATCTTTCAATCTGTCTCTTCATGTATGTCTAAAGTGATTGCACCTGATTAGCAGGAACACATAATACTATTTGTAACTGTTAGCCCTTGGCTATGTGCATCAAATCTCCAACTACAGGCCAAAGATCGAAGTCTATTTGCATCCACAAAGCAACAGTTTTCTAAGCATATGTACCTGTGCAGTGTAAACCCTACAATGTTAAATGTCCAAGTCCCTGGGCATGATTAGTGCTAACAAACATTGGGGGTTATTTACGAAAGGCAAATCCACTTTGCACTACAAGTGCAAACTACAAGTGCAAAGTGCACTTGAAAATGCTTTGGAAGTGCAGTCACTGTAGATCCGAGAGGGACATGCAAGGAAAATAAAAAACAGCATTTTAGCTTGCACATGATTGGATGATAAAATCAGCAGAGCTTCCCCTCATTTCAGATCTTCCCCTCAGATCTACAGTGATTGCACTTCCAAGTGCACTTTCAGTGCAATTTCAAGTGCACTTTGCACTTGTAGTGCAAAGTGAATTTGCCTTTCGTAAAAAACCCCCATTAACATCAGTCCTTGGCTGCAATGAGCTTCCAATCTAAGTCCAAAATTAACTTTCTTACATTAGAGACTATTTTGACAGGAGCCAAATAAAGTGCCAGCATGTCTTTGGATTGTAGTGAGAAACCCACACAGGGAGAACATATAAACTTCAACACAAGCATTAGCATGTTGGGGAATTGAACCGGCAACCCCAGTGCTGCTAGACAGAATTGCTACCCACTTAGCCAGCAGGCACCCTCACACATGGTGTCTGCATCTCTATGGTGTAAACCAGCCCTAAGTCCATAGCCATGCTCAGTGTCACAAGCAATATACAATATATTGGCCTAAGTATTGGAACGCCTGCCTTTAAATGCACATGAACTGTAATGGCATCCCAGTCTTAGTTTGTAGGGTTCAATATTGAGTTGGCCCACCCTTTGCAGCTACAACAGCTTCAACTCTTCTGGGAAGGCTGTCCACAAGGTTTAGGATTGTGTCTATAGGAATGTTTAACCATTCTTCCAAGTGCATTTGTGAGGTCAGGCACTGATGTTGGACGAGAAGGCCTGGCTTACAGTCTCCACTCTAATTCATTCCCAAGTTGTTCTGTTGTGTTGAAGTCAGGACTCTGTCCAGGCCAGTCAAGTTCCTCCACCCCAAACTCAGTCATCCATGTCTTTATAGATCTTGCTTTGTGCACTGGTCCAAATCATTTGGTGGAGGGGGGATTATGGTTTGGGGTTGTTTTTCAAGGGTTGGGCTTTGCCCCTTAGTTCCAGCGAAAGGAACTCTTAAGGCATCATCATACCAAGACATTTTGGACAATTTCATGGTCCCAACTTTGTGGGAACAGTTTGGGGAAAGACCCTTCCTGTTCCAACATGACTGCACACCAGTGCACAAAGCAAGGTCCATAAAGACATGGATCAGCGAGTTTGGGGTGGAGGAACTAGACTGGCCTGCACAGAGTCCTGACCTCAATCCGATAGAATACCTTTTGGCTGAATTAGAGTAGAGACTGCGAGCCAGGCCTTCTCATCCAACATCAGTACCTGGCCTCACAAATACACTTCTGGAAGAATGGTCAAACATTCCCATAGACACAATACACCTTGTGGACGGGCTTCCCAGCCTTCCAGAAGCTGTTATAGCTGCAAAGGGTGGGCCAAATCAAATTTTAACCCTACAGACTAAGACTAGGCTGCAATTAAAGGTCATGTGTGTGTAAAGGCAGGTGGCCCAATACTTATGGCTAGATAGTTTATCTGGCAAGATTTACAAAGATGGTGGAACCCTCCTATGCATAAAAGCTACATTTAGACATAGTTTTAGGAGCTGGGAGATGAGACAACTCTACATGAAGCAGAATGTTTGGGATTTGAACCCAGACCCTCAGAGATGCTAAGCAGAAGTTCTAACCTCTAAGCCACAGAGCTGACACAGATGAGAAGCTCCTATACATAAATACTCATAAATACTGCATTTCTTTGGAGAGCTGATGGAATTACATTACTCAAGAGTTATTCTTCTTGATTTATTCTGTGATATTTTTGGTGGTTCTTTGTGGGTGAGAGTATAGTGATATTAGTAGTAAATAGTGATATTATCCTCAAATTTTTGGGAATTACATTTTGATTTCTGATGTTGGTACACATATCACATTTTTTGGGCTCAAATTATGAATATTTGGAAATGATAAAAAGCACAAAAAATTGTTACACATTTTAAATTTGCATCAGCAATGGTATTGTTTGTGCTTTGTAAAGACACCTGTATGAGTTTGGGGTAAAGATTGTTGTGAGATGGAGAGTAACAAATGAAAGTGACAGAGAAAAATATATTTTACCAGAACATCAAAACATTCCACATTCTAGTATTCTTAAAAACAAAATAGATGAGAAAAAACAAAATAGAAGCAGCAACATTGTTGCAAGGAACATTTATTTCAGAGAAAGATACATTTCATTTCAACATTAAAAGTATTTATTGTACCATTAGAATCAATGGCTGAAACTTGCATTGGACTATAATAGCGCAAATTTTCATTCTCAAAAACGCATTTTAGCCAAGTGCTAATTTTGGTATTTACTATAAAAGACACTTGAGCTAAAATGAGAGCTATTTGCAGGTCTGAGCATGCTCAGTTGTATTGGCACGTAGTTGTACAAAAACGGGGAATTTATCTCTTCTCAGACTTTTAAAGATATTTCAGTGTATAAATCACTTTTTCACACAGTTTAAAAGCAGATTATCTTTAAATAATATACTGCATATTTCAGTACCATTTAGGCAATTATATCATTCTCTAAACATTATTTCCATGTGCAATTCTCCATCTTTTAGCAGAGTAAGGATTTGGGCCCTATTTAGTTTCAGGGAACGATAGTAAATTCGATTTTGGGAGTATTTTCTCACCAGCACTATAATTAATAGCGTTTTAGCGCTAATTAGCACTAGTAGCGCGAATTAGCGCCACGGCGCTATAGTAAATGACCCCCATACAGTACTGTATGCCAGAATTTCGCCATTTTTATTGCCAAACTCAAACAGCCACTGTGACTGGTATAACATATTTTTTTATTTTACTATCATGAGATCATATGAACAATGTTGTTCTCTCCAGAGTTGAATATTGTGCGATGAGGGATTCCTAATATATTGTATTTCTGAAACTTCTACTACTACTACTATTTTTTTCCAGGTCCACCATTTTTGATGTGGTGGTAAATCTAACCCTTTAACCACTCCCGTTAATGTTTTGAAAAAGGGTAGCCTTCAAGGTTTCCAAATTACAGTAATACTCTGAGATTTCTGTGAAATTTCCAGACCAATAACTAGTGCAATGTGTATAACAAAATGTCCATCTTTCAGTCACAATGGACTCAATCTCCACATACAGTAACCTGTGTGTTTAAGAAGAGACATGGTCAATATCAGAGGGAAATGACTGAAGATTTCTTTGAGTAGATATTAAATATCAACGCACAAGAAGTAACTCTCTGGAGATGGGATAAACATGTCCAAATTGGAAAATGCATGATACATGGCAGAGTAATACGAGTATGTACACATTTCAGGAAATTTCTTTTGCCAGATTTAAACAAGGTTGTTTTTAGGCAGCCAGGTAAAAAATAGAGAAGTAAAGTGTAAATTATTTCCCATTCTTTTTTTTTTTTTTTCACAATAGAAAATTATTTCCCATTCTAAATTAGAAAACTGTATTGGGATCTCTAGCCAAAGGTATGGGTCATAAGGCTTCAAAGAGGATTTTAGAAATACATTTGTTCAAAATAGCCACTGTGAACAGTGGAGGGGCATATACTGCCACAAAGGCATAGGAGGAGTTAGTTGTAGATAGAGAAAGATTAACATACTTGCCATTGGAATCGATTGCAGGATTGAGGAGTTAATGAATTCTGCTATTGAAATAATGATTCCTCTAGCAAAACTAGAGTTGGTGGCATGAAAAGTCTGAGCAATAAATTCACATTTTAAGGAAATGATTTTAAATTCATGTAAATGTGTTTCTTGCAACAACAAAAAATGAGTGTTGCTTAAATCTTTGTTTGTAATCAAATATTTGACTACTATAATGCCCTGTACACACAATTGGACATTGATCGGACATTCGGACAACAACATCCATGGATTTTTTCTGACGGATGTTGGCTCAAACTTGTCTTGCATACACACAGCTGTACAAAGTTGTCGGAAAATCCAATCGTTCTGAATGCGGTGAGGTAAAACACGTACGTCCGGACTATAAACGGGGCAGTAGCCAATAGCTTTCGTCTTTTAACCACTTACCAACCGGCCCATAGCCGAATGACAGCTGCAGGGCGGTTGGATAACTCTGGGAGGGCGTACTATGACGTCCTATGACTAATTATGTGGGGGTCTTGTGAGCCAAAGATGGACTGATGCCTCTGTGAGGTGAAACAAATATAGATAAGCTGCAAACACTAACCACGTTTCATTGCGTGCATAAACCAAAAAATATAAATAAACGTGCCTGTGCTGAAAAAACAGATATATCCCAATAGTTGGGAGGTGCATATATAGTGTAAAACTATACTACAAAATTTCAATATAAAAAAAAAAAAAAAATGCTAGTAATATATAAATTATAGAATGAATACAATCCTTATATAAAAGTATCCCATAAAGTGCAACATGCAAAAAAAAAAAAACAACATATATATATGTGGTTATAAATATAAGATCAAAGTGCAAAATCCAGTGTTCACATTTAAAAAGTTCAATTCATTGATATCAACACATAAAGTGCAAGTAAGTGGTGTCCACAAAAAACAGTGTTCCTCATGCTCCTCCTTAATGGTGTTCACAATCCAGCATGCTTCAGTGCTCTCCTGTGACCCCCCCACTTGTGCTTGCGCTCACCTCTGAGCGTGTGACACGGTAATTAAACGGTGTCTAAACACGCATTGGAGCCACCCCTTGGGCTCATACAGGGTATGCTGGTATAAACTCGACCACTCTCAGATGTCATCAGATAGTCTCACATACAAGAAAAAAAAAAGCTCCATAGTGTGATACAGTAGGGATTTATTTAAAATATATTAAAACTTCCCTCCAGGAGGGTACTCACAATATGTAGGTGCGTGAGTGCACCAATCTTTCCAGAGAGTGTTTGTATAAAACAAGCGTTTGTATGGCGTGCGGTGTGTCGTTCCTCATCCACCTCTGTTGCTGACAGCTCGGTCCTACCCCTCCCCTCCCCACAGGCGGCCGCCTGTGCCCACCAGTGCCACCTCTGTGCCACCAGAGCCACACCAGTGCAACCAGAGCCACACCAGTGTCACTACAGTGCACACCAGTGCCACCTGTGCCCAACCAGTGCCACCTGTGCCCAATCAGCACCACCTGTGCCCATCAGTGCCACCTGTGCTCATCAGTGCCACCTGTGCCCATCAGTGCCACATCAGTGCCGCCAGTGCCACATCAGTGCCGCCTGTGCCCACCAGTGCCACCTGTGCCCACCAGAGCCACCTGTGCCCACCAGAGCCACCTCTGTGCCCACCAGAGCAACATCAGTGCAGCCAGAGCCACATCAGTACAGCCAGAGCCACACCAGTGCAGCCAGAGCCACACCAATGCAGCCAGAGCCACACCAGTGCCACCTGTGCCTATCAGTGCTCATCTGCGCCACATCAACCTCACCAGCTACCAGTATGGCAAAAAAATTATTTACGGCCGAGGAGGCCTACCAGCGTCTCAGCATGACCGATGAGAGCAGCGGGGAGCTCTCTGAGTCTCTGTCCGATTCGGATTCGGCCTATGAACCCGTGACAAGCAGCGGGTCCGATACAGAATCAGAAGATGAACGTGTGCCCCGTGAAAAGAAGGCGTTCTGGCGTGGAGCAGCAGCCTACTACCACCTCGAGAGCAGTGCCGTCCACCTCCAGGGCAGTGCCGTCCACCTCCAGGGCAGTGCCGTCCACCTCCAGGGCAGTGCCATCCACCTCAAGCTCAGTGCCGTCCACCTCAAGCGAAGAGCCACTGCAACAAAGGCCAGGCACCAGTAGGGTGTCATCTCAGCCCCAAAGGGATAGAGGCCATGCCAGCCTACCCTATGCCCTTCAAAACCCCCTGTGGTTTCCCCCTAATTCCGGAGAAGCAAATATCCCCCCTTTTACCGCCCAGCCAGGTGTCCAGGTGAACACCGATAATTTTGTCATGCTTGATTTTTTTTATTTGATTTTCACCGAAGACTTTCTATCATCCATTGTGGCCCAGTGCAACCTTTACGCACAGCAGTACATCGTAAGCAACCCTGGCTCTAATTATGCCCATCCCTTTGAGTGGAGAGAGCTTACCATAGCAGAATTTAAAATTTTCTTAGGCCTAATGTTTACACTGAGTCTCACAAAAAAAACGAAATGTACTCATATTGGTCAACTAACCCCGACCACCACATGCCACTCTTCTCTTCAATAATGTCAAGATCAAGATACCTTATAATTTTGCGCTTCCTTCACTACAATGACAACACCCAGTGCCCTCCCTGAAATGACCCAGCCTTTGACAAATTATTCAAAATTCAGCCACTCCTGAATTATTGCTCTGAAAAGTTTCCCCAGCTATATACCCCCGACCAGAATATTTCTGTTGATGAGTCCCTTGTAAAATTTACAGGCAGGCTTGGCATCAAACAGTTTATCCCCAGCAAAAGGGCCCGATATGGGGTTAAAATGTATAAACTTTGCGACCGAGCCACAGGGTACATTTACGCCTTCCGGGTGTACGAAGGGAAGGACACCCAACTGCATCCCCCTGAATGTCCAGAATATATTGGAACCAGCGGCAAAGTTGTCTGGGAGCTCGTTTATCCACTCTTTGGAAAGGGGTACCACCTTTATGTGGATAATTTTTATACTAGCTTGAACCTCTTCCACAATCTTCACCGGAGGGACACCCCAGCATGTGGTACTGTAAGAACCAATAGAAAAGGCTTCCCGCAAAAACTGCTCAATGAAAGGCTACGCCGAGGGGATACGGTGGCTTTGCGGAACCAGGAGCTATTGGCTGTCAAGTGGAGGGACAGACGAAACGTCCACATGCTCACGACAATCCATAATGACACCTACGTGGAAGTCCCAAGAAGAAATGGCCCAGTCCAGAAACCTGCTTGTATTTATGATTACAATTTGTTTATGGGGGAAGTGGACTTCAACGATCAGATGATTGAACCCTACCTTCTCACAAGAAAATCCCATCATTGGTATAAAAAAGTGTCCATTTATTTTTCCAGTTTGGCCATGTATAACACGTAATTTACCAAAAATCTACTGAGATCCCCGTATCCTATCTGCAATACCAGGAACAAGTAATCTCCTCCCTTTTGTACCCTGAAAGCCCACCAGAAAATATTCGCTCTGATTCCGTGAGCAGACTCCACGAACGCCACTTTCCTGACAAAACCCCCCCCCCGTGAAACAGGCCACAGACGTCAGAAGAAATGCCGGGTGTGTTCCAGAAGAGGAATTAGAAGAGACACCACGTATTATTGACCCGATTGTCCTTCTCAATCAGGCCTCTGTATAGGTGAATGTTTCCGCCGTTACCATACTTCTCTACATTATTAGGGAAGTATGGTAAACGTAATTCTCATTTCCTGTAATTTTCCTCCACACCCCTTATGCCACTGCACTGAACCTGACTTACCTCAGCCTTGTCTGGAACCGACCCTGGCCTGTTATACGACCAAGCTTCTGCCTAACACTAAAACTGTACCTACCTCTGCCTTCTCCGGAACTGACCCTGGCCTGTTATACGACCAAGCTTCTGCCTAACGATAAACATACCTCTGCTTTCTCCGGAACTGACCCTGGCCTGTTATACGACCAAGCTTATGCCTAACGCTGAATTGTACCTACCTCTGCCTGCTCTGGAACTGACCCTGGACTGTTTGACCACGTTTTTTGCCTGCCTCTTGGACTGATCATTTACCCTGCTATGCTAGTGGGAACACAGGGGTCTCACATGTGTGAGGGGCTCCAGAAATGTTTTTCTGGATGAAGAAATCTAATTTTTTAGTTTTCTCATTCCCAGATTTAGGGTCCGGAGACTCGGAGGCTTCAAAGAGATTTGAGTGGGAGAAGCCTCTACCCCTGTCCCATTCTTTCCTGGTCTGCTACTTGGACCATGTTCTTGCTTACTATCAGGACCAATATTTTGGCACTTCTGGCAATGTCTCTACTTGCACTGACCCTGGACTGTATAAGGACAGTATCCCTGCCTGTACTATGGACAATATTCTTGCCTGCTGCCTGGACTATTCCATTCACTGTGGCTGACCACGTCCCTGCCTGCTGCCTGGATCAGGGCTCTCCTCCTGTGGACAACTGCACTACTAAAACCACAGGTATTCTTTTGTTTACCCTTTGCTCAGCAGAATGTATTTTAGGGTGTAATTCTTGGTATGTTCATGCTATGTGTTAGAAATATGAAGGGCCTTCAAAAATGTGGTTGATTGTAAGGAAATTAGATGTGTAATTTATGCTCCTAGAACACCTGAATGTGCTACTTCAATGTTGGGCCTCTGTATGTGGCCAGGCTGTGTAAAAGTCTCACACATGTGGTATCGCCATACTCAGGAGGAGTAGCAGAATATATTTTGGGGTGTCATTTTTGCCATGTACATGCTACGTTTTGGAAATATCTTAGAAATGGACAACTTTGTGTAAAAAAATATACATTTTCATTTTTTTCCACATTTTCCAAAAACTTCTGGAAAAAAACGAACCATTCAAAAGACTCATTATGCCTCATAGATTATACGTTGGGGTGTTTGCTTTCCAAAATGGGGTCACTTTGTGGGCGTTTCCATTGTCCTGGTGCTCCAGGGCCTTTAAAAGTGTAATAGGTGGAGGGGCGTGGCCTGACCTGGCATGAAGATGGCTGCTTAATTCAATAGCTCCTGCCATCCGATGACCTTTCATCTGCTTATCGGTGACACGGACACCCCCAGCTCGGATAAAACATGGGGACAGCATCCCGGAATACCTCGACCTCCTGATCCCGCTCTCCTAGGGAACAATCGGGCACCACAGGACACTCCACTATCCCTGAAATGTTCCGGTCGGGCAGAGGCAATATGGCGCCTACCACCTCAGAGGCCATGATCTCCTCACAACCGGGCCCCATACCACAGCCCTTACCGTCCAGCCAGACGAACAGGAACGCAACGGAGGACCGTCCAGTACCTCAGCTGAACATTCAGGATTTAAGAATGATAGCCGCGGACATCAAAGACACTCTCTCCGCCGCTATCTCTGAGTTACGCATTGACATCCGCGCCCTCTCTGACAGGGTACAGGCAGCGGAACAAATGGCGGACCGTCAAGAACTACAGCTACGCAAAACAACGAGGCATGTCGACACTCACACGCTTCAAATGAGGGAAATGCAGAGACACCTCGAGGATCTTGACAACCGCGGCAGACGCCATAACTTGAGGGTCAGAGGTGTGCCCGAATCCATTGAAGGCGACCAGATTGCTCAATCTACTATCAGCCTATTCGACGGCCTCTTACGCAGACCATTACAGACACCAATTGAATTGGAGAGGATCCATAGGGCCCTGCGACCAAAAAGGAAAGCCACTGATCCCCCTAGGGACATCATATGCTGCCTCACAGACTTTCGAGTCAAAGAAGAGATACTTAAGCAGGCCAGAGGTGTACCGCAGATCGTACATGAGGGGAAGGTGGTTCAAATATACCAGGACCTGTCGGGCATCACCCTCCAACATCGCCGTGACCTGAAACCCCTGCTATATAGTCTACGCGCCAACAACATCACCTACAAATGGAAATTTCCATTTTGCCTAGCTGCCTCCTCACATGGCCGCTCAGCTTACCTTAAAGTTCCCGAAGACCTCCTGGCCTTCTGCGACACTCTGCACATACCGAAAGTGGAGGTACCCAACTGGTATGCAGAGTTTCGGCGCTCCGCCATCCGCAGAGAACATCCAACTGAGGAACCCATGGAAGCCTCTAACCAGGGCCTAAGGAGAAGAAGATCTCCCTCTAACGCACCGACTCACGGTGCGCACCGTTCAAATCGCGATCACAGTCCCCACTCTCCCACCTCCAGGAGAGCCAGGAGGGGACGCTGATGCCCTCCATGGTAGGCTGTGACCACCTGGGCCCTATTGCCTATCTGTCCCCCTGGATGGCATTTACAATAGATGACCCAGACACAGCTGTTTGTTTTTTCCTTCACCGTTCTTTTATTCAGTTGTTTTCTGGATTGTGAGGTTTTTACGTTTTACTTTCCTCTCGCACTGCCGCACTGGGCTCTCTGCCCCCCCCCGGAGCAACGTGACAGGTCTATTCACCCTGTTCCCCAACCACCATGCTCGTGGGTTGCTATCACGTAATGTCCTCATCCTCTCCATGCAGGTCATAAGCTGACTTGTCTTACTACAACTACCAGACTGCACCGCGATAGTGAGAACCTTCTAGTACCTGGGCGTGTCCTTCCGGGTAATGCACTAGTTTCCGGCACCTCATACACCTGTCATCATCGCCGCGCCGGATGCTGAGGTTCGATGACGCTTTCACCACCGGACATGGATCAACACTTACCAGACGCCATCGATCCTCACGCCCGATTCATTGCAAGACCACTGCAGATCTGCAACCACTACTCGGCTCCGGAATTCCGACGGCAGGGATTGATGAGACTCGATCGGACACTCCTCGGCTCGACAGCAACCTGTTGCTCGCCAGTGGAACTCTCACATCGCACACTGCACACCCTTTTACGCAAAAATGGAGCTCAGAGGCGATACCGCACAATCCTACGAGAACACACCAGACTCGCTGATACAATCGATCCCTCCGGGCTGGAAACACCCACCGTCCAAGCAGGACACCAACTACCCCGGTGGGAGGTATGACTCTCCCACACAACTCAGATACTCTAAAACAGATGAAACCGGGCAAAAGCCCCGGTCCGGATGGGCTGACGGTCGGATATTACAAATCATTCCCTGATATACTTTTGCCTCAACTGGTCACGGCCTTTAACAACCTCTTCCCTACCACTATGGCCCCCACAGATCTCTTACAGGCTCACATCACCCTTATCCCCAAACCAGGGAAAGATGACAAATTGGTCTCTAATTACCGCCCCATTTCTCTACTTAACGTAGACGTTAAGTTATACGCCAAAGCCATAGCAAATCGCCTTCTACCCCTGATCCCAAATTTAATCACCACGGACCAAGTAGGTTTTGTCCCCGGTAGAGAAGCTAAAGATAATACTACCAAAGCTTTAAACATACACCATTGGCTGACTTCCACTAGTACTAAGGGCTTCTTTCTATCCTTGGACGCGGAGAAGGCGTTCGACAGGGTGGCATGGGACTTCATGGAAGCTACCCTACATTTCGCAGGCCTCCCGCCGAGACTCATCAATATGATTATGGTCCTTTACGCATCACCCACAGCCAAAGTCCGAGTGAACGGTGGACTGTCGGGCGCCTTCTCCGTGTCCAATGGTACTAGACAGGGATACCCATTATCCCCCTTGATCTTCATACTAACAATGGAACCCTTGCTGTGCAAAATTAGAGACAACCCTGACATCAAAGGCGTCCAAATCAATCAAACACACTACAAAGTAGCCGCCTATGCGGATGATATTCTCCTCTTCCTTACAGAACCGATCACTACCATCCCGAATCTACTCAAGGATTTTGCCCTCTTTAAATTCTTGTCGAACCTGCAAATAAACTTCTCCAAATCCAAGGCTCTCAACATCCCATTAACACAAGAGACGGTCACAATGCAAACATAATTTTCCTTTTGGATGGGAAACACAAGCCATAAAATACCTTGGCATTAACATACCCACAGCTTTATCAGATTTGTTTAGGCTTAACTTCCTACCGATCCTACAAACCATCGAGGGTGATCTTCAGAGGTGGCAGACTGGACCGTTCTCATGGTTTGGAAGGATTGCCATCTTGAAAATGAATGTTCTACCTAGATTGCTCTACCTTCTACAAACCATACCAATATTACTCCCACACTCCTTCTTTGCCTCGTACAAAAAAATTTGTAGAAAATTCATCTGGCTATCCAAACAGCCTAGATTGAATTGGCACAAACTGACAACCTCCAAATTACAAGGAGGATTACAAGTTCCTGACCTACAAACCTACTATCAGGTCTGCCATCTAGTTAGAATTGTGGATTGGCACGTGCACGGCAAAGAAAAAGACTGGGTGCAGTTGGAAAATGCTTTTTCCAAAACCCCTTTGAAACTCCTCCCTTGGATCAACCCAAAATTTATCCCGCCAACCGCCGCTGCAAATCCCTTCATCAACTCCACCTTAATCAACTTCACAAAATCATGTAAAATTCTCAAGTTCCAACCCGCGTCGGGACCGATGACACCTATCGAAGATAACCCAGAATTTACACCGGGTGTACACATAATCCACCCAACCAAGGATCCACATAGACCCCGGCTTCTAGCACAACAACTATGCCACCAAGGAACTCTATTACCATACTCAGAGCTGACCACTAAATTTCCAGAATATCACATCCCCTTCTACAACTATATACAAATCCGTCACTTCTTGCAAAGCCTCCAACACAAAGACAACATTCATAGGGAACGTACACCCTTCGAACAGCTCTGCTCCAGAAATGAACCCCAAAGACACCTCATCTCGACCATCCACGCACTTTTCTCCACTCATCCAAACATCACAAATATCGCACTACTAAGTCAATGGGAAACTGAACTGAACACAACCTTAACCACAGATGATTGGAGAAATGTGCTCTACCATATTCACAAAGGTTCCGGCAACGTAGCGACACAAGAATGCAGGTTCAAAATATACTCAAAATGGTACAGAACTCCCGACAAAATTAACAAATTTCTACCTACAATATCCCCTAATTGCTGGAGATGCAACGCAGCCCGGGGTTCCCTTCTTCACATATGGTGGGAGTGCCCACTCATTCAATCCTATTGGGCCGTGATTCACAGCCTAATTACCCAGATCACAACATACACCCCTGACTACACCCCAGCGCAATACTTACTCCATCACACCTCACTCCCCCAACGTGTATACAAGAAGTCACTAACTCTCCATCTTATTAATGCGGCAAACCTATGCATCCCTGTACATTGGAGAAGCACATCACCCCCCTCGATCCCAGAGTGGATCCGGAGAGTGGACAGGATAGCTGACATAGAAAATCTCATACACCAAGCATCCGACTCACCATCCAAATACTCTGATACATGGGCATGTTGGACCCATTTCAGGAAATCACATTCCACAGGCACGCAAATCAACCCACCTACTACTACTACAGGAGACGACACCGGCCGGATAGCCTCCTAAAACACCAACCAATAATTATTTCGCCCTGATCCTCGGTCTTACCACCCCCCTATCCCCCCCTTCTCTGCCTCACATCAGCTTAGGCATATTGCATAGCCTATTCCCCTTTATACGCCACCCATATTGACATTTTGGTGATTCGCACTATACACGATGCACATTACCGACATGCCCCAATATTAAGCAAATTTCTATACCTACACTGGGCACAGTTAGTACCCTATAGGGGTGTCCAGGACTGTGGGTAACAATATTACCGTCGGTCCAGACCTACTACAATACCAATACTTGATACCACGCTAGTAACTGAAAACTACCTTCAATCCCCTTGAGATTACTATAGAATCAACCTCACACCTAGTGTGCTCATTACATGGAACCAGAGAATCACATGTACAACAATGGAAATGTTATAGCTTTCTCTTATTTGTACCTTTGTACCATGCAATGTACTTGCTAACACAATATTACTGTAGACCTCTGTATTTCTGCTTGGAAAACTTTAATTCACTTGGAATCGAATAGTTTACCCTTGTTATGAAACTTTATGTAGATCGTGGAATATTTCTTCGGTGTAAATCCACCACTGTACTGCCTTTTATACTTTATGAAAATCCAATAGAGTGTTTAAAAAAAAAAAAAAAGTGTAATAGGTGTTTGAGAGATTAGATGTGTAATTTATGCTCCTAGAAAGCCTGAATGTGCTACTTCAATGTTGCGCCTCTGTATGTAGCCAGGTTGTGTAAAAGTCTCACACATATGGTATCGCCATACTCGGAAGGAGTAGCAGAATATATTTTGGGGTGTCATTTTTGCTATGTACATGCTATGTGTCGGAAATATCTTAGAAATGGACAACTTTGTGTAAAAAAAAATGCGTTTTCATTTTTTTTCCACATTTTCCAAAAACTTCTGGAAAAAAATTAACTATTCAAAAGACTCATTATGCCCTATAGATTATACATTGGGGTGTTTGCTTTCCAAAATAGGGTCACTTTGTGGGCGTTTCCATTGTCCTGGTGCTCCAGGGCCTTCAAAAGTGTAATAGGTGGTTGAGAGATTAGATGTGTAATTTATGCTCCTAGAACGCCTGAATGTACTACTTCAATGTTGCGCCTCTGTATGTGGCCAGGTTGTGTAAAAGTCTCATACATGTGGTATCGCCATACTCGGAAAGAGTAGCAGAATATATTTTGGGGTGTCATTTGTGTAATGTACATGCCATGTGAGAGAAATAACCTGTTATGATGACAATTTGGTGTGAAAAAAATAAAAAATAAAAAAAATCTTCATTTTGCAAAGAATTGTGGGAAAAAATAACAACTTAAAAAAACTCACCATGCCTCTTACTAAATACCTTGGAATGTCTACTTTCCAAAAAGGGGTCATTTTGTGGGTATTTGTACTTTCCTGGCTTGTTAGGGTCTCAAGAAATGAGATAGGCCTCAGTACATCAGGTGTGATCAGATGTGATCAATTTTCAGTGATTGGCACCATAGCTTGTAGACGCTATAACTTTCACACAGACTAAATAATATCCACTAATTTGGGTTATTTTTACCAAAGATATGTAGCAGTATAAATTTTGGCCCAAATTTATGAAGAAAAATTACTTATTTGCAAAATTTTATAATACAAATGAAGAAAAATGCATTTTTTTACAAAATTTTCGGACTTTTTTCATTTATAGCACAGAAAATAAAAAACCCAGAGGTGATCAAATACCACCAAAAGAAAGCTCTATTTGTGTGAAAAAAAGGACAAAAATTTCATATCGGAACAGTGTTGCATGACTGAGTAATTGTCATTCAAAATGTGAGAGCACCGAAAGCTGAAAATTGGTCTGGTTAGGAAGGGGGTTTAAGTGCCCAGTTGTCAAGTGGTTAATTTATTCTGAGCATGCATGACACTTTGTGCGTCGCATTTGTGTACACATGATCGTAATTTAAGCGATCGGATTTTGTTGTCGGAAAATTTTATAGCCTGCTCTCAAACTTTGTGTGTCGGAAATTCCTATGGAAAATGTGTGATGGAGCCCACACATGGTCGGAATTTCCGACAACAAGGTCCTATCACACATTTTCCATCGGAAAATTTTATTGTGTGTACAGGGCATTAGCATTTCCTACTCTTATGCCACATACACACGATCGGACTTCTCGTCGGAAAAAGATATGTCGGCTTTTCTGACGGAACTCCGCTCAAGTTTGCCTTGCATACACACGGTCATGCAAAAGTTCGCTGAACTTACGACCGCCAAGAACGCGGTGACGTACAACACTATGACGCACCGAGAAAATGAAGTTCAATGCTTCCGAGCATGCATCGAATAGTTTCCGAGCATGCGTAGGAATTTTGCATGTCGGAATTGCCACAGACGATCGCATTTTTGGATAGGAACTTTTCCCGACCAAAAAATTAAGAACATGCTGTCAGTCTTTTGCTGGCTGGAATTCCGCCAGCAAAGGAGTGATGGAGCATACACACAGTTGCATTTTCCGACAAAAAACTCTCATCGGTCTTTTGCGGGCTGACATTCCGATCGTGTGTATGCGGCATAAGAATTCAGCTGTAGCAAGTTCTAAAAAAGCACTTTAAGTAGCTGCACAGGATTATGGAGAGTAGGGATGAGCTTCATGTTCGAGTCGAACCCATGTTCGACTCGAACATCATCTGTTTGCCCGTTCGCCGAATTGGGAACGATATGGTCCGTTCGCGCCAAATTCGTGTGGCGCGTCACAGCCCATAATTCACTGCGGCATCGCAGTGCATTGCTGGCTGATGATTGGCCAAGCATGCACTATGACCCGCATGCTTGGCCAATCACAGCGCCATCTGAACAGAGAGCCGTAATTGGCCAAAGCCAAGGAGGCTTTGGCCAAATATGGCTCAGGGGATTTAGTACACGCCCCACACTATATAAGGCGGCCTGCACGGCGGCCCTGTGTAGTGTGTGTTCCGGCATTGAGAGAGAGACAGAGATAGATAGACAGAGAGAAAGTGTCATTTGATTTAAGTTAGATAGATTAGGCAGGACAGTCAGTGAGTTAGCTGCACTTACAGTGTATTGTGTATATATATGCATCCCAGGTGTTGTGTATATATATATATATATATATATATATATATATATATATATATATATATATATATACACTGTATTCAGTTTAGCTAGATCCGTTTCTGTTATCTTCCTACTGACAGGCAGGCTTGTGTTGTTACAGTATTTATAGCTACCTGAAGAAAATTGCTGGTGTTCTTTTGATCCTATTAGTACCACAGTCAGGCAGCTAGACTATTTACAGTTAGTGTAGTGCGTCCTCCTCACAGTGTTCAGTTAAAGCTACAAGTTAGTGTAGTGCGTCCTCTGAACAGTGTTCAGCTAAAGCTACAAGTTAGTGTAGTGCACAGTGTTCAGCTAAAGCTACAAGTTAGGGTAGTGCGTCCTCCTCACAGTGTTCAGCTAAAACTACAAGTTAGTGTAGTGCGACCTCTGCACAGTGTTCTGCTAAAGCTACAAGTTAGTGTAGTGCGTCCTCCTCACAGTGTTCAGCTAAAACTACAAGTTAGTGTAGTGCACAGTGTTCAGCTAAAGCTACAAGTTAGTGTAGTGCGTCCTCCTCACAGTGTTCAGCTAAAACTACAAGTTAGTGTAGTGCGACCTCTGCACAGTGTTCAGCTAAAGCTACAAGTTAGTGTAGTGCGTCCTCCTCACAGTGTTCAGCTAAAACTACAAATTAGTGTAGTGCACAGTGTTGAGCTAAAGCTACAAGTTAGTGTAGTGCGTCCTCTGAACAGTTTTCAGCTAAAGCTACAAGTTAGTGTAGTGCGTCCTCCTCACAGTGTTCAGCTAAAACTACAAGTTAGTGTAGTGCAACCTCTGCACAGTGTTCAGCTAAAGCTACCTGTAGAAGGTTGGTGGTGTTTTCCTGATCCTATCACTAACACAGGCAGTTAAATAAGCTACAAGTTAGTGTAATGCGTCCTCCTCACAGTGTTCAGCTAAAACTACAAGTTAGTATAGTGCGACCTCTGTACAGTGTTCAGCTAAAGCTACCTGTAGAAAGTTGGTGGTGTTTTCCTGATCCTATCACTACCGCAGGCAGCTAAATAAGCTACAAGTTAGTGTAGTGCGACCTCTGCACAGTGTTCAGCTAAAGCTACCTGTAGAAGGTTGGTGGTGTTTTCCTGATCCTATCACTACCGCAGGCAGCTAAATTATTTACACGTTAGTGTAGTGCGACCTCCGCACAGTGTTCAGCTAAAGCTACCTGTAGAAGGTTGGTGGTGTTCTCATACTACAGGCAGGCAGTTGATTTTGCTAGCTGCAGTATCAGTATATATATATATATCCCAGCTTAGTGCAGCTACAGGCCATTAGTATGTCTGGAAGGCCAACAAGGAGAGGCAGACAGTCACAAGCCAATAAAAGAGGGCAAGCAGGCTCTGTGTCTAGAGGCAACAGTGCTGGTCATGGAGATGGTACATCCTCATCAGCATGTGGCCGTGGGACACACTTGACCGTTTTTTTCGGCAGCTGGCCGTGTTGAGCCGCAACATGCAGAAGACTTGGTCGAGTGGATGACCAAGCCATCCTCATCCTCCTCATCCTCTCTCACTAATGCTCAGGGTACTTTGTCTGGCAAAGCAGCTGCCAACGCGACCTCTTCCCTCGGCTCAATGGCATCAGTGACTCCTTCCCTAGCCCCACCATGTCCTCCTGAGGAGTCCCTTGAACTGTTTGACCACAGTGTTGGGTACATGCTCCAGGAGGATGCCCAGCCTTTAGAAGGCTCTGATGATGATACTGAGCTAGATGAAGGCAGTAACGTGAGCATGGACAGAGGGGGTGCCCAAGAAGGACAGCAATCTGGCAGTCATGCTCCCCCTGCTGCAGCATACTGCCAGGTTTGCTCCAGTCATGAGGATGGAGGGGATGATGAGTTCTCAACGTGGGTGCCTGATAGGAGAGAGAGGAGGATGAGGAGGAGGCACATCACCAACGAGGCAGGATGCCCTCCAGGGGCCAGCCTGAGGGCAGCACACTGACTGCATCACACCGCAAAGCTCCGCATGTGCAGGGCGCTGCTGTATCTGCACATTTTTCTAAAAGTTCTTTGGTGTGGGCCTCTTTTGAGACGAGTGCATCAGATCGCAACGCTGCTATTTGCAACATATGTCTCAAGCGTATCTCGCGTGGCCAAAACATCTCCCCCTTGGGCACCACATGCTTGACCAGACATATGTTGACCTGCCATGCAGTTCGTTGGCAAGCGTATCTAAAAGACCCACACCAAAGAACAAAGAGAACCTCTCCTTGCTCCTCATCATCTGAGATCTCCAACCCCACTATACCTTCAGTCCTCTCTGAGACCTGCACTGAGAGGAATGAAGGTGTAGAACTAGGTGTGTCACAGGCAAGTACTTGTGGGCAATCTGCTTTCGGTACACCGACGTCAGATTGTACCAGGCAAATTTCCCTGCCCCAGCTGCTGCTCCACAGAAAGAAGTTTGCTCCCAGCCATCCACATGCCCAGCGGTTGAATGCTAGCTTGGTAAAATTGCTAGCACTTCAACTGATACCTTTTCAGTTGGTAGACTCTGCCCCCTCCTGTGAGTTTGTGGAATGTGCGGTTCCTCAGTGGCAGGTACCCAAACACCACTTTTTTTCCAGGGAAGGCGATTCCGTCTCTCTACCGGCATGTGGAAGGCAGTGTCTTGGCCTCGCTGGACAGGGCGGTCAGCGGTATACCAACCTCCTCTCCGCCCTCCGACAGGAACAACTGACCCATGTGCCCTGTTTGGCTCATGTCCTTAACTTGGTGGTGCAGCGGTTCTTGGGCAGGTACCCGGGCTTACAAGATGTCCTGAGGCAGGCCAGGAAAGTCTGTGTGCATTTCCATCGGTCATATAATGCCAGTGCTTAGCTGGCAGACCTCCAAAAGGAGTTTAACCTGCCCAAGAACTGCCTAATCTGTGACATGCCCACCAGGTGGAAATCAACGTTGGCCATGCTGCAGCGGCTGCACACACAGCAGAGGGCCATCAATGAGTACCTGTGCGACTATAGCACCAGGACAGGGTCAGGGGAGCTTGGTTTATTTTTCCCCACGCCAGTGGGCCATGATCAGGGATGCATGCACTGTCCTGTCACCATTTGAGGAGGCCACAAGGATGGTAAGCAGTGACAGTGCACGCATCAGTGACACTGTCCCGCTTGTCCACCTGTTGGAGCACACGCTGCGTGGAATAATGGACAGGGCACTTGAGGCAGAACAGAGGCAGGAAGAGGAGGATTTCCTTAGCTCTCAAGGCCCCCTTTATCCAGACAGTGTTCCTGCGTGCCCGCCGATCACACAGGAAGAGGATGAGTAGGAGGAGGATTGTGTCAGTATGGAGGTGGAGTCTGGCACTCAGCATTAGCAGCAGTCTTTAAGGGATCAATCCCAAGAAACACTTGGACTTGTACGTGGCTGGGAGGAGGTGGCTCCGGACCATGTCATCCTTAGTGACCCAGAGGACTCCGGACCGAATACCTCAGCAAACCTACGCTGCATGGCCTCCCTGATCCTGAAAAGCCTGCATAAGGATCCTTGTATTCGTGGTATCAAGGAGAAGGACCAATACTGGCTGGCAACCCTCCTTGATCCACGTTACAAGGGTAAGGTTGCGGACCTTATCTTGGCGTCGCAGAGGGAGCAGAGGATAAAACATCTTCGGGCCTTGTAGAAAGGTCTGTGCAACGCGTTCCCAGAGACTGGGAGGTTACAAACTCCTGTTTCTGGACAACGTGTTGCTGAGGCTTCAATCAGTCAAAGAAGCAGCGGTGGAGAAGGTGGCCGTTTGACCGATGCATTCAGACAATTTTTTAGTCCTCAGCCCCAAAGTATGATCGGTTCCAGCAACCATCGCCAGCGTCGGTTTTACATGGTGCAGGAATACCTAGGGGCAAGATCTGACTTGGACACCTTTCCCACTGAAAATCCTTTGGGTTACTGGGTCTTGAGGATGGATCACTGGCCAGAGCTTGCACAGTATGCAATTGAGCTACTGGCCTGTCCTGCATCCAGCGTTCTTTTGGAATGCACATTCAGTGCTGCTGGAGGCTTTGTAACTGATCACAGGGTGTGTCTGTCCACCGACTCGGTCGATCAACTGACCTTCATAAAAATGAATCAGTCTTGGATCACCACCAGCTACCAAGCACCTGATGCTGATGTAACCGAATATTTTTTTTTTGAAATGTCAGATCCCTTCAAAGACTGCCTATGCTGATGCTGAGTGACTATCCTGTTATGCTGAGTAATTATCCTCTTCCTCCTCAATGATCATGCTGATAGCTTGTAAGAACATTTTTGGTTCTGGGCGCCGCCACCAGTGCCTAAGGCCCAATTTCTAAGCCCCTGTTTAACAGGGACATGTAATTACAATTTTTGATGCAATACTTTGCAGCAGGGCTAGTTCCTGCGCTCTAACTAGAGTATCTGTGAGGGGTTGTAGTGTTGTGGCACCAGCACCAGTGACTAAGGCCCAATTTTTCAGCCCCTGTTTAACAGGGGAGTGTAATTACAGATTTTGATGCAATATTTTGCAGCAGGGCTCGTTCCTGCGTTCCAACTAGAGTATCTGTAAGGGGTTGCAGTGTTGTGGCACCAGCACCAGTGCCTAAGGCCCAATTTTTTAGCCCCTGTTTAACAGGGGCGTGTAATTACAATTTTTGATGCAATACTTTGCAGCAGGGCTCGTTCATGCGTAACAACTAGAGTATCTGTGAGGGGTTGCAGTCTTGTGGCACCAGTGCCTAAGGGCCAGTTTTTCAGCCCCTGTTTAACAGGGGCGTGTAATTACAATTATTGATGCAATACTTTGCAGCAGGGCTCGTTCCTGCGTTCCAACTAGAGTATCTGTGAGGGGTTGCAGTGTTGTGGCACCAGCACCAGTGCCTAAGGCCCAATTTCTCAGCCCCTGTTCAACAGGGAGATGTAATTAGAATTCTTGATCTAATATTACACAGCAAGGCCCGTTTCTGCGCCCACCAAGATTAACTGTGAGGACTTACAGTGTTGTGCCACCAGCACCACCACCACCAAAGGCCCAATTTTTCTGGCCCTGTTCAACAGGGGCATGTAATTACAATTCTTGATTGAATATTTCACAGCAGGGCCCGTTTCTGCGCCCACCAAGATTAACTGTGAGGACTTACAGTGTTGTGGCACCAACACCACCACCACCAAAGGCCCAATTTTTCAGCCCCTGTTGAACAGGGGCATGTAATTACAATTCTTGATCTAATATTTCACAGCAGGGCCCGTTCCAGCACCCACCAAGAGTAACTGTGAGGACTTACAGTGTTGTGGCACCAGTACCACCACCACCATCACCAAAGGCCCAATTTTTCTGGCCCTGTTCAACAGGGGCATGTAATTACAATTCTTGATCTAATATTTCACAGCAGGGCCCTGTGGGGGCTTACAGTGTTGAGGCCACAACAACACCTAAGGCCCAAATTTCTGCTGAGTATATAGGGCAGGCACCTACTGATGCTTTATCACCAATCCTTGTTTCACTAAAAACCCCAAATTTTCAAAAAACATTTGTCATTGGGACAAAAAGTGATGTGAAATCTTCTGAAGAGGAGCACAGACAGCAAAACAAATGTCATAGGGGTGATAACCCTTCCCTATGTTTTCCAAAAAGCTTAAAAACAGATTTTTTGGCTGGAGCTACACTTTAAAAATGTACCAGTTCAAAATTACAAACAGATTCTACTTAACAACAAACCTACAGTCCCTGTCTTGTTTGCACCGCCTGTATACTGCTGTTCAGAGTATATAGGGCCTTGGGGCCCCATGCCTTTCCTTTTTTTAATTTGGGTGCGGGGTTCCCCTTAATATCCATACAGGACCCAAAGGGCCTGGTAATGGACTGGAGGGTACCCATGCCGTTTGTCTCACTGATTTTCATCCATATTGCCAGGACCCGACATTACATTAAAGCCGCAAGCAGTTTTACATGGCTTTTTTTCCTTTAAAAGGCCTGTTACAGGCATACTATAGACACTTCCCCAGGTACGATATTTAAAGGAATATTTCACTTTTTTTTTTTTTTACTTTAAGCATCATTAGAATCACTGCTCCCGAAAAAATGTCAGTTTCTAAAAGGTTTTTTTGCATTGATACATGTCCCCTGGGGCAGGACCCGGGTCCCCAAACCCTTTTTAGGACAATACCATGCAAATTAGCCTTTAAAATGAGCACTTTTGATTTTGAACGTTCGAGTCCCATAGACGTCAATGGGGTTCTAACGTTCGTGCAAATTTTTGGTTCGTTTGCAGGTTCTGGTGCGAATTGAACTGGGGGGTGTTAGGCTCATCCCTAATGGAGAGTGCATAGCGGCATTATACATAAGCACATTACCCATAGAGTACCATATACAGTATATATTAGTGAACATACATGTTCAGAACAACACTTCAGTTTCCCATCCCTCCTGACTCACAGCCCTCCCAAACGTATCATGAGCTTCTATCGCAAGACAGGAGAATCTAAAACAAGGAAGAAGAGTGTCTCCTTGATTTTGTAGCAGAGGAGAAAAAGCTTCAGCAACAAGTAATACTATGAAGGGAAGGTTATTCTGTAGCACAACTGCCTACAAAAAACTGTATAGCAGTCCATCCTGTTAAACAAAATAAAGACTTGCTGACATTTTTCCTTCAACTTTAACCACTTAAGCCTCGGACCTTCTGGCTGCCTAAAGACCAGAGGACTTTTTACAATTTGGCACTGCTCTGCTTTAACTGGTAATTGCACGGTCATGCAATGTTGTACCCAAACAAAATTTGCGTCCTTTTTTTCCCACAAGTAGAGCTTTTACTTGATGGTATTTGATTGCCTCTGCTATTTTCATTTTTTGCTATAAAAACGGAAAAAGACCGAAAATTTTGAAAAAAAATTATATTTTCTACTTTTTGTTATAATAAAAATCCAATAAACTCAATTTTAGTCATACATTTAGGCCAAATTGTATTCAGCCACATGTCTTTGGTTAAAAAAAATGTCAATAAGCATATATTATTTGGTTTGCGCAAAAGTTATAGCATCTACAAACTAGGGTACAGTGGCGTAACTAGAACCTTCAGGGCCCCGGTGCAAGAAATCATAAAGGGCCCCCCTGACCCCCAGCTGGGGCCCTTCCCTCCGAGCCGATGGCGTAAATGCCAAGGCCCGGTCGCAAGTGTGATGTTTGTGATTCTGGTAGTTCTGCCACTGGCTTCTGTTTTTTTTATTTTTGTTGTATTTTTCTACCATTTATTTATTGTTTTACAATATTATTTTATAAAAAATATTTTAATTTTTTTTTTAAGAGTTGGGGGGCTTTGGTGAGATATCAGGGGTCTAAGCAGACCTCTGATGTTTCACCTTTGAGTTTGAGAAAGGAGATTGAGAACACAGCCTCAGCTGCACAGAATGAATGGACAGGAATAGCTCTGTATAGAGCTGCCCCTTTATTCACAAACTGAAGCATAGTAAATACAGTTTACTATGTTTCAGTTATGAATGGATTGAGTCAGCGATCGGTATGGATCACTGACTCTCCATGTAGATACCCTACAGCAGCTGGCAGGAGAGGGGAGGGGGGAACTCTGCTGAGCTGTGGGGACAAGAGAGGGGCCAGGAGAGAGCACGGAGGGCCAGGAAAAAGTACAGGGGGGCTGTAGAGCACACGTGGGGCAGCAGAAAGAAGCTGCATAGGAGGCATGGTGGGTGCAGCTGCATATAGAGGAAATGATCTTTCCATTTCCCCCACTTCTCATCTCCTTTCAGCAGCTGCAGGAGGAGAATGGAGAGATCAGTTTCTCTGTATCAGTGTTTCTCAACATTTTACCAGTCAAGGCACAACATATTGCCTCTTCACTGCCTGTTAAATGCCTCTGAAAAGCAATCTGCATCGCTTTTCAGAGGAATGGTATTTTCTTGTTGGTATTATGAACCCACCCTAAAAAAATCAGTTCTAATCGTAAAGTAAAAGGGGGTCAGAATTACAAGTAATGTGTATACATACACGCATGTAAACACACACGTACGCAAATACACACATATACATATAAATACATGCACACACATATAACTCTATACACATGCGCACACACACACATAAACATTTACACATGCACACAAATAAACGCACACACACACATATAAAACACACACACACACACATGCAGACACACACATGCACACACCCAAACATGCAGACACACATATAAGCACACACACATGCATACAAACATATATAGATCGCCTTCTTAAAAATCTGCAGCTGCAGCACTATACCTTCACTCTCCATGCCGGGTACTGCACTGTAGGGGGAGGCAGAGAGCACAGCACACAGTGTGGTAGACACGTCTCCCTTACTTTCACTTTCAGAGTAATTACAGCGTGACCGATCTCCTGCACTGCCAAATGATTTACGCATCGGCTGAGGATCGGGGAGCCCGGTCCCATATGCAGCTACCGCTCGGGGAGAGGGGGGCACACGGGCCCCCACGGGCCCCCTGCAGCATGGGGCCCAGTCGCAATGGCGACATTTGCGACCTCTATACTTCCGCCCCTGCTAGGGTACATTTTCTGGAATTTACACAGCTTTTAGTTTATGATATTATCTCATTTCTTGAGGTGCTAAAATGGCAGGGCAGTACAAACCCCCCAAATGACCCCATTTGGAAAGTAGGCACCCCAAGGAAATTGCTGAGAGGCATGTTGAGCCCATTGAATATTTAATTATTTTGTCCCAAGTAATTGAATGATGACAAAAAAAAAATTACAAAAAGTTGTCACTAAATGATATATTGCTCAAACATGCCATGGGCATATGTGGAATTACACCCCAAAATACATTCTGCTCCTTCTCCTGTGTACGGGGATTCCACATTTATGAGACTTTTTGGGAGCTTAGCCGCGTACGGGACCCCGAAAACCAAGCACCGCCTTCAGGCTTTCTAAGGGTGTAAATTTTTGATTTCACTCCTCACTGCCTATCACAGTTTTGGAGGCCATGGAATGCCCAGATGGCACAACCCCCCCCCCCCCAAATGACCCCATTTTTGAAAGTTGACACCCCCATAGCAACGTATTTAGTTATGTTACAAGCCTATGTTTACCCAAAATTTACTGTTGACATCCTCTATAACAGATGTACCACTTTTATAACTTGTACTCAATGAGCAATGTGCTCCTTTTTCTTTCTCTTGATTGATGTAATCTTTCAATTACTTAATGTACTTCACTCTTTAAAACGAAAAAAAAAAAAAAGAAAGTTGACACCCCAAGCTATTTGCTGAGAGGCATTGCGAGTATTTTGCAGCTCTCATTTGTTTTAGAAAATGAAGAAAGAAAAAAAAATGTATTTTTTTTTTTCTTTTTTCAAATTTCAAAACTTTGTGACAAAAAGCGACATCTGCAAAATACTCACCATACCTCTCAGCAAATATCTTGGGGTGTCTACTTTCCAAAATGGGGTCATTTGGGGGGATTGTGCCATCTGGGCATTCCATGGCCTCCAAAAGTGTGATAGGCAGTGAGGAGTGAAATCAAAAATTTACACCCTTAGAAAACCTGAAGGCGGTGCTTGGTTTTCGAGGTCCCGTACGCGGCTAAGCTCCCAAAAAGTCTCACACATGTGGTATCCCCATACTCAGGAGAAGCAACAGAATGTATTTTGGGGTGTAATTCCACATATGCCCATGGCATGTTTGAGCAATATATCATTTAGTGACAACTTTGTGCAAAAAAAAAAAAAAGTCTTTTTCTCGCAACTTGTGTCAAAATATAAAATTTTCCCTCGACATGCCTCTCAGTAAATAGCTTGGGGTGTCTACTTTCCAAAATGGGTTCATTTGGGGGGGTTGAACTGTCCTGGCATTTTATGCATAACATTTAAAAGCTTATGTCACACATCACCCACTCTTCTAACCACTTGAAGACAAAGCCCTTTCGGACACTTTTTGTTTACATAAAAAATTATTTTTTTTTTGCAATAAAATGACTTTGAACCCCTAAACAGTGTATATTTTTTTTAAAGCAAATGCCCTACAGATTAAAATGGTGGGTGTTTCATTTTTTTCACACAGTATTTGCGCAGCAATTTTTCAAACGCTTTTTTTTGGGAAAAAACACACTTTTTTAAATTTTAATGCACTAAAACACACTATATTGCCCAAATGTTTGATGAAATAAAAAAGATGATCTTAGGCCGAGTACAGGGATACCAAACACGACATGCTTTAAAATTGCACACAAACGTGCAGTGGCGACAAACTACATACATTTTTAAAAGCCTTTAAAAGCCTTTACAGGTTACCACTTTAGATTTACAGAGGAGGTCTACTGCTAAAATTATTGCCTTCAATCTGACCTTTGCAGTGATACCTCACATGCATGGTGCAATTGCTGTTTACATTTGACGCCAGACCGACACTTGCGTTCGCCTTTGCGCGAGAGCAGGGGGGGACAGGGGTGCTTTTTTTTTTTAAATTTTTTTTGCTTTTTTATCTTATTTTTAAACTGTTCCTTTCTTTTTTTATCATTTTTATTGTTATCTCAGGGAATGTAAATATCACCTATGATTGCAATATGTAGTGACAGGTACTCTTTTTTGAAAAAATTGGGGTCTATTAGACCCTAGATCTCTCCTCTACCCTCAAAGCATCTGACCACACCAAGATCGGTGTGATAAAATGCTTTCCCAATTTCCCAATGGCGCTGTTTACATCCAGCGAAATCTAAGTCATGAAATGCTTGTAGCTTCCAGTTTCTTAGGCCCTAGAGATGATTGGAGCCATTCTGATCTCTGATCAGCTCTATGGTCAGCTGGCGGAACCACCGGCTGCATTCTCAGGTTCCCTGTTGGGACAGGAGAGCCAGAGAAGACCATGGAAGACGGTGGGGACATTCCCTCCCTCTGCTTGTAAAAGCAGTCTAGAGGCTAATTAGCCGCTAGGATTGCTTTTACATGAAAGCCGACCACTGGCTGCAAAGAATGATTCCAAGATGATACCTAAACCCACAGGCATCATTCTGGTATAACCGCTCAAATTTCAGCAACATACCAGTACGTTGCTGGTCCTTGTTGGGCATACTGTATATTGTAATCTTTTTGTTCATGCAGCCTGTGGGCTGAATGAAAAAAAGAGATTGATCAGTGGGTATGCCCACCATTAGAATATCTCCCTTCATCCACCCACTTCTAATGATGGGCATACATGCACCATTTTGTTTTTAACTGTGGTGGTGAAATCACCTCTGACAGCGCTTTATGTATTGTGGGAGCAAACGCTGTTGCTGTCAAGATGAATAAATCTGCGCTGCAACTGAATGGTGTACCTGTTAAGCAAATGATGGTTAACAAACAAAGTAACATTACAGTATAACAGTAAGACATACCATACCTGCAAAGCAAATAAAAAAAAACATAGTAAAAAATAAAACATTTTTTAACGCAATCTGTGCCTAAAATATATATATGCCGAAGCATGGGAGCATCCGCCTGCAAAAGCTAGGAGCAAATTGCTCCTCCACCCCTGCTGCCCCCATGTTTTGGCATATATGATCTTTTTTTAAACTGTGGTGGGGAAATCACCTCCTACAGCACTGGAGTCACGGCTTTATGTATCGTGGGAGCAAACGCTGTTGCTGTCAAGATAAATAAATCCACGCTGCAGCTGAATGGCGTACCTGAAACAAAAAAATGGTTAACAATAAAACACAGTAAAAAGTAAAGTATAAAAAAATTACATACCTGAAAAGCAAACATGATAAAACATAATAACAATAAAACATTGCAGAATAGAATAAAGTAAAAAAAAGAGCAGAACAATAGAGAGAGAATAGAGAGAGAGAGAACAATAAAACAACAACTATTTTTGGATTTTTTATTTTATATATTTTTTGTGTTTTTTTTTTTTTTTTTACTTTTTTTTATACTTTTTTCTGTAACTATAACTGTTGTAACTGTAACGGTTCCAGGTTTGGGTCTCTCAAAATGCGATGGCATCTTGGGAGTCCCTGTGAAAGTGTGCCTAGTCTGTGCAGTACTGTACCCTACGCTAATACTCAACTAGTGAATGGTAGCGTTCAAAACATTCACCAATGCAAAGACCAGGATTGTTAGGACAGGAGGAAAAATAATAGCGGGTGTCATGCCTATATCTGTGCTTGCTGCAGACATGACATCTTCTTTGGGGGGCTCATTGGGTAGGGGTACTCAGGAGGACATAAGGAAAATGCCTCTCATGCAGCCGGCTTACTGCATTTGGATTGGGAAGGTGAGGTGGAGCACCGTCTGGAAACAGAAGGGCTCTGACGATCTCTTCCTGGAATTTAAGGAGGGATCCACTCTGTTCTGAAGCTCTGTATAGCACATGAGCGTTCAGCAAAGCCAATTGAAATAAGTATACAGACACTTTTTTATACCAGCGTCTGGCCTTACGGGCAACTAGGTACGGCACCAAAACTGGTCGCCGTAGGAATTTGGACCGTCGTGTCTGCATGAAGGGAGTTAAGAACAAAAACATTCTTATTATCCCTCCACTTCACAGCGAGCAAATTATTACACTTGAAGCAGGCTCTCTCCCCCAGCCTAAGACAGGAATCTACAAGCCACTGAGGAAAGCTCCAGCAATTAGGTCGCACTGTGCCACATGCTTCAATCTAATGATCAAATGAGTGACTAAAAAGTGGCACACTCGTGTAATAATTGTCCACGTACAAGTAGTACCCCTTTCCGAATAAGGGTGACATCAAGTCCCACAGAATATCGCCAGCGCTCCCTATGTAATCTGGGCAGTTCTCCAGCTCTACGTGGCTATCTTTTCCCTCGTAAACCATAAAATGTATAACCTGTGGCCCTGTCACAGAGCTTATACATCTTGACCCTGTATCTGGCACGCTTGGTGGGAAGATACTGTTTGAAAGACAAGTGGCCAGAAAACTTAATCAGGGACTCATCAACGCAGACAACTTGATAGGGAGTGAACAAGTCTCAAGTTGAAGTGGTTTACGAGGAGCTGAATTTCGTAGAGCCGATCGTATCCAGGGTCTCCACGAGGACGACAGAGTTCATTGTTGTTGAAATGCATGAACCGCAAGATCTGCTCGTATCGTGCCCTGGTCATGGAGGCAGAGAACACGGGCATATGGTAAATTGGGTCAATGGACCAATATGACCGCAACATACTCATTTTAACTATGCCCATGTGGAGGGATAGGCCCAGAAAGATCTTAAATTTGGAAACCGTAATTGGTCTCCAATCTCTGGCAAGGGAGGACTAGGGATTAGCGGCGATGTATTGACCAGCATACAAATTACTTTGGTCCACAATAGATCTATAGAGATCTTCGGTGAAAAACAGCGAATAAAAATCAAGTGACGTAAAATCATCTGTTTCCACCTGAATGCTGGGTTGGCCAGTGAATGGGGGAAGTATAGGTGCTGCGGAAGTGGTGGGTTCCCAATTAGGATTGGCGAATGCAGCAGGAAGGGCACTATGGGCTATGTCTTTGTCTTCTTCTTGGTGGCAGCGGGGCACTACTTGTGCTTGCCACCTCACCAGCTTGAACTGCAGCTTGAACTGCACTTATGGGACTCGCCACGTCACCACGTGTTACTGCAGTGCTGGTTTGACTATGACCAGGGTGTACTAGGCCACTGGTGCTTGCCAGTTCACCAGAAGGAATAGCGGCGCTAGTACTTTTCTGCTCCATATGAGAGCCCTGTGGTTCTTGCACCTCAACAGCAGAAGAAGATCAGGGTCTGGTACGCCTGACCTTGGCAGGAAACACAACTCCGTCATCAGAGCTATCTGTCATGGAGCCGCTGTCCTCTACAGGATCGTATTCTGAGCCTGAATCTGACAGATGAGTGATTTCCTCTTCACTATCTGTCATGCTCAGAAACGTGTAGACCTCTTCACTAGTGTACCTTCGTTTTGCCATTTTGGGCTCAAAATTTAGTGGTACACTAGTGAGACTCACAGGTAAAAAAAGCTCCTAACTGTTAACGACTGATTCAAAAGCTACCAAAAAAACTGTTAGTGATCGCAGGGATCAGGCCTGACTCTGCGAATGCTGCAGTTATGTGTGCTATGTGTTGCAAAGACAGTGATCGATCGATACTGCACTTGGGTGGGATGGGCTGGGCTGGGCGGAGGGGCAAAGTGCAGGTGCTAGCAGGTATCTGGGCTAATCCCGCTAACACTGCGTTTTTGGCAACCCTAAACTGCTGGGGACGCTAGTATAGATCTGATCAGATCAGATATTGATCCGTTCAGATACTATACCTCTAAGGGAGGTGTATGCTGCGTGCATAGCGGTACTGGCACTAACCTGACGCTGCCTGGGGCGACGCAGACCCTATCTGACCCTAAAACCTAACTGATATCACCTGCCGGGCGATCAGGGGGTTAAACCTTTATTAGGTAATGTGACACACTCACCCGTGACAGAGGCTTTTGGAGGGGACTGAATGCCAGCCTCTTCCCTACCGATTATGGGCCCTGGCATTTGGGGGAACGGTGCACTTTGTGAGCTGCATGCCTAGGGACCCTTGAGGTGGTGTTACTTTGGATTCGGGTCCTTGTCCCCCAGGACACACAGACTCTGGGAACCCTGTGTATGCCATGTTGTAAATGGTGACTGGGAGGGTATGTCTTGGATTGTTTAAAATTGGACAGTAATATTTATCCACAATATCTCCCAGGATATATGTAATGACTATTCTTGGTTTGTTTGATTCTAAACTCCACATGTTAGTTAAGAGAGCTAATCACATTGGCCTCTAGAACTGGGTAGGAGTCGGACAGTCTACTCATGCTATAGTTTATTGCGTACTAGGCTGAAGAGGGGTGGGGAGATCACTGTTTGTATTGTTAATTGTAATTAGCTCCTGCTATTGTGTTTATACTACTGTGTGAAGCTCAGTGACCACAAGTCTGTCCTTAATCTCTGAGTCACCTAGTCTGAGTAAATGATTTAGTAAACTAGCTCATGTTAATTAGGTTAATTAGGTTACAGTTGTGTTGTTAGAGTAATATGAGCAGGAGAGGGGAACCCCCTCTTTAACGGTATATAAAGACTTGTAATTTTGGTTCTAATAAATGAGTCCATTTTGGCAGCGAAACAAGTCTCGTCTTGTTTTGTGCTTATGAGCGGTTGGAATATCTGATATCTAGATTCAGACTGGGAGGAAGTGGTATACTGACGGAAGCACTCAAGCGGAGTGTGGGGGACATTCTGTTACATTGGTGGCAAGCAGCGGGACACTTCCTGTAGTCTGGAACATCCAAACTTCCACCTGGATCCAAGGTCCGGATAGCAGGAGAGAAGAGGTACAGATACCAGCCGCCATGGAAGAGGAATTCAGAAGGAGGTTGCGAGAGATGCGGATACAGCACAGAGGACCAATATCAGAGCAGGTCCTGCTGGGATGGTTTGATTCTATTCGCTGCGAACTCTGGAAGGAAGCGCTAGCCCGTGACCAGTGACACCAGGGAAAAGTTCTCCCCTCCATCGAGGAAAGGTACTAGTCACAGTATGGATTGTGGGTGCTGTTTGTGGGAGAAAAAACACACAAGGAGCAGACAGCTGAATTAAGCAGGCTGGTCTGGGCAGGGATGCGGCTGGATGAGAGCTACAGAGCCCTCCAGTTGCATCTATCCCAAGCATACCCTTGGATAGCGGATGACAGCCCAACTGAAGGCTTTTAACGAAATCATGGATTACAGTACCTGACCGTGAGATTGTGTTTCTCGGCGATAGGGTACTGTGCATGTCGCGCTGGCTCACTCATCGGGAAAGGAAAACTTTTTTTTCCTTTCGCGATGAGCGACAGGCAGTGCTGACAGCTGTCTGGTATGAATCCTGAGGGGGAACGCCGTGCAAAATTTTAAATGAAAAAAAACGCGTGGGTTACCCCCCAGGGCCATAACAGGCCCTTAGGTCTGGCGTGGATTGTAAGGGGAACCCCCTACACCGAAAAATCGACGTGGGGGTTCCCCCAAAATTCATACCAGACCCTTACCCGAGCACGCAGCCCGGCCGGTCAGGAAAGGGGGTGGGGACGACCGAGCCCCCCCTCCTAAACTGTACCAGGCCGCATGCCCTCAACATGGGGGGGTGGGTGCCTTGGGGGAGGGGGGCATCCTGCGGGCCCCCCACCCCAAAGCACCTTGTCCCCATGTTGATGAGGACAAGGGCCTCTTCCCGACAACCCTGTCCGTTGTTTGCCGGGGTCTACGGGAGGGGGGCTTATCAGAATCCGGGAGCCCCCTTTAATAAGGGGGCCCCCAGATCCCGGCCCCCCACCCCATGTGAATGAGTATGGGGTACATGGTACCCCTACCCATTCACCTAGAAAAATAAAGTGTTAATAAAAAAAACACACCACACAAGTTTTAAAAGAAATTTATTAGGCAGCTCCGGGGGGGTGGGGGGTCTCTTCCGACTTCTTCTCCCGGTGTTCCGCCTTTTCTCCCGGGCCCCTCTGTATCATCTCCTGGACTCCCCCGCTATCTTCTTCCAGCTCTATTGCTAGCGGAGGACCCAGTCTGCTGCGCTGTCTTGTCCCCTCTTCTCTTCTTCTCTTCTCTTCTTCTGATGTTGACACAACGCTCTCTCCTGCTGGAATGGTGTGTCTGAGCTGCGGAGCCATTTATATATGTGGTGACCCCGCCCCCTTGTGACGTCACAGTCCCAGCATGCGCAGGGACTCTGGGGCCCCCCCACTTATAGGAGAACGTGAGCTGCATGCCTAGGGACCCTTGAGGTGGTGTTACTTTGGACACACAGATTCTGGGAACCTTGTGTATGCCATATTGGAAATGGTGACTGGGATGGGAGGCAGATCACAGTTTGTATTGTTAATTGTAATTAGCTCCTGCAATTGTGTTTATACTACTGTGTGAAGTTAGATGACCACAAGTCTGTCCTCTCTGAGTCACCTAGTCTGGGTAAATGATTTAGTAAACTAGCTCATGTTAATTAGGTTAATTAGGTTACAGTTGTGTTGTTAGAGTAATATGAGCAGGAGAGATATCTAGATTCAAACTGGGAGGAAGTGGTATACTGATGGAAGCACTCAAGCGGAGTGTGGGGGACGTTCCGTTACAGGTAATAAACAGCAGGTGCCCTGACACTATAAAAAACAAACTAACTAACCAGCATCACCCACAACAGTTATACAGTGATCACTGGTGAAAGGGTTAACTAGGAGGGCAATCAGGGGGTTAAAACCTTTATTAGGTAGTGTATGAGGGTACCTGACGCTATAAAAAGCTGACGGTGAACCTAAATACTTACCTGGCTACCTAGCGTCACCTATGACACTAATACGGCAACCAGAAAAAAGATTGCTTAGTGACACTGGCAACAGGGGTTAACTGGGGGGTGATCAGGGGGTTAAACCTTTATTAGGGGGGTTAGGGGGTTACCCTAGACCTAAAGGGGCCTACCACTTACAACAGTCACAAATGACACCAATGCAGTAATCAGTAAAAAAATAAAAACTGCTATTGGTGTCACTGTGACAGGGGGTGCAGGGGGGGTGATTGGGGGGGTGATTTGTGTGCCTATGTGTTCTACTGTTCATGTAGTATTGGTGCACTTACTTGATGCCTTCTCTCCTTGTGCTCTGGACCGAAAAGACTGACACGAGGAGAGATGACATCACTTCCTCTGCTTCTGTTTACATTACAGAAGCAGAGGAAGCTTCTCATTTGCCAGGAGAGATCGCGAGGGGGTGGCCATGAATCAGTGACCACCTCAGGCGATGTGCCCCCTGCCAGCGGGAGAGGAGTAACGTACCCATACGTTACTCTGCCTGCCCGAGCCATTCTGCCGCAGTATATCTGCGTGAGGCGGTCCGCAAGTGGTTAAAGTGCTTCTGCAGCCTTAACATTTTATACCTTAATGCATGCTATGCATTAAGGTGAAAAATCTTCTTTGCAGCAAAATTTCCCCCATACTTACCTGAGGCCCATCTAATTCAGTGCCGTGCATGAGAGCAGCGGCTATCACTGCTGTCAATCAAATGTTCTTCCGAATTTAGAATGACAGTGCTGACAGGTGCTCAGGTGTGCAAATTCTAGCTATAGGGGAGGTATACATATTTTGTAGGAATTGCATTATATACAGTATAACCCTAAATCAATAACAAGGTTATAATTTGCAAAAACCATTGGAGAATCACATTGTTAAAGGCCTTTTCGGAATCTTACCTAACAATAGAAATATTTGTCAGTGGATGCTCCTCAGGAAAATCCAATACCACAATCACTTAGCGGATATTCATTACTCCAGATATTCCCTTGGTAAAATTTACTTAGAAGGGATGAATTAAATGAGATTATATATGGGCTGGACAACTTGCTTTTTTTAGATAAGATTTTAGCATCTATAAATATTAGTGAGATAGGTTTGTATGATCCAGGGATGCATAGGGTCTTTTTCTTTAACTAATATAAGCTTCCCAGTTATCAAGTATTCAGAATTTGATAAAATTTAGGGGAATACCCATATGGGTTTGAAGCTTTAAGATTTGTCAGTCCTATAATAGTGGCTTGAAAATTTTTTTATCAATAAGCATATTGAGAATGCTGTAGTCACACACAGAATATTTAGTATGGATAAATAGGTGGAGCCTCCCAGAGGGCCAGGACAGTCATTAAAATACAATTGGCTATAGCAGTCTTCTAGTATTGTTAAACTCTCTTCTGGTTTAGTCACTGAATGACCTGAGGGGTTGGTCAATGTATGTATATACACTAAATCAGAATAGGAGGTCCTTTTATTTAACCTGGCTAACGTTTTTCTCATCATATTTGTATATTTATAGTTGGTCTCTATAAAAGGTCTAGATGTACATATTTAGCCACAATTCATATTGATGCATAACTGCATGCCATACCTGTTTGTGAGCAAGAGTTATAAATTAATTTCACTTGGGTTGGGCAGCTCTAAACCTCTTACAGGCTTACCTATAGTTTTGGGAGATTTTCTTTTTATAAGCAGTCACAAAGATATATTTTTACCTGAATTTGTTTTGCATGGCCAATTCTTATGCCCCGTACACACGGTCGGACATTGATCGGACATTCCAACAACAAAATCCTAGGATTTTTTCCGACGGATGTTGGCTCAAACTTGTTTTGCGTACACATGGTCGCACAAAGTTGTCGGAATTTCTGATCGCCAAGAACGTGGTGACATCAACCACATACGACGAGACTAGAAAAAGCCAGTTCAGAACCAAGCGCGGCATCCTTTGGGCTCCTTTCGCTAATCTTGTGTTAGTAAAAGTTTGGTGAGAGACGATTCACGCTTTTTCAGACTCGTGGTTTTCAGATCGTTTTCTGCTGTTCAGTATGTGCTTGTGGGTTTGTATCTGCTCTTCAGTGCATGCAGCAAGCTACGCGTGACTTTGATTAGTCATTGTGTTCTTGTTCATTTGTTACTGTTTTTCAGGTCGCTCTTTACAGGCCTTGCTGTTCTTCAGTGCGTTCTGTTACTTTGTTCTGAGCAGCCGACCGTTTTCTAGCCATGTTGCGTTTACATACTCCTCGTAGAGTTCGTGCTGTGCGGGGACTTGGTGTTGGGGTCCTGACCTTGACACAAGTCCAGTCCATGAATAGGGTGGGGAGGAGTTCATGGACCAAGAATTGGTTGCTTCAGCGTGACCAGTTCTGTCATATGCCTTTGCTCCGTGTGATCCGTGAGAATAATCCTGATGATTTCAGGAACTTTCTCCGGATGACGGACCCCGTATTTCACCGTTTGTTGGCTTAGCTGACCCCCTATATCAGCAGGCAGGATACCTGCATGAGGCAAGCCATCACTCCAGAGCAGAGGTCAGTCGCCACCCTGCGGTACTTGGCGACGGGAGAAGTCTGCAGGACTTGAAGTTCTTGACAGGCATCTCTCCCCAGGCTCTGGGTATCATTATCCCAGAGACCTGTTCTGCCATCATCCAGGTCCTGCAGAACGATTATATTAAGCTAAGATTTTTATCCTTTTATATCACATTTTATTGTATTTAATGTTTGATAATATATTGTATTTCTTTCCTCATTCCCTAATGAAGATGATTGTAATATGCTGTGAAAGTCCGCTTTGTCCTCATGCATGCTGGATTTTTATGTAATTATTTTTTGTCCTTCATACATATTTGCCTTCACTTACCTCCCCAGCATGGTCTCCTGCCCTATATTCACCTCATGTAGTCACTTAACAATGTATTTTATCAGCTCCATAGTAGTGCTTTACCCCAAACACCCCCTAAAACTTTTTTAAATGTGATTTGTGCTTTAAATTCAGGCAGAGTGCCAGAGGCTTTTTTTGGGGTCCCCAAATCATTTGGAACCCTCCCTCCCCCCAACTGCTAAGTCAGCTGATACCAATCCTCTATCTAGCCTCAATCATCTATCTGGTGACTTTGCCAAACCCATACACACTATACCCACCTCTTTTGTGGTCAGATTTATGGATGAATTCCCCAAAGCATGTAGTGCAAGGGCCTGCCTGTATAATTTCAAATGGTACTGTTTAAAGTTTTTGTATACTATTATTATCTTGATAGGTAATAGCAGAATGTCCAAATGTGCTCAAATGTCTACAATGTGTATTTATATCTTTGTATTATGACACTTCTTACCTGTCCAGTGGGCTGCCAATAGTGTAACTAAGGAGGGGCTGTTCCAAGTAATACCCATTATTTAGGCATTCATCCCTCAATGAAGTGGAGAGGGTTACCTGTCCAAGAGCTCCCCCCCTATAATGTTAGAAATGGCCCATGACAGGGGGGAGGGGGAATATGATAGGTGTACCTTATACTTTGGTCTTTAAAAATCCCCATTAATAAATTTTATCTTGATGTTGGCCAAGAATGTTTGTGTCTAATTTGCTTTCCATGTTTATGTGCAAAAAGAGAAATTTTTTTGTTTTCCTCAACAGTTTCCTTCCACGCCACAGGAATGGCAGACTGTGGCCTCCCACTTTGCCCAGCGGTGGGACTTTCCTAACTGCGGAGGGGCAATTGATGGGAAACACATCCACATCCTCCCACCACCCAACTCGGGGTCATACTATTATAAATATAAGGGGTTCAATAGTATTGTGATGTTGGCGGTGGTGTTGGCTAATTACGAGTTCCTGTATGTGGACGTAGGAAAGAATGGCCGGATGTCCGATGGTGGAGTCATTGCTCAGATGGAGTTTTACAGGCATCTCCAGAATGGCAGCTTGGACTTGCCACCTCCAGAAGAGAATGTGGAAGGACTCCCATTCATCTTTGTTGTGGATGAAGCATTTGCACTGGGGGACCATCTTATGCGGCCATTCCCGATGAGGACCCTCACCCCGGACCAGAGGGTTTTTAATTACCGGCTGGCCAGAGCCAGAAGAGTGGTGGAGAACACATTTGGAATCATGGCCAGCCGGTTCCGCCTATTTCTGACACCCATACATAAGGCGGAGTATAAACTGAATCATATTATCCTGGCGTGCTGTGTTCTACATAACTTTTTACGTCAACATTCTGCCAACTATGCTGGCTTTGTTGGGCCTGAGGCCGGAATGATAAATGAAACAACCCTGATGGCGCTTGAAAGTGGCCGTCCTGGCTTGCCCTCCCTGAGTGCCCGTGATGTCCGGATAAGATACCTTGAGTTCTTTGCGGGTAGGGGGGCCATCAATATGCCAGACAATGTGTGAAACCTTTATCAAATAAAACAAAAAAAATCAGCAAATCTTTGGTGACATTTACTGCTTGTGTTTTGTTCAGCTGACCCTGTCAGAAATGTGGTGAGTCGTGAAAATGGCGTGATTGTGTAACCTTACAAAGCACTGTTAGGTGTTATTTACTAAAGGCAAAGACACTTTGCACTACAAGTGCACTTGAAACTGCACTTGTAGAGCAAAGTGGATTTGCCCTTATGAAATAAAACCCATTGTCACAGAAAACAGCAATTAGAGCACCCCCAAAGTGTTGTAGTGTTGAGACAATTATCCACACATTCTTGATTAATAACAATCTTTTTAAATTTCAATCACATGTGCATTTTGACAAGGTTTTTAAAACAAAACAACATGTTTGTTGTATAACAATTTTTGGGGTGGCATTAGAAAAAGTAGAAATGTCCTTTTAACATAAAACTGGCATGTTTAAAACCAACAAGAAAGACACAAATCTTGAACTTACAAAGTTCACATTTGGTAGAACTTGAAGGCAATGTCAGACATGAGTATTTAGGAATAGGGATGAGCTTCGTGTTCGAGTCGAACCCATGTTCGACTTGAACATCGGCTGTTCGGTTGTTCGCCGAATTGCGTACGATATGGGCCGTTCGCGCCAAATTCGTGTGGCGCGTCACGGCCCATAATTCACTGCGGCATCGCAGTGCATTGCTGGCTGATGATTGGCCAAGCATGCACTATGACCCGCATGCTTGGCCAATCACAGCGCCGCCTGAACAGAGAGCCGTAATTGGCCAAAGCCAAGGAGGCTTTGGCCAATTATGGCTCAGGGGATTTAGTACACGCCCCACACTATATAAGGCCGCCTGCACGGCGGCCCTGTGTAGTGTGTGTTCCGGCGTTCATTGAGAGAGAGAGAGAAACAGACAGTGACATTTGATTTGAGTTAGATAGATTAGGCAGAACAGTCAGTCAGTTAGCTGCACTTACAGTGTATTGTGTATATATATATGCATCCCAGGTGTTGCATATATATATATATATATACACTGTATTCAGTTTAGCTAGATCCGTTCTTGTTATCTTCCTACTGACAGGCAGGCTTGTCTTGTTACAGTATTTACAGCTACCTGAAGAAAATTACTGGTGTTCTTTTGATCCTATTAGTACCAAAGTCAGGCAGCTAGACTATTTACAGTTAGTGCAGTGCGTCCTGCTCACAGTGTTCAGCTAGATCCGTTCCTGCTATCTTCTTACTGACAGGCAGGCTTGTCTTGTTACAGTATATACAGCTACCTGAAGAAAATTGCTTGTGTTCTTTTGATCCTATTAGTACCACAGTCAGGCAGCTAGACTATTTACAGTTAGTGCAGTGCATCCTGCTCACAGTGTTCAGCTAGATCCGTTCCTGTTATCTTCTTACTGACAGGCAGGCTTGTCTTGTTACAGTATATACAGCTACCTGAAGAAAATTGCTGGTGTTCTTTTGATCCTATTAGTACCACAGTCAGGCAGCTAGACTATTTACAGTTAGTGCAGTGCGTCCTGCTCACAGTGTTCAGCTAAACCTACAAGTTAGTGGGGTGCGTCCTGATCACAGTGTTCAGCTAAACCTACAAGTTAGTGGGGTGCGTCCTGCTCACAGTGTTCAGCTAAACCTACAAGTTAGTGGGGTGCATCCTGCTCACAGTGTTCAGCTAAACCTACAAGTTAGTGGGGTGCGTCCTGCTCACAGTGTTCAGCTAGATCCATTCCTGTTATCTTCTTACTGACAGGCAGGCTTGTCTTGTTACAGTATATACAGCTACCTGAAGAAAATTACTGGTGTTCTTTTGATCCTATTAGTACCACAGTCAGGCAACTAGACTATTTACAGTTAGTGCAGTGCGTCCTGCTCACAGTGTTCAGCTAAATCTACAAGTTAGTGGGGTGCGTCCTGCTCACAGTGTTCAGCTAAACCTACAAGTTAGTGTGGTGCGTCCACCTCACAGTGTTCAGCTAAACCTACAAGTTAGTGGGGTGCGTCCTGCTCACAGTGTTCAGCTAAACCTACAAGTTAGTGGGGTGCATCCTGCTCACAGTGTTCAGATAAACCCACAAGTTAGTGGGGTGCGTCCTGCTCACAGTGTTTAGCTAGATCCGTTCCTGTTATCTTCTTACTGACAGGCAGGCTTGTCTTGTTACAGTATATACAGCTACCTGAAGAAAATTACTGGTGTTTTTTTGATCCTATTAGTACCACAGTCAGGCAGCTAGACTATTTACAGTTAGTGCAGTGCATCCTGCTCCCAGTGTTCAGCTAAACCTACAAGTTAGTGGGGGGCGTCCTGCTCACAGTGTTCAGCTAAACCTACAAGTTAGTGTGGTGCGTCCACCTCACAGTGTTCAGCTAAACCTACAAGTTAGTGGGGTGCGTCCTGCTCACAGTGTTCAGCTAAACCTACAAGTTAGTGGGGTGCATCCTGCTCACAGTGTTCAGCTAAACCTACAAGTTTAGTGCAGTGCGTCCTGCTCACAGTGTTCAGCTAGATCCGTTCCTGTTATCTTCTTACTGACAGGCAGGCTTGTCTTGTTATAGTATATACAGCTACCTGAAGAAAATTACTGGTGTTCTTTTGATCCTATTAGTACCACAGTCAGGCAGCTAGACTATTTACAGTTAGTGGGGTGCGTCCTGCTCACAGTGTTCAGCTAAACCTACAAGTTAGTGGGGTGCGTCCTGTTCACAGTGTTCAACTTAACCTACAAGTTAGTAGGGTGCGTCCACCTCACAGTGTTCAGCTAAAGCTACCTGTAGAAGGTTGGTGGTGTTCTCATACTACAGGCAGGCAGTTGATTTTGCTAGCTGCAGTATCAGTATATATATATATATATATATATATATATATATATATATATATATCCCAGCTTAGTGCATCTACAGGCCATTAGTATGTCTAGAAGGCCAAGAAGGAGAGGCAGACAGTCACAAGCCAATAAGAAAGGGCAAGCATGCTCTGTGTCTAGTGCTGGTCGTGGAGACGGTGCATCCTCATCAGCACGTGGCCGTGGGACACGCTTGGCCTTTTTTTCGGCAGCTGGCCATGTTGAGCCGCAACATGCGGAAGACTTGGTCGAGTGGATGACCAAGCCGTCCTCATCCTCCTCATCCTCTCTCACCCATGCCCAGGGTACTTTGTCTGGCAAAGCAGCAGCCTCTTCCCTCGGCTCAATGTCATCAGTGACTCCTTCCCTAGCCCCACTATGTCCTCCTGAGGAGTCCCTCAAACTGTTTGACCACAGTGTTGGGTATATGCTCCAGGAGGATGCCCAGCGTTTGGAAGGCTCTGATGATGATACTGAGCTCGATGAAGGCAGTAACATGAGCACGGACAGAGGGGGTGCCCAAGAAGGACAGCAATCTGGCAGTCATGCTCCCCCTGCTGCAGCATACTGCCAGGTTTGCTCCAGTGATGAGGAGGGAGGGGATGATGAGGTCACTGACTCAACGTGGGTGCCTGATAGGAGAGAGGAGGAGGAGGCGGCACATCACCAACGAGGCAGGATGCCCTCCAGGGGCCAGCCTAAGGGCAGCACATTGACTGCATCACACCCCAAAGCTCCACACGTGCAGGGCGCTGCAGTCTCTGCGCGTTATTCAAAAAGTTCTTTGGTGTGGGCCTTTTTTGAGACGAGTGCATCAGATCGCACCGCTGCTATTTGCAACATATGTCTCAAGCGTATCTCGCGTGGCCAAAACATCTCCCGCTTGGGTACCACTTGACCAGACATATGTTGACCTGCCATGCAGTTCGTTGGCAAGCGTATTTAAAAGACCCACACCAAAGAACAAAGAGGACCTCTCCTTGCTCCTCATCAGATGAGATTTCCAACCCCACTATACCTTCAGTCCTCTCTGAGACCTTCACTGAGAGGAATGAAGGTGTAGAATTAGGTGTGTCACAGCCAAGTACTTGTGGGCAATCTGCTTTTGGTACACCGACGTCAGATTGTACCAGGCAAATTTCCCTGCCCCAGCTGCTGCACCGCCGAAAGAAGTTTGCTCCCAGCCATCCACATGACCAGCGGTTGAATGCTAGCTTGGCAAAATTGCTAGCACTTCAACTGCTGCCTTTTCAGTTGGTAGACTCTGCCCCCTTCTGTGAGTTTGTGGAATGTGCGGTTCCTCAGTGGAAGGTACCCAAACGCCACTTTTTCTCACGGAAGGCGATTCCGGCTCTCTACCGGCATGTGGAAGGCAATGTCCATGCCTAGCTGGACAGAGCGGTCAGCGGTAAGGTGCATATTACCGCTGACTCATGGTCCAGCAGGCATGGACAGGGATGTCACCTAAGTTTCACGGTGCATTGGGTGACTCTGCTGGCAGCCGGGAAGGATGCAGGACAAGGTGCAGTAGTGTTGGAGATTGTTCCGCCATCACGCCTCCAAAATGCTAATGATTGTGACACACCTCTCTCCTCCACCCCCTCCTCTTCTTCTTCCTCCATGGCCTCTTCCTATGCTTTGTCCTCGGAACCAGCGGTGCTCCGTAACTGTTCAAGGGGCTACGCAAGTACGCAGGCCAAAAGATGCCATGTGGTGCTTGAGCTGGTGTGCTTGGGGGACAGGAGCCACACTGGGGCAGAGGTTCTGTCAGCTCTGCAGGGGCAGGTTCAGAGGTGGTTGACGCCACGCCAACTTAAGGCAGGAATGGTGGTTTGCGACAATGGCACCAACCTCCTCTCTGCCCTCCGACAGGGACAAATGACCCATGTGTCCTGTTTGGCTCACGTCCTTAACTTGGTGGTGCAGCGGTTCTTGGGCAGGTACCCAGGCTTACAGGATGTCCTGAGGCAGGCCAGGAAAGTCTGTGTGCATTTCCGCCGGTCATATAATGCCAGTGCTCGGCTGACGGACCTCCAAAAGGAGTTTAACCTGCCCAAGAACCGCCTAATCTGTGACATGCCCACCAGGTGGAACTCAACGTTGGTCATGCTGCAGCGGCTGCACATGCAGCAGAGGGCCATCAATGAGTACCTGTGCGAATATCGCACCAGGACAGGGTCAGGGGAGCTTGTTTTTTTTCCCCACGCCAGTGGGCCATGATCAGGGATGCATGCACTGTCCTGTCACCATTTGAGGAGGCCACGAGGATGGTGAGCAGTGACAGTGCATGCATCAGTGACACTGTCCCCCTTCTCCACCTGTTGGAGCACACGCTGCGTGGAATAATGGACAGGGCACTTGAGGCAGAACAGAGGCAGGAAGAGGAGGACTTCCTTAGCTCTCAAGGCCCCCTTTATCCAGACAGTGTTCCTGCGTGCCCACCGATCACACAGGAAGAGGAGGAGGAGGAGGAGGAAGATTGTGTCAGTATGGAGGTGGAGCCTGGCACTCAGCATCAGCAGCAGTCTTTAAGGGATCAGTCCCAAGAAACACATCGACTTGTACGTGGCTGGGAGGAGGTGGCTGCGGACCATGTCGTCCTTAGTGACTCAGAGGACTCCGGACCGAATGCCTCAGCAAACCTACGCTGCATGGCCTCCCTGATCCTGCAAAGCCTGCATAAGGATCCTCGTATTTGTGGTATCAAGGAGAAGGACCAATACTGGCTGGCAACCCTCCTTGATCCACGTTACAAGGGTAAGGTTGCGGACCTTATCTTGCCATCGCAGAGGGAGCAGAGGATGAAACATCTTCGGGAGGCCTTGCAGAAAGGTCTGTGCAACGCGTTCCCAAAGACTGGGAGGTTACAAACTCCTGTTTCTGGACAACGTGTTGCTGAGGCTTTGGTCAGTCAAAGAAGGAGCGGTGGAGAAGGTGGCCGTCTGACCGATGCGTTCAGACAATTTTTTGGTCCGCAGCCCCAAGGTATGATCGGTTCCAGCAACCATCGCCAGCGTCTGTTTTACATGGTGCAGGAATACCTAGGGGCAAGACCAGACTTGGACACCTTTCCCACCAAAAATCCTCTGGGTTACTGGGTCTTGAGGATGGATCACTGGCCCGAGCTTGCACAGTATGCAATTGAGCTACTGGCCTGTCCTGCATCCAGCGTTCTTTCGGAACGCACATTCAGTGCTGCTGGAGGCGTGGTAACCGATCACAGGGTGCGTCTGTCCACCGACTCGGTCGATCGACTGACCTTCATAAAAATGAATCAGTCTTGGATCACCACCAGCTACCAAGCACCTGATGCTGATGTAACTGAATATTTTTTTTTGAAATCTCAGATCCCTTCAAAGACTGCCTATGCTGATGCTGAGTGACTATCCCTGAGTAATTATCCTCTTCCTCCTCAATCATCACGCTGATAGCTTGTAAGAACATTTTTGGTTCTGGGCGCCACCACCAGTGCCTAAGGCCCAATTTTTCAGCCCCTGTTTAACAGGGGCGTGTAATTACAATTTTTGATGCAATACTTTGCAGCAGGGCTCGTTCCTGTGTTCCAACTAGAGTGTCTGTGAGGGGTTGCAGTGTTGTGGCACCAGCACCAGTGCCTAAGGCCCAATTTTTCTGCCCCTGTTTAACAGGGGCGTGTAATTACAATTTTTGATGCAATACTTTGCAGCAGGGCTCGTTCCTGCATTCCAACTAGAGTGTCTGTGAGGGGTTGCAGTGTTGTGGCACCAGCACCAGTGCGTAAGGCCCAATTTTTCTGCCCCTGTTTAACAGGGGCGTGTAATTACAATTTTTGATGCAATACTTTGCAGCAGGGCTCGTTCCTGCGTTCCAACTAGAGTGTCTGTGAGGGGTTGCAGTGTTGTGGCACCAGCACCAGTGCCTAAGGCCCAATTTTTCTGCCCCTGTTTACCAGGGGCGTGTAATTACAATTTTTGATGCAATACTTTGCTGTAGGGCTCGTTCCTGCGTTCCAACTAGAGTGTCTGTGAGGGGTTGCAGTGTTGTGGCACCAGCACCACCACCACCACCACCAAAGGCCCAATTTTTCTGCCCCTGTTCAACAGGGGCATGTAATTACAATTCTTGATCTAATATTTCACAGCAGGGCCCATTTCTGCACCCACCAAGAGCGAGTGAGGACTTACAGTGTTGTGGCACCAGCACCACCACCACCACCACCAAAGGCCCAGTTTTTCTGCCCCTGTTCAACAGGGGCATGTAATTACAATTCTTGATCTAATATTTCACAGCAGGGCCCTGTGAGGGCTTACGTTGTTGTGGCCACAACAACACCTAAGGCCCAAATTTCTGCTGAGTATATAGGGCAGGCCCCTATTTTCAAACATCTAACTTACAAACGACTCCTACTTGCAAACGGAAGGAGACAACAGGAAGTGAGATGAAATCTACCCCTAGGAAGGGAAATTCTCTCCTGTAAGAGTTAATATGGGAAAAACAATTCTCCTTTCCACTGATGCTTTCCAATCCTTGTTCCACAAAAAAACCCAAATTCTCAAAAAACATTTGTCATTGGGACAAAAAGTGAGGTGAAATCTTCTAAAGAGGAGGAAAGACAGCAAAACAAATGTCACAGGGGTGATAACCCTTCCCTATGTTTTCCAAAAAGCTTAAAAAAGATTTTTTGGCTGGAGCTAAACACGTTAAAAATGTACCCGTTCAAAATGACAAACAGATTCTACTTAACAACACACCTACAGTCCCTGTCTTGTTTGCACCGCCTGTATACTGCTGATCAGAGTATATAGGGCCTGGTGGCCCCACACCTTTCCTTATTTTAATTTGGGTGCGGGGTTCCCCTTAATATCCATACAAGACCCAAAGGGCCTGGTAATGGACTGGGGGGTACCCATGCCGTTTGTCTCACTGATTTTCATCCATATTGCCAGGACCCGACATTACATTAAACCCGCAAGCAGTTTTAAATGAGATTTTTTCCTTTAAAAATGACATTTGGTGCAGGGACTGTTCTAAACACGGGAAACACGCGCCACTTTACAAGCATACTATAGACACCCCTCAGGTATGATAGGTATATAAAGGAATATTTCACTTTTTTTTTTTTTACTTTAAGCATCATTAAAATCACTGCTCCCGAAAAAACGGCCATTTTTAAAAGTTTTTTTTGCATTGATACATGTCCCCTGGGGTAGGACCTGGGTCCCCAAACCCTTTTTAGGACAATACCATGCAAATTAGCCTTTAAAATGAGCACTTTTGATTTTGAACGTTCGAGTCCCATAGACGTCAGTGGGGTTCTAACGTTCGTGCGAACTTTCGGTCCGTTCGCAGGTTCTGGTGTGAACCGAACCGGGGGGTGTCCGGCTCATCCCTCTTTAGGAACTGTGTTTGATATTGCGTTCAGATGGGGTGAAGTCACCCCAGGAAAAGCCAAATTTTGAAGATGCACACCAATTGCCGAATGTCAACATGTGCTAGCTGCCATCATGGGGATCAAGGGACATGTTTTGGGGATGCAAACCCTTCCTCACAGCTACTTTATTATTGAGGGAGGGTTTGCACCCCCAAAACGCGTCCATTGATCTCCCGTGATGGCAGATAATTTGGTGTTTCTACAATTTGGGAAACAATTTTAAAAGTGTAGTACACCATAAAAGAAAGGGCTTTGTAGGGGTTTTAAACTCTCCCCAAAACATCAATGATGTTCTTATTTTTTTGAATAACATCATTGATGTTTTTCGTGATCTTTTCCAATGCAACATTACACCCCATGATCTCCCCAATCAGGATCTGGGCACTTTCCGAGGTGAAAGGATCTGGATCCACAACATCACGATCACCTAAAAAGAGAGAAACCAAAAAAAAACAGGTATTATAAATATGCCGGCATCCATCTCTTACCTGAGCCTGTGGTCGCAGACACTCACCTGTTGTGGTGACTAATTCCACCACGTCTTCCTCCTCCTGCTCTTCTGGTGTTTGGGGGATTTCCCCTTCTTCCAGAGGTGGGGGGTCTCTGGTCTCCTCGGATGAGGGGTGTCCTCTGAGTCTTTTCTCCCCTATTTGAAAAAAAAGGTATACTTAGCACACAGATATTTGTTGGCAGAACTATAAATATGAAATATTGCTTGGAAGTGGGGTACAATTGTCTATTTTGGCTGAGTTCCAAGATGTAGAATTTTTAGTGTCCTTTGTCAAGCTTGAATACTTACCTGTCTTGTACAAGCTTCACAGATGGAGACACCCCTATAGTATACACTGGAGCACCTGTGTGGCCCCCTAAGAAAAAGGGTGTTCTGGTGTCCCACACTAGTGCTCCAGCGTCCAGATGTGAAAACTACTGCTGAGTGTCCTCTCCTTACACAGAATCTAATTTGCAATTCATTCTAGTAACAAACACATCCACACAACCCAATTTAGTTTCATACAAGTAGGCCCTAAAAAATGTGGTCCAATGCATATGGCAAAAACAATGGTGTTTTATAGGCCGAACGAAAAATGTTTGCTACGAACGAATAATGTGCCCATGAACATGAAAGTTGCCATTTTAAACTGTACAACAGTTCCTAAAAGCATATGGAGCAGCATGAACGTAATAAACACAAAAAGAATAGGAACAAAGCACAACTACTTACTTTTTTGCAGCACTCTCCGGATCTTTCTGTACTGCTCGTGTTCTCTTAATTTGAGGTCCGACCACCGCTTCTTGAGCTGATCTTTCGATCGATGTACCCCAAAATTCCGGTGCAGACTCTTGACTACTTTCGCCATGATCTTGGCCTTTCTGACATTGGGGTTGGGGTAAGGTCCATACTTCCCATCATAGTCTGCCTTCTTCAGGATGTCCACCATCTCCAACATCTCCCCAAAGGACATATTTGATACCTTATATCGTCTCCTTCTGGATCGGGACGTTTCAGGCTTCGGGCTTTCCTCCTCCTCCTCGTTGCTGTAATTATCAGACACCTGCTGTGTCTCCACCATGTGCTCTTCCCCCACTGCGCCGAATGAAAAGGGGTGGGGAAAAGACTAGAAAGAACGTGAGGGGTGGGCGGAGTTACAAGCATGTGCAGTGTATATAAAGCATAACACGCGTGCGTAGTACGTATGATCTGTGAGCGGAGGAAGGAGTATCGGAGGCGCTGATCGTGATAACGAAGGTAAGAGCCAAACTTGGGCCTATACTGCTTCTAGATTGAGGCCTATATTGTAACAAGATTAGGAGAGTTTTGCCTGACATTAGGGTTTTTCTTGTGTCTTGCAGTGAAAATGGATATCTTGAAAGTTGACGACTTTATGGCAATCTTCATTGATATGTTCAGGGAGCTGCCTTGTCTGTGGCAGATGAACCGCCCACATTATAAGAACCAAACAAAGAGGAAGGCAGCACTGGATCAATTGCTGGAATTTGTGAAGACGGTGATCCCCACGGTAGACATCACCTATTTGAAGATCCTAATTGGTGGCCTGAGGAGCACTTATCTAAGGGAGCACAAGAATGTCCAGGATTCCCAGAAATCCGGAGCTGCAGATGACATTTAAGTCCCCAGGCTCTGGTACTATAACAGGCTGCATTTTCTGGCAGGTCAGACTGAACCCAGGTCATCACTCTCCAGTCTTCCTTCCACGCTTCCCCCCCAGCTGAGGCTTCAGACGCCCAACCTGGGCCTTCCAGGCAGCAACATGTGGAGGAGCCCAGCTTGAGCCAGGTATAGCATTCTTCTAAATATTTCTGCTTGTCCAATCAATGATGTTAACTAGATGTTAGTTTGGAGTACTAATTTCTGATTGTGATTGATGATGCAAAAACTAAAACCCTGTCCCTTTCTCATACACAGGGAAGTCTCAGCCAGGAGGTGGCCGGCCCAAGCAGGCTGCCTGATATGCAGGTCACTCCCCTACACCCGCAAAAACAAAGTGGCAGGAAGAGGAGTACCCTGGAGGAGTCTGCCATAGGCCTCTTTTGGAAGGCTACAGAGGCCCTGAGAAGCCCACACACTGTGGAGGAGGACTTTGCTTGCATAACTGCCTGCAAAATGAGACAGATGGAGGAGGGCCAATGACTCCTTTGTGAGTCCCTAATTTTGGAAGCTCTCAATAAAGGGTTGAGGGGCCAAATAACATCTGCTACCCACATTTGTGACCTCACACATGGTCCTCCTCCTCCTCCAGGTCCTACTACTCCTCCTCCTCCTCCAGGTCCTACTAGTCCTCCTCCTCCTCCAGGTCCTACTCCTCCTCCTGCCACATCTCCAACACCTGAGCCACAGCCAGGAAGGCAGCGTGGAAAGAAGACCAGAAAGTGATGACCATGGGTCCAGTCTGGTCTGGCAAAAGATGCAGCCTCTTGTAGTACCACAGCCTGGGGACACAGATGTCATCTGCTGCTTTCCGGATCTCTGGGACTTCTGGACCAGACTGCACTCCCTTAGATAAGGACTCCTCAGGCCACCAATTTTGATGTTAAAGAATTGATGTCTGCCCTGGGGGTCCAAGGCTTCGCTAATTTCAGCTGTTTCTCCAGTGTTGCCTCCCTCTTTGTTTGGTTCTGAGCCCTTAATAAAGGATTTTTTGTTTCAATTATACTCTCCTATGTGTTTTTTCCTTCAAAAAGGACAGTTTGTTTGTGAGGATTCAGGTACATTTCTAAAGTACAATGTGAAATTAACAAGGGACACCAACACCAAACAATCTCCCTGAGATTAAATAATATAAGATATCAATGGTGTTGTGGTAACTTGACACACAAAACACACACATAAATATTATGGAGTAAAACTACAAATAAAATAGAACAAAGATCAGCCTTGAAAAAAATACAAACCTAAAAAAACCCCAAAAAACAGCCTTTAAAAAAAAAAAAAAAAAAACTACCCAAAATTAATTTTGTCTGATGTGACAAATCCAAATCTATTGAGGGAGTCCCGGATAATAAATAAATAATAAAGAAAGAAGTTTGTGAGAAGTCTGTGTGAATATGAGCAGCAAAACTACTTAATTCTTCTCACATTATAAAGAAGAAGAGAGTGCGCTGTATTAAACCATTTTTGACATAGCACCATGATGAAAGTGCTGTATCCATTGCGAACGCTAATTTTACCCGACCGAGCTGTTCCGTCTCGGAATTTCTTCTGAGCATGCGTGGCACTTTGTGCGTCGGAACACGCCACACACGGTCGGAATTGACGCGATCGGATTTTGTTGTCGGAAAATTTTATAGCCTGCTCTCAAAGTTTGTGTGTCGGAAAATCCGATGGAAAATGTCCGATGGAGCCCACACACGGTCGGAATTTCCGACAACATGCTCCGATCGGACATTTTCCATCAGAAAATCTAACCGTGTGTTTGGGGCATTAGTGCGTGGATGAATTCTACTCCGATTGCCTCCAGGTTGGCTTATTTGAAAATCAGCCTACTTGTATTTGCTGCATGCTGTGATTGCATCTCCAATATGCCAACCCTTTGGATTCCAGATAAGTACTTGCATTACTTATAGTCATCATCCTGGAACTATTACTTTGGTTTATCAGTTCATTTGAGGATGCCCCTTTATAGACAAGGTCATCTTTATCTACCATCTACAGTTGCTTACTTTTCTAGCAAATCTATATGAACATACAGAGATTTACTACTACTAAGAGTAGAGTCCACAAAAAAGTCAGCTGATTTGTCTTGCAATTACGGTGTTTAAAATTGCTTGGCATTCACTCTTAAATCCTGCTTTAGTTGCTGCATCATCCGTTTTATAGTGCCACTCACCATGGTTTTAATAGTGAGCTACATAGTTTAGCTACTTCAACAGATACAGATTTTAGCATAATTCCACTAAACATCTTCCTCAGAAGTGGCACAAGATTGCTTGTAAAAGCTAGCACAATGTCACATGGTGCACTGCAATTTTGTATAATGGAGTTTAATGGTTATCTAATGTGGTCTCAGCAATTCCATTTAGAAAAAAAGCATCTACATACAGAATGTATTAGAACATTGTTGTGATATTGACACATGATGCATGGAAGATTGTTGCACAAAGCTATTATTCGCATACCGCAATTCAGAATTAAAGTGATACTAAAGTCTTTTTTGTTTAAAAATAACAGCCATGTCATACTTACCTGCTCTGTGCAGTGGTTTTGCATTGAGCAGCACAGATCTTACTCTTCTGGGGTTCCTTCCGACCCCCACCCTTTGTCTTTGCTCCCCCCCCACCTGCTGCTATTAGTAGCTGGAGTAAAGGTAAATAAATATGACTGCCAGCCTCTCTGTTTTATCAATATATCTTACACTGTGTAAATGTTTTAATAAAACAATGTAAGTAAATACCTTCTCTCATATCTTGTATGGCTGGTCACATGACCTCCTACCCATCTAAGGGCTACAGCAGGAGGGTCTGAGCGGCCAGCACAGTGGTCACGTGATGTCAGAGGGGGATCTCGGCTCCTCCCACTGTAGCCCTTAGATCGGAGGAGGAGAGCGGTCAGAGGTCATGTGACCAGCCATAAAATATATGAGACAAGGTATTTACAGGCATCGTTATATTAAAAAATGTACACAGTGTAGGATAGATTGATAGAAAAGAGGGACTGGCAGTAATATTTATTCACCTTTACAACCACTTTAAGATAAAAAAAAAACCTTCTGACTTTAGAACCACTTTAACCACTTCACATCCATTATCATATGACAAGAGGGTTCTCCCATCCTGGGAGGGGCGTCATATGACGTCCTGGGCTTCCCGGCCATCTGAGGGGTGCCGCATCACTTGGGAGCTGATGAGCGTGCCTGGTGGCCGCCATGTCCGCCGGGCACCCACGATTGCCTGATAACAGAGAAGGACCGTGGATCTGTGTGTGTAAACACACAGATCCATGTCCTGTCAGGTGAGAGGAGACCGATCATGTGTTCCCAGTACAGAGGATCACCGATCAGTCTCCTCCCCTTGTGAGTCCCCTTCCCCTACAGTTAAAAACACTCCCTAGGTAACACACTTAACCCCTTGATCGCCCCCAGGCTTCGGGCTTTCCTCCTCCTCCTCGTTGCTGTAATTATCAGACACCTGCTGTGTCTCCACCATGTGCTCTTCCCCCACTGCGCCGAATGAAAAGGGGTGAGGAATAGACTAGAAAGAACGTGAGGGGTGGGCGGAGTTACAAGCATGCGCAGTGTATATAAAGCATAACACGCGTGCGTAGTACGTATGATCTGTGAGCGGAGGAAGGAGTATCGGAGGCGCTGATCGTGATAACGAAGGTAAGAGCCAAACTTGGGCCTATACTGCTTCTAGATTGAGGCCTATATTGTAACAAGATTAGGAGAGTTTTGCCGGACATTAGGGTTTTTCTTGTGTCTTGCAGTGAAAATGGATATCTTGAAAGTTGACGACTTTATGGCAATCTTCATTGATATGTTCAGGGAGCTGCCTTGTCTGTGGCAGATAAACCGCCCACATTATAAGAACCAAACAAAGAGGAAGGCAGCACTGGATCAATTGCTGGAATTTGTGAAGACGGTGATCCCCACGGTAGACATCACCTATTTGAAGATCCTAATTGGTGGCCTAAGGAGCACTTATCTAAGGGAGCACAAGAAGGTCCAGGATTCCCAGAAATCCGGAGCTGCAGATGACATTTAAGTCCCCAGTCTCTGGTACTATAACAGGCTGCATTTTCTGGCAGGTCAGACTGAACCCAGGTCATCACTCTCCAGTCTTCCTTCCACGCTTCCCCCCCAGCTGAGGCTTCAGACGCCCAACCTGGGCCTTCCAGGCAGCAACATGTGGAGGAGCCCAGCTTGAGCCAGGTATAGCATTCTTCTAAATATTTCTGCTTGTCCAATCAATGATGTTAACTAGATGTTAGTTTGGAGTACTAATTTCTGATTGTGATTGATGATGCAAAAACTAAAACCCTGTCCCTTTCTCATACACAGGGAAGTCTCAGCCAGGAGGTGGCCGGCCCAAGCAGGCTGCCTGATATGCAGGTCGATCCCCTACACCCGCAAAAACAAAGTGGCAGGAAGAGGAGTACCCTGGAGGAGTCTGCCATAGGCCTCTTTTGGAAGGCTACAGAGGCCCTGAGAAGCCCACACACTGTGGAGGAGGACTTTGCTTGCATAACTGCCTGCAAAATGAGACAGATGGAGGAGGGCCAATGACTCCTTTGTGAGTTCCTAATTTTGGAAGCTCTCAATAAAGGGTTGAGGGGCCAAATAACATCTGCTACCCACATTTGTGACCTCACACATGGTCCTCCTCCTCCTCCAGGTCCTACTACTCCTCCTCCTCCTCCAGGTCCTACTAGTCCTCCTCCTCCTCCAGGTCCTACTCCTCCTCCTGCCACATCTCCAACACCTGAGCCACAGCCAGGAAGGCAGCGTGGAAAGAAGACCAGAAAGTGATGACCCTGGGTCCAGTCTGGTCTGGCAAAAGATGCAGCCTCTTGTAGTACCACAGCCTGGGGACACAGATGTCATCTGCTGCTTTCCGGATCTCTGGGACTTCTGGACCAGACTGCACTCCCTTAGATAAGGACTCCTCAGGCCACCAATTTTGATGTTAAAGAATTGATGTCTGCCCTGGGGGTCCAAGGCTTCGCTAATTTCATCTGTTTCTCCAGTGTTGCCTCCCTCTTTGTTTGGTTCTGAGCCCTTAATAAAGGATTTTTTGTTTCAATTATACTCTCCTATGTGTTTTTTCCTTCAAAAAGGACAGTTTGTTTGTGAGGATTCAGGTACATTTCTAAAGTACAATGTGAAATTAACAAGGGACACCAACACCAAACAATCTCCCTGAGATTAAATAATATAAGATATCAATGGTGTTGTGGTAACTTGACACACAAAACACACACATAAATATTATGGAGTAAAACTACAAATAAAATAGAACAAAGATCAGCCTTGAAAAAAATACAAACCTAAAAAAACCCCAAAAAACAGCCTTTAAAAAAAAAAAAAAAACTACCCAAAATTAATTTTGTCTGATGTGACAAATCCAAATCTATTGAGGGAGTCCCGGATAATAAATAAATAATAAAGAAAGAAGTTTGTGAGAAGTCTGTGTGAATATGAGCAGCAAAACTACTTAATTCTTCTCACATTATAAAGAAGAAGAGAGTGCGCTGTATTAAACCATTTTTGACATAGCACCATGATGAAAGTGCTGTATCCATTGCGAACGCTAATTTTACCCGACCGGGCTGTTCCGTCTCCGAATTTCTTCTGAGCATGCGTGGCACTTTGTGCGTCGGAACAGGCCACACACGGTCGGAATTGACGCGATCGGATTTTGTTGTCGGAAAATTTTATAGCCTGCTCTCAAAGTTTGTGTGTCGGAAAATCCGATGGAAAATGTCCGATGGAGCCCACACACGGTCGGAATTTCCGACAACATGCTCCGATCGGACATTTTCCATCAGAAAATCTAACTGTGTGTTTGGGGCATTAGTGCGTTGATGAATTCTACTCCGATTGCCTCCAGGTTGGCTTATTTGAAAATCAGCCTACTTGTATTTGCTGCATGCTGTGATTGCATCTCCAATATGCCAACCCTTTGGATTCCAGATAAGTACTTGCATTACTTATAGTCATCATCCTGGAACTATTACTTTGGTTTATCAGTTCATTTGAGGATGCCCCTTTATAGACAAGGTCATCTTTATCTACCATCTACAGTTGCTTACTTTTCTAGCAAATCTATATGAACATACAGAGATTTACTACTACTAAGAGTAGAGTCCACAAAAAAGTCAGCTGATTTGTCTTGCAATTACGGTGTTTAAAATTGCTTGGCATTCACTTTTAAATCCTGCTTTAGTTGCTGCATCATCCGTTTTATAGTGCCACTCACCATGGTTTTAATAGTGAGCTACATAGTTTAGCTACTTCAACAGATACAGATTTTAGCATAATTCCACTAAACATCTTCCTCAGAAGTGGCACAAGATTGCTTGTAAAAGCTAGCACGATGTCACATGGTGCACTGCAATTTTGTATAATGGAGTTTAATAGTTATCTAATGTGGTCTCAGCAATTCCATTTAGAAAAAAAGCATCTACATACAGAATGTATTAGAACATTGTTGTGATATTGACACATGATGCATGGAAGATTGTTGCACAAAGCTATTATTCGCATACCGCAATTCAGAATTAAAGTGATACTAAAGTCTTTTTTTGTTTAAAAATAACAGCCATGTCATACTTACCTGCTCTGTGCAGTGGTTTTGCATTGAGCAGCACAGATCTTACTCTTCTGGGGTTCCTTCCGACCCCCACCCTTTGTCTTTGCTCCCCCCCCACCTGCTGCTATTAGTAGCTGGAGTAAAGGTAAATAAATATGACTGCCAGCCTCTCTGTTTTATCAATATATCTTACACTGTGTAAATGTTTTAATAAAACAATGTAAGTAAATACCTTCTCTCATATCTTGTATGGCTGGTCACATGACCTCCTACCCATCTAAGGGCTACAGCAGGAGGGTCTGAGCGGCCAGCACAGTGGTCACGTGATGTCAGAGGGGGATCTCGGCTCCTCCCACTGTAGCCCTTAGATCGGAGGAGGAGAGCGGTCAGAGGTCATGTGACCAGCCATAAAATATATGAGACAAGGTATTTACAGGCATCGTTATATTAAAAAATGTACACAGTGTAGGATAGATTGATAGAAAAGAGGGACTGGCAGTAATATTTATTCACCTTTACAACCACTTTAAGATAAAAAAAAAACCTTCTGACTTTAGAACCACTTTAACCACTTCACATCCATTATCATATGACAAGAGGGTTCTCCCATCCTGGGAGGGGCGTCATATGACGTCCTGGGCTTCCCGGCCATCTGAGGGGTGCCGCATCACTTGGGAGCTGATGAGCGTGCCTGGTGGCCGCCATGTCCGCCGGGCACCCACGATTGCCTGATAAGAGAGAAGGACCGTGGATCCGTGTGTGTAAACACACAGATCCATGTCCTGTCAGGTGAGAGGAGACCGATCATGTGTTCCCAGTACAGAGGATCACCGATCAGTCTCCTCCCCTTGTGAGTCCCCTTCCCCTACAGTTAAAAACACTCCCTAGGTAACACACTTAACCCCTTGATCGCCCCCTAGTGTTAACCCCTTCCCTGCCAGTGACATTTATACAGTAATCAGTGCATTTATACAGTAATCAGTGCATTTTTATAGCACTGATCGCTGTATAAATGTGAATGGTCCCAAAATGGTGTCAAAAATGTTATAGTCACAATAAAAATCACAGATCGCAAGGGGCGTGGCCTGGACGGAGACCTAGATGGCAGCATAGTCCGTGAGCTCCTGTCTACCGGGGACCAAACTAACTTTTAGGGGAGCCTGCACATCCACACCAGCATGAGCAGATCCACCAGGAGATCCTCAGCCTCTTGTGCCACCATGGATCCAGGTACGCAGCTGAGTAGAAACATTCCAGAGCTTTTCCGGACTCAGCGCCAAGCTGCACATGCGGCCTCGCAGGCCAAGACCCCACTCTCGCCTAGCGCGGCATCCAGCTCGCAAACAACGGGTCTGTCTGACGTTGCCTCAGGCCGGGAACAACTACCGAGTATTCTGGATTTGGAGAAGTTTGCTCTAGATATTAAAAGCTTGGCGACGGCAGCAATTGCAGACCTTAAAACTGGCTTTCAGGCAGTAGCTCATCACATTGAGAATGTAGAGCAGACCTTCCAGACTCATGCGGCTGCCATTCGCCAAGTGCAATCTTCATATGACACCCAGCTCTCCCAAATGTTTGACCTCCATAGGCATGTGGAGGACCTTGATAATAGGGGCCGGAGACATAACATCAGAGTGCGGGGGGTCCCTGAGAGCGTTGACCCGGGGGCACTACAACAGACCATTTGTTAAATTTTTAATGACCTAATGGACCGCCCGGCTGACTCCCCTATTGAAATGGAAAGGGCTCATCGTGCCCTGCGCCCACAACCCCGTGAGTATGAACCACCTAGGGACATTGTTTGCTGTGTGGTTAACTTTCCACTTAAAGAAGAATTTCTTCGTAAAGCGAGGGAAAGGGGCAGGATTCTACATAATGGAACCAAGGTGAAATTGTTTCAGGACTTGTTCCAAATCACACTCTAAAATAGAAGAGCTCTGCGCCCCCTGATGGCCGCCCAGGGGCCCGCAACATCCAATATCATTGGAAGTTCCCATTTGGATTATCAGCGTCCACTAGAGGGCGCTCTGCCTTACGAGCTTTTGTGAGCAGCTTGATCTTCCTATCATTGAACTTCCGGATTGTTATGCGCTGTACTTTCCCTCGGAACAATGGCTCCTGGTCTCCCTCAACCCGTCTCCTAAGGCTCAACGACAGAGAGCACGCAGATGTAGGGCAAACTCGGCTTCCCCAAATGCCCGTTCGTCACGCCGCAACCTTTGCCAACGCAGTCCTGGATCACCTCCATCACCATTGGCAAGGAGGGGTCACTTGGATGCTTAATGCCTCTTTCTACATACTGGAACTGTTACTTGTGAGTAAACCTCTTGATACGCACTCACCTCATCACTGTCCTTCTCTGTGACTTTTGCCTGACTCCCTCTAATGTACCCTCTCTCAAACTCTTGTCTGCTCCATCCATCCCGTCCTCGCTTGCCTAACAGTAAAACCATTGCCCTGCCGCTGAGAAGACATCGGCACCGACTTTCCCACGGAATGGTCACAGCACTCTAGCTTTTCTGAACCCCTTCTTCTACCATCGGATAAAAAGTCATGGACTCTTCAACGTTGTTGCCAGCCTCTCATGACCTGAAAACACCGACCCTATGGGAGGTATTACCGGGCCCCTTTCTAGAACTACTTCACAGACCACCCTAGTTCCTACATTAGAAATAATTATCGATTCTATCAACACCCTGAGACTTGCTTCCAGCCCTGCAATATGCCCACCGGAACATTTAGCACCCTTTGGCCGGGATTTCCCTGAATTCTCGTGGGTGCCTTGCCTAGGTCTACCTCGATAGTCACCGATGACCGCTGCATTCTTAAACATTGTTTCTTCATGAATGAGGTTTGATGCTTTATTTTTACTGATTTGAACACCCGGGATGCCCCAATTTTTTTCTTCTTGAGACTCGTTGACTTGTCTTACCCCTTTGTTAGTACTTGCTTGGCCTACAGTACCCTATGCCCACTTACTAATCTTACCAATCATGGGCATTCGCCTTGCTGTATTTGTACTTTAGCATCCCGAGTTTCCAAACTAGGATTTAAGCAATGTAATTCAGCTAATTTGATAGTGTGTATGCTTAGCTAATATGATAGGGCTCATCCTCGCATTAAGATTCCCAGGCTGAGCATGTTCAACTCATACATTTAACTCCTTCCCTGAAGAGGACTACCCAAGTCTTCTTAGCTACCCCCCCATTTATCTCTGTATTTCACTACCCACTCAACCCTACCCCATCTATCCTCCCCTCCTCATTCTTCATCTCACCCTCCTCCCCTACCCTTCTAGCTTCCCTTCCCCCCCTTCTCCCACTCCCCACCTTCTACTCCCTCTACGTCCTCTCATGCCATCCCCTCTCCCAATCCTTTCCCTCCTACTTGACCCCTCTCCCCTTCTTTCCCTTCTATGCCCCAGTCACACAGAGGTTAGGACCGAATATACATATACATAGGATACGTGATTCTTATCTGTTTACTTGCAACATGATATGTGTTCCAGTAATAACAAGTTGATACTTAGTCCTCAGCTTTCAACAATGTTCCTCGATGCTTATATGTTTACTTGACAAGGTTAATATCGTTCAATGTTTTTTGCCTTTAGCAGGCTCCCCCCCTTACTTGTAGTGGTATGTACATTTCTTGCATCCCCAACATAATCTCATTTTGGATCCCCAGGGTACTCACACCTTGAGTTTTCTGTCCTTTCTCTCATCCCCCCACAGCTGTCCAACCAGGACACAGGCTGACACTCCAGACTCCCTTCTCTTTAGGTGGATTAGAGACTCTATTTCCACCTCTGGATTGACCTATTTTCTCTTACTCCTTTTTCTTTCCCTCTGCTTCTTACTTTAATCTTTACTCCCCCTGACTTTCTCCCTTCCTAGACCTTACCTTCTCTACAATCTATATCTAATTATCTTCCCCCCATCCCTGTCAGCATTCATTCCACCTCCCTGTTTGGCTCGGCCCTCACCCCCCCGCCCGCTTCGATCATACTGCCACTTTTTGACTAGCTCAATATATTACTATACCGACAGCCCGAGCTCCCATTCCGCTTGCGATTATGCAGCCTAATAAGAATGCCAGCTTACCCCTGTCATTGAAGTGCATCCATTAACGTCCTTCTCAAATCTATTAAATCCCTCAAAACGATTCACAAACAGACCCAGGCCCAATCTACTCTTCAGGATTTAATACAATCCCGTTCCCTCCTTTTGGAAGAGCTGGATAAACGTACTAAAAGACATTACATTCTTGGCCAGAGGATCTTTTATGAGCATGGCAACAAGTGCAGACGCCTTTTGGCACGCTCGGTCCAAGCTTCAAAAATTTCTTCCATGATACACTATATACGCAACAACAGGGGAGATCTCCTGGTCAAGAATGAGGACATCGCTAAAGAATTTGAGAACTTCTATTCCAAGCTATATAACTTACAAACTGACCTTATCTCCCAAACTACACCTGAAACATGCTCTAAACTTATTAAAGACTTTCGTACCAGTTACAGCCCTACCCCCATAACTTCTCAACAAGCGCTTGATCTAGAGAGTAAACTGTCCATCACGCAATTAGAGACAGCCGTTAAACAAATTAAGGTGGGAAAAAGCCCAGGTCCCGACAGCTTTACCCTACAGTATTACAAATCATTCACTGAGACCCTCTTCCCCAGACTTCTGACCACTCTTAATAGTCTTTCAGACTCCCGAGCCAGGCCAGATAGGATGTTTATATCACATATCACCGTAATCCCCAAGGAAGACAAAGACCCATCCCTAGTTGCAAATTACAGGCCGATTTCCCTCCTAAATGTTGATATTAAAATATACGCAAAAATCCTAGCTAACCAATTACTCCCCCTCATACCAGATCTCATCTCCCCAGACCAAGTGGGATTTGTCCCTGGTAGAGAAGCCAGGGACAATATGATCCGTTCCCTTAACATACATCACTGGCTTGAATCAACTAAAACACAAGGTGTTTTACTCTCACTTGACGCTGAGAAGGCGTTCGACAGGGTGGCCTGGGACTACATACGGGAAGCTCTCCGAGCCGTGGGCCTGGGGAGCCGTATGCTCTCGTCTATCATGGCCCTATACTCTAGCCCCTCTGCAGCTGTTAAAGTCAACGGTTACCTGTCGAACACCTTCCCCATCAACAATGGCACACGCCAAGGGTGCCCGCTCTCACCCTTAATCTATATATTGACCTTGGAACCCCTTCTTAATAAGCTTAGACTAAACCCAGACATTCAAGGAGTAACTGTGAAAGAGAGAGAATTTAAAGTTGCAGCTTTTGCCGACGACATTTTGCTCTCCTTAAGATCACCTAGAACTTCCCTACCGAACCTACTTAAAGACCTATCATTAATCGGCAAAATCTCGAACCTCAAAATTAATCACACAAAATCTTATGCTCTTAACATCACTCTTCCAGCTCAGGAGGTATCCCATTGTTGGGAGTCATTCCCCTTTCGCTGGGAGAAGGCAGCAATCACCTACCTGGGGATTAAGATCCCCATGAATATATCAGAGCTCTACTCATTGAACCATCACGCGGCCCTGCTTAAAGTCCAAAAGACACCTCAGGGATTGGGCAGGCCTGAACGCATCCTGGTTCGGTCGATCAGCCCTGATCAAAATTATTATCCTACCACGACTGTTATATTTGATACAAGCTGTCCCGATATTCTTACCATCCAGTTTTTTCTCCACTCATCGGAAAGCATGTTCTTCCTTTCTCTGGAAAGACTCTCCACCCCCGCATCAAATTTTCCCGTCTCACATTGTCTAAACAGAGAGGGGGAATCGGATTGTCGGACTTGCATATATATTATACTTCATGTCACCTCACAAGGATCGCAGACTGGAATATCCATGCCTATGACAAGGCCTGGGGATCCCTTGAAAAAGCCTTTTCGTCTTGACCCTTACACATTTACCTTGGTTGCCTCCAAAAAGCTGGCCGCAAGACCTAGCTAACCATCCCCTTATTCACCCCTCTCTTTTAGCATTTAATAAGACATCTCGAGGTGAGGCTTTCACCTCTATCCCAGGACCTCTGACCACGTTAAGAGGGAATCCTGCCTTCCCCCCAGGGGAGCTTAATAATATTCTGCGCAACCACTGGCCCTTCGAGGGTGTAATACCCCTTCAGTTCTACTGTGATAGTAAACCCGTTACTATTCAGGACGATGGCTAACTCGGCCTCGTTTTCATTCTGAACTTATAGGCAAATCCGACACTTTTTAGAAACCCAGGCCCATCGGGCTTGTTGGATGAGACCTTTGACCCCTTTTGAGGCCCTATGTCATCACAAATCTCCACAACGACACCTGATTTCTCTCATTTACTCACTCCTCTCGGAGGACCTAGCTCAACCCTTAGCCCAGTCACAGGTGTCATGGAACAGAGACTTACAAACACATCTTACAAATGATGACTGGAACAAAATACATGAATATGCACACAAGGGCTCATTGAATGCAGTCATTGAAGAAAATGGCTATAAGGTAGTCACCAGGTGGTATAGGTGATCTGCCATCTCCATAAATTCTCTGCCGATATCCCTGATACTTGCTGGCGATGTGAGAGGGAGGTGGGTACTATGCTACACATGTGGTGGGCCTGCCAAAAACTCCAGCCTTTCTGGAAACAAGCCCATGACCTCATTGCTCATGTCACTACATTTTTGCCTTGATTATACCACGGCTCAATTCCTTCTACACCACACTTCTCTCCCTAGGAAAACTTACCACCAATCCCTAGCCATGCACATGGTAAATGCAGCAAGGCTCTGCATCCCCAAACATTGGCGCTCCACATGCACCCCGACGATTAGTGAATGGTTCGCGAGAATCTCCAAGATAAGAGATATGGAGGAGTTGATCCATATTTCTCAAGAATACACAAATTTCCAATTAAATGGGCTTGTTGGATCCACTTCATAACCACAGATAGATATCGCCAATATACCCAATAAGGGCACTTTCTGACATGTATGACGAGCTATATGCAGCCCACGGCGGATGGGTGAGGTGTGGAGATGCCCCTTTACATCTTACTTCTGTGTCTGTCCTACCCCCCTTCCTCCTTACTTTTCTACTTATTCTTGAACATTCCCTCCCACTCTCCTGTAGATTCTTCCCTTGCGTACCACCCCCCTCTACTTTTTATCTTATCTCTACTTCTCCATCACTTCGAATACACCTTTTCTTTACTTTCTACCTACCTGGCTTCGTTGGTGAACCTTTGACTCCCTAACGGAAACAGACATTTCGGTTGCTAGGTACTATGGTTTTGCATATTTTCCCTAGTACCCCGTATGCTTTACTACGTCAAATTACAGTTTGGCCTTAGTCCAGGACCATGATCTGAATGCTCTCCCTTCCCCTGTTTCAGTCGGGGGGGAGGAGGGGGGAGTTTAAAACAATGAAAATAAGATCTTCTGCCCTCCAACGCTAAGTTTGTAATAATATCTGGAAAGCCTGTTACTGTATCCCTGGACAAGGCCCTTACACATGTTTGGTTTTACTGTATCTTTCTAATGGTACTTCTTTCTTTCTTTATACTGACGTGTAATCTTACTTGAGATTTGTATGTTTACCTTGTTATTTTGTATAAAATCTTTATGGAAAAAAAAAAATCACAGATCACCGCCATTACTAGTAAAAAAATAAATAAATAATAAAAATGCCATAAAACTATCCCCTATTTTGTAGAAACTATAACTTTTGCGCAAACCAATCAATATATGCTTATTGCGATTTTTTTACCAAAAATATGTGGAAAAATACATATCGGCCTAAACTAAGGAAAAAATCTGTTTTGTTTTTTTAAATGAGATATTTATTATAGCAAAAAGTAAAAAATATTGTGTTTTTTTCAAACTTGTCGCTCTTCTTTTGTTTACAGCGCAAAAAATAAAAACCGCAGAGATGATCAAATACCACCAAAACAAAACTCTATTTGTGGGGAAAAAAATGATAAAAATTTAATGTGTTCTGACAAGAATCTACGTATACGCTGGGAGAAATTAGTGACACCTGAATTGAAATTGTATTGGATTCCCTGACTTACAAAAATATCATTGGGCATGCCATCTGGCCAGAACTGTTAATTAGCACATTTAAAGATTGGATTTGCCTAGAGGAGGCATTCTCCCCCTTGCCAATACATCATCTCCCCTGGATAAGCCCACACGGAACCCCGCAAGAGATTACGTTACACCCCCTCATAGGCCCTACTTTATACATTTTTCGTATTATCTGCAAAAAGACAAGTATAGCTTCCTCACTCTGACCATTGACTCCTTTTGACCGTAATCTGGACTTCCCTCCGGGTATAAAATCCCTGCGTAACATCGACAGACCTGTAGAAAACTCAATCAGAGCCAGCTCCCTCTTTGACAGGGGGGAGTTGGTCTCCTTCCAAATCCTCTCATCAAAATTCACGGACATTGACATACCCTTTTTTAATTTTCTCCAAATTAGACACTTCTTGTTCAGCTCCTCTATGGCCCGCCACTGGAGCAGAGATCTAACACCATTTGAAAACCTTTGTACTAGGTCTGAACCCCAAGGGCATCTCATTTCTGAGATGTACGCACTACTATTCACTAAGATCTCTACTAAAGACGATCTGACCAGCCTAAAATGGGCGGAGGAGCTGGACATTAACCTGTCTCAGGAAGACTGGGATCATATTCTTTCACACATCCACATGGGCTCACTAAATGTGTCTGCACAGGAAAACGGATACAAAATTTATTCTAGATGGTACAGGACTCCCGATAAAATACACAAATTCCACGCCAGTGTCCCCCCACTATGTTGAAGATGCAACAGGGCTAAGGGAACACTACTACAAATATGGTGGGACTGCCGCCTAATCCAACCCTACTGGACAGAGATACACTGCCTCACTTCAAAAATCACGATCTACACTCCGGATTTTAATCCTGCCCAATACTTACTCCACCACACATCCATCCCCCAAGGGGTATACAGAAAATCCCTTATACTACATATGATTAATGCAGCAAAACTATGCATACCCACCCACTGGAAGGCTACCTCCCCTCTCAGCATACCAGAATGGCTCCGTCGAGTGGGAAGGATAGCTGAGATGGAGGATTTAATACACCAGGCAAAAGACACCTCCCCCAAATTCCATAAAATATGGGCTTGCTGGCTTCATTTTAAAGAATCCGTGGAATATAACTCACTACTTAAGACTCCATAGCTTGACCTAAGGGGTTGAATCCACCACCTACCTCATGAGCCCAGAAAGGGTTAACACTCCCACCCCTCATTACCCTCATATCCTCCCTATCCTTCACCTTTCCCTACAACCCCACATACAGCCATACATTGGCTTCACAGACACCATTTTAGTACACTACCGTCACACCAAGAACGTTCAATAACGTCTAGACGGATTCATATTCAATGACCCCCCTTTTTTTTATTTGTATAAAAGAAACCACAATTAAGAGTCAAGTAGTTTGGTCACTCAGGTGAATCAGGTGGGCGAACCCTCCACCCACACATAGTTAGATTCCGACAGGGGTGTGGGGGTGATGTGGTTGTCTACCGGCTCTCACTGAAATACTCTTGACAGAACGCAACACAGAGCCCCCCAAGTAACACTAAAGCACCTTCTCAGCTCTATTTACCTAATGTAGGTTTATGGGCTATAGTTGAGATTTATAGTTGGTAATTGATTATTTGTAAATCTTTTACACCTTATAGGTATACTGTTGATAATCTTGTTGTTCACAAGTGCATTTCAAGACTGAATGAGCTGTAATAATACCTTGCTCTATGCCTGCTTGTCTGTACTGTAAAACTCTTCAATAAAAACATTGAAATAAAAAAATTTCATGTGTTGCATGACCCTGTTACATGACCGCGCAATTGTCATTCAAAGTGCGACAGCGCTGAAAACTGAAAATTGGCCTGGGCAGGAAGGGGGTGAAAATGCCTTGTATTGAAGTGGTTAAGGCACTTTCAGAGAGCATAAACAGCCATCAGACATTGCCTATAAAGAGAATAATAAATTATTTTGTGAATGTATATGTAAAATTGTAACTTTGTTATTATTTCCACAAAGTCAAATTACTCAGTACCCTCAGTGGTGAAAAAATACAGTATCTATCTGAGCTACCAAAAACGTGTATGATATTTACAAGTGCTTAATCAACAGCTTTTGGTAAACTTCTTGTGCAGCAGGGTCAAGCTGCAAAATATTCTTTGAAAGAGTAAAAAGATGAACATTAAGATACAGTATAATGTGAAATTACATTTGAAATTCAAATTCAGAGTTTGTTAGACCCTGAAAATCCCATACTTAATTGAAACACACACAATAAACTTCTCTATAGGAAAATGTGACTAAATAGATAATTTAAATGATGGCACATTTTAACATCAAACAGGCCTTTCATGAAGCAGAGTGGAAATTGTGCTGATTTCCACACCTGGCAATGTTGCTATGCAGGGTGGTTAACAAGCTGTTTGCAATGAGGAAATTGAAGCAAGTTGTCAGCTTCACAGTTTTACACAATATTCATTTTGCTATTCATTTCTAAATAACCATCTTTGAACTTTAATTTAATATTTATCCAAATTTGCTACCTGTCTGTGAACATTTTATTTACCTATTTAAGGCATTTATACACATACAAAATACTATGTAAGGGTTTTTTTTTAACTAGTCTAAATCTGTTGCAAAAAAGACTTATAGACAGGGATTTTTAAATAAAGGTTTCTTCTAACCTAAAAATATCATTGTGAGTTTGACCTGAACCCAAGCTTATTATACTTAATTAAATGGGCAAACTAAACAGTCAGATTTGGTCACTTTGTCCACTACCTTGCTACCAGCACTAAATGACTGATAGTGGAGTTCCACCCAAAAATGGAACTTTCACTTTTTGAATTCCCCCCCCCCTCTGGTGTCACATTTGGCACCTTTCAGGGGGAGGAGGGAGAAGATACCTGTCTAATACAGGTATTTGCTCCCACTTCCTGGCATATATCACCGCGGCGCTTGCGGTGACCTACGCCACTTCCGGCGCCTACACTCTCCTCCACCACTGTATTCTGTGAGACACAGAACACAGCAGGGACCAGAGAGGACTTCTATATTCCCTTACAGAGGATGGCGGTGGCAGCAGCCGGGAGCCGATAGACGGATCGGCTTCAGCTGCCGACATCGCGGGCTCCCTGGACAGGTAAGTGTGCATATATTAAAAGTCAGCAGTTGCAGTATTTGTAGCTGCTGGCTTTTAATATTTTTTTTTCAGCGGACCTCCGCTTGAAGAAAAACTGAAGGATCAAATTGTAAACAAGCTGGTGGGCATCACAGACGATATCATTGATCTAATATGATCATGATCATATTTGGCCAATGACATCAGCCAGTATCCCTGGCCAGTTTATTAACATTCAGCAGCCAGGCAGGGAGCTTTAATCTGCAATAGGAGTCAAGTGGGAAATACCCGTATTGCTGTATTGAGTTATTAAATAACAGAACGGTAAATAAGCAACTTACCATATATACTCGAGTATAGGCCGACCCGAATATAAGTCGAGGCACCCAATTTTACCACAAAAAACTGGGAAAATGTATTGACCTGAGTATAAGCCTAGGGTGGGAAATGCAGCAGCTACTGGGTAAACAATGCCCATCTGCAGCCTCACTGTGCCCATTTTCAGCCTCACTTTGCCCATTTGCAGCCTCACTGTACCCATCTGCAGCCTCACTGTGCCCATTTGCAGCTGTATCTGTGATAACTAAAACAGCGGGTGTCTCCCACTGTGTCATGCAGTCTGTTCTGGTGGTTGTCCATTGTAACAAAGCCCTGCCTCCTCCTCTCCCGTGATAGACGGAACTTTAAAAGTCAAGCACTACAATGCATTGTAACCACAGTGCACCAACACACAAAATGTTACAATGTGTGTACTGCACATGTATACTTTATGTGTGGGAAGGTTCACACTTATGCTCTCTGATAGCACATTAATGTGTGCTTTGACATGCAATACATTAGCACAGCCCATTTATCTGAATGGGCTGCCAAACACATTACACCAAAAAGGTGCTGATCACAATACATGGTAATAGATTGCTATTCATTATGGTGCACAATAGTGCATGACTATATAAGAAACAAAACTGCGCTTAAGGATAAGTATATGGGTTCAGAAACTTAGGTTGCTGCCTCCCTTACACAAAGTTCCTAACAAGGTTCTTTGCCAGAAAATTAAAGTGATTGCGGGCGTATGAAGCCCCCGGATTGCGGGCGTATGAAGTTTTAAATAAAGTGGTCAAACTTTATTACGCTATGGAAGCTCTCTTTTTTTACAATATATGAGGGGAAGCAACACCTCCAAGGATTGGAAAGCATAGGAGACATCCAACATAAAACACAGCAGCAAGGCGATCCATCCCGCAATTCAGGTGGACTACCCCGGTGCGGATTCTGGTAGCTGATTATCTGTCATACGGAACAACAAGTGAAGTGACCCAGCGAACTACACCACAAGCATCATACCCCTGGTGGGGTTCTGGGAGTTGGTGAGTAAGTAACCAAAGGGGGAGCACGAGAGTCACCTGACAAATTGTTGGAGCACCTAAGTCACCTGTGGGAACCTGAATAAATCATATAACAGCAATATATGGGACTGTTGCAATACATGTTGAAGATTTAACTGTTGGATTTCCTGGGCTGCTATATCTGTTTTGCTCTATGCAATTATAATATATGTCGATCACGCATATGGTATCAGACCAGGACAACACAATATATATAGATCACCACATTGTTATATGGTTATTAATAAATGCATAGTATGGAATGCAGCCTCTGGCTTCCCTTCTAGACGCTGTAGGACCCGGCAAGCTGTGCGACACTTGTTATTCATCATAGACTCCATAGTATAAGATTAGTGGGTTCACACTTACTGTAGGACCACCCATACTGTAAAGGGGGTTCATACATGCTGCACACCTCATAAGATTTATGAATACGATTAGGGGGTGTTATACTTCAGGCTATCCCAGTGAACAACTATTTTTAGGTAGCGCCAACATACCCAAATTTTTCACTTTAACAATAGTGCATGAGCTTTTGCAAGGGGCATTGGGGTTTAATGAATGGCACTGAAGTACACTAACAACAACAATATGCATTTTTGTGCATTGCTGCAATGGGCATGATGTCGTTTGCATTCCTACATTAAACAGACAGGGCTCATTTTTGTGTTTTTTTTTTTTTATTTTGTTATTTAATATTTGTATTAGTGGGGCTTTGGTGAAATAGTAGGCATCTGAACTGACCTCTGATATTTCACTTTTGAGAAAAAGAAAAAAAAATTGAGGACCCAGGAGGGATCAGCATATAACTCCTTAATGCTCATACAAGAAAGTGAAGGTTCTGTAAATTTGAGACATACACACATAGAATTTAGATTGGATGTCACAGAGCAGACAGTGGGCTGTGCAGTGAGTGAACTGGCTGTTCAGACACAGAGGGGAGCAGATTGTAAGACTGTAAGAGCACAGTGGGAGGATAAATGAAAGGCAGCTTTAAAGTAAATGTAATGTAATGTCTCTTTTTTTTCCTCTAAAAATAACAAACATGTTATAGTTACCTGCTCTGTGCAGTGGTTTTGCACAGGGCAGCCCAGATCCTTCTCTTATCGGGTCCCTCTTCAACTCTCCTGGCCCTTCCCTCCTGTTCAGTGCCCCCACAGCAAGCAACTTGCTATGGGGGCAATCGAGCCGAGTCACAGCTCTCTATGTCCATTCAGACACGGAGTCCTGATTCGGCTCCACATCCCCCCTCTCCTGATTGGTTAACTGACTTTGATTGACAGCAGCGGGAGCCAATGATATCTCACCCAATCAGGAGTAGAGTCTCAGACAGCCAAGGAGCTTGTGGACATTGCTGGAGAGAGATAGGGCTAGGGTAAGTCTTAGGGGTGCTGGAGGGCAGCTGCTGCACACAGAAGGTTTTTTATCCTAATGCATAGAATGCATTAGGATAAAAAAAACTTCTGACCTTACAACCACTTTAAGCCTAGTAGAAACTGGTCGTCATTCAGACTTTGTGTATGGTGGCTGGTCTGAGAGAAGCAGGCTGTTTGAACAAGGTCTGCCAACAGGCTAATGTCTGAGAGCACTGACCAGAGTGTTGTTGGGGGGGTATCCCCCTGTCAAAACACAATAACACAGCAGGGGAGATCACTGTACTAACATTTGATTGTTAGTACAGTTGCTTCGACCTGAGTTCCTCAACCCGCTCAGTTGAACAAAAAAAGAAACTAGTGGTGTCTACGAGGCTCAAAAGTAACAGCAAGGGATGGGGGTGCTCCTCACAGCTGATCACAGCTATTCACTAGTGAGAAGGATCCAGGGGACCTTTTTATTATAAGTTGATCATAGGCTTATTGCAATAGGGAATGCAGAGGACATAAGACTTAATATGCTGGCCAGCTGCAAGCAGTTCTATGCTCTGTCATAAACTTTAGGTTCTTGACAGCATTAAGGCATCCCCAAGCAAGCTATTTAAAGGAATTATGTATTTTTATTCTTGCCCTTTAAGCCTTATAAAAAGACAAGCTGAATAGTATTTATGTATTCATTTATTTTATTGATTTTTGCATTGGTACATGTCCCTATGGTACTTTCCAACTACCTATCCCCTTTTTTACCTAAGCTTTCAAAAAGGCCTTGAAACAAGACATAAACAAATTTGAGAGTTGATTCTCATTAAAGCGGAGGTCCAGCCTAAAATTAAAAATTACATTAACATTCTACAAAAAAAATATAAAAAAAATAAAAAAAAAATAATTTTTTTTTACTTACCAGAAATGCCTGTTGCTAGGCAGTCTTCCTAATCTGCCTCTTCCTATTCCGCGGCGAGCTGCCCCGTTGTCTTCTGGGGCATGTGTGTGTCCCAGAAAACCACAGGGCCATTCACAAAGCGCCGCGTGACTCGCGCATGCGCAGTAGGAAAAGGGCAGTGAAGCCGCAAGGCTACACTGCCTGTTTCCCTTAGTTAGGATGGCAGCGCCAGCACCCGATCTGATGGATAGATCGGCCTCAGGGGGCCGACATCATGGGCTCGCTGAACAGGTAAGTGCCATTATTAAAAGTCAGCAGCTACAGTGTATGTAGTTGCTGACTTTTTTTTTAAACGGTCTGACCTCCGCTTTAATTTCAATGGGATTTGGGTACAATGTTCGAGGTCTGTAAACTTCAGGCTGGGTTTGCGTATTCTACCAGGTTACTAATCATATTTTAATTATTTTTATTAAGTAGCTGATTGTATTTAAAGAAAGCTTATTGTAAGATTAGGCTATAAACATACATTTACAGACCCAATAGATAAGACCTAGAGACAAAAATATTTTTGTCATCATGCCTATAATTAAAGCTAAATAAAAGTGATGTTACAACTTCCTATGTAAACTTAACCAGTCACTGTTGTATTCAATATATTCACTAGCTTACATGCCTAGCAATGGACCTGAACATGTTGCCGATGTAAAAAGTGAATTTATTTATTTTTTATGCTAAAATAGTCTATGGATAAACATAACACAAAATGTCCTGTTCATTATTAACTGCTAGGTAGGTGCATGCCTTTTGTATTAACAATTTAGTAAACTAATAGAATTAATAAAAATGTATGAAAAATGGTATCACCTAAACTCCTAATATTCTGAACATTTTCTTCACTTCTTCATCGATTGTGAAGAAAGATAGCTTTTTGTGAACTCAGAGTTAAATAGAGCTCACACAGGGCTACTCTCCCTGGCCCTATGTGAGAATGATTAGGTGTCAAACACCAATGCAGTCATATGAAGGAAGGAGAGTGAATCACATGCTTCTCTAATTTTTGATGGTTTCATGGAAAAACAGGAACAAAGGTAAGGTGAATGTACAGTATGCTGCTGTAGCCCTCTTTTGGGTGGGTATGAAAAATGGCTATGAAAAGTGGGTATGAAAAATTTGCTGGGGGTGCATGCGCGGAGCAGACAGCAATGGACATGTCCCGCTGAGGCTCTGTTATTCCAGGGACTTTGCGGCTACCACAGACGCCCGAATGGCAGGGTAACTAAACAAAAAGCATACTAATATCCTCCTTAGTACCCTGTGAACCAAATAGAATGGTTTTGGGAGCTGCACAAAAGTGAAAAGCCACAAGGAAAATCCGCTCAGAGGCTCCTGTAATATGGCTCAGTCAAATTCTCCTCACACAGCTAAGGCCTGCGCTGACAAGAAACAGCTGCATTTACCTCAGGAACTGTATGACACAGATAGTGAATACAGCGCCAGCTCCCAGCCACAACAAGCAGATACATTACACCCAAATATATTAAAACAAATAGAGAAAATGCTACAGAAAGCTTTAAGGCAGACCTCTGACCAAATTACAGAGCAACTGACAAAAGAAATACGTGATTTAGGCCAACGCACAGCTTAATTGGAAAACAGAATGGATGACATTGAAACTAATGTACTATCACATGACAATGAATTGGAGTCTCTTAAAGATGAAAATTTAACGCTGCAAGCGCGTTTAGAAGATTTTGGGAATAGGGCACGTCGTTCAAACCTCCGCATACGAGGTATGCCTGAGTCAATCATTGACTTTCAATCGACTATGGCTGCTCTTTTTCAGGAATTAACACCATCAATCCCAATTGAAAGATTGGAAATGGACAGAATCCATAGAGCTTTGGCGCCACGCAAAGCTGAAGGTCCCCCTCGTGACATAATTGTAAAGTTCCACTTTTTTCGCACAAAAGAGCAACTTATGACAGCCGCCAGGAACAAAGAATCTCTTACTTTTCAAGGTCATTCATACCAGATTTTTGCTGACCTATCACCAATAACAGTTGCTAAACGGCGCGCAATGAAACCTTTGCTCCAAAATCTCCAACACCACCATATCCTTTATCAATTGGGATTCCCATTTTCTATTCGTTTTACATTTCAAGGCACCAAATATTCAAGCAGATCCTACAAACAATTACAGAACACTTTGCAAAACCTTCATCTATACAATGGGCCCTCTACTAGCCCTCATCGATGTACAACATCTAATTCTCCACAAAGTGCATCTAAGCCTGGAACTGACAGAAGCAGACAAAGTGCATCAAAAAAGGGGTCGATTCAATTCCCCAGACCTAGACCCACCAGACACAATGGACTGAACGCATTTTGCATTTCTCTCTGAAGCTCATTTAACTTAATGGTTCACCTACCTTATCTTTAATTTTAAATATTTCAAGTTCTTAATATGTTATAAGTTAAAGTATATAACTTTACATTCAAATATTCATATATAATTAATTAAGGATTTGTTAAAAGGAATACTATTTAATCTGACTCTTATGTTTGCTTATTTTTTAAGGAATATAGCCAAAATCGGATGTCTAAATTTAATTTTTTTTATTTTTTCATAAAATTTGGACGCGGGGGGACCCGAGAATTGGTCACTGTTGCCCCCATTTTTCTGTCCTAGGACTCTCCTCCACTTGGGTTACAGTGTGGAGGGCCTCCTCGGATAGACTTTGTGCCTCAGAGCTAGCAGATTTGCGTGCTCAGTACGCCATCGTTTTATTTTTATACATATATTAGTAATTATAACTTATTTTAAATATATGACTCTTATTATTTCTTTCTTCTCTCATAATCTACTCCTCCTTTTTTCTTTTATCCAATCTTTCCCTGGGGTTTCTTTGATTCCGCACCTGATAACAGAAATATATCAATATATCTTATGTAAAAATTATATATGGCTCCTTTAAATGTCCTAACCTTAAATGTCCAAGGTCTAAACATTCCTCATAAGTGAACTAAAGTATTTAGATCTTTATCCTCCTCAAAAGCCCATATAGTGTGCCTCCAAGAGACGCATTTTACTGAAACTTCAACCCCTAAATATTTTGGAACATGCTACCCCCAAGTTTATACTGCTTCAGCTAAATCAAAACACAGAGGAGTACTAATAGCAATTCACCAAACTACACCTTTTTTCCTCATAACAGAGATAAAAGATCCAGAAGGCCGCTATCTCATACTTTTGGGACACCTATGTGATATCCCACTCACAATTGTTTCCTATTATGCACCTAATAAAAAACCAACATCATTCCTCTCTCACTTGCTACAAGTAATAGATTTGCATAAAATGGGCACACTTTTGATATGTGGTGATTCAAATCAAGTTCTATACCCCTATCTAGATAAATCCCCTACTCCAACCGTATCCAGCTCTCAATCTCATATGTTTCAAAGACTTCTTCAACAACATTTACTACTAGATTCCTGGCATGAAATAAATTCTTCAAAACGTCAATTCTCTTTTTACTCCCACCCACATCAATCTTTTTCCCGTATTGACCATATCCTAATATCTATAAGTATGTCACCAGAATTGCTCAACTCTTTTATTAAACCTTATACTTGGACAGATCATTGTGCGATAATTTCAACCTTTACTTCTTTAATCCCAAAAGCTCAAGACCCCACATGGCACATAAACGATTCAATTCTCACACACCCATAACATTCATCTGACTTAGAATCAGCAATAAAAGAATATCTGGGAAACAATGATACTCCTGATATATCCCCACTGACATTGTGGGAAGCCCATAAACCTGTTCTTAGAGGGGTCTGTCTACGACAAGCATCATACCTTAAAAAAGAAAAACGACAACTACAACAAAAACTAGAAAAAGAATTTAATGACTGCCACACAAATTTCCAGTCAAACCCTACTCCAGTGTCAAAAGCACAACTTGATAAGGCAAGTTTAAATCTTGACCTATTCCTATCAGAATCAGTGGACAAAACAATACGTAAATCTAAACATAAATTCTACTTTAAAGCTAATAAACCTGGCACCCTTCTTGCACGTGCGCTTCAAAAATTAAATAACCCCTTTAAGCCAATTTGCCTAAAAATACCCCATGATAAATACACTAGTAACCCAGTAAAGATATTACACATATTTCATAAACATCTTACTTCTTTATACAAAAAAGAAGAATCCTTCGACCAATCCTCAGCAGAATTATTTTTTTCACAAGTTAAACTTCCAAACATTTTTCAAGTTCAATACGATAACCTTGAAAGTCCTATTGAACCTATAGAAATCGAAATAGCAATTAAATCCCTTAAGTTAAATAAACGACAAGGCCCTGACGGATTCTCAGCCCTCTACTATAAAAAATTTTCCCATATTCTTACTCCCATCCTGAAAAAAGCATTTAACTCCCTACTTAACAAACAATCCTTCCGACCGGAAACTTTAACAGCAATAATTTCAATGATCCCTAAACCTTTGTCTGATGACTCATCTTGTACTAACTTTAGACCTACCGGTATATCCTTATTAAACCTAGATATAAAACTAATAACAAAAGTAATGGTGTCTCATCTTAATAATATAATTGGTTCATTAATAAGCAAAGATCAAGTAGGTTTCATCCCCTTACGACAAGCAGCAGATAATGTCCATAGAGCATCATTATTGATTCAAGCAGCTAAAACAAGGCGAATACCTCTGTGTCTCCTGTCATTAGATATCAAAAAAGCATTTGATACAGTGACGTGGCCCTACTTAAATTTCACTCTACAAAAATGGGGGTTTGGACCTCATTTTCTAAGCTGGGTCACTTCACTTTATAATAATCCCAAGGCATATGTTAAATATGCAGGATACAAATCAGACATGTTTGACATAAATAGAGGAACACGTCAGGGTTGTCCTCTCTCCCCACTTTTATTTGCCTTACTCATTGAACCTCTTGCCCAGGCTATTCGTACAGACCCCTCAATCAAGGGCATAGATTTAGCAGGCCATCAACATAAATTATGTCTATTTGCTGATGATATATTAATTTTTATGTCTTCCCCTCATATTTCTGCTCCCAACCTTATAACCAAACTAGATCACTTTGCCCAAATTTCTGGACTAATTATAAACTCACAAAAATCAACAGCTTTAAATGTCTCTTTACCCCCACAAAGGCTACAACAAGCTCAAACATCTCTGCCTTTTACATGGTCAACGTCTCACCTCACATATCTAGGTATTAATCTTACCCCCAATCTATCTGATATCTTCTCTGCTAACTATCCTCCACTACTATGAAAAATTACAAATTTTCTTAAACAATGGTCCTCTTTGCTATTATCATGGATTGGTAAAATTCATGTAATAAAAATGACTGTATTACCTAAAATGTTATATCTCTTTCATGTATTACCCATTCCTATCCCGGCATACTTCCTTAGGAACCTACAACGTAAAACACAAGCGTTCATATGGAGCTCCTTAAAATCTCGCTTACCTACCCACACTCTTTATCTTTCTAAACTTAAAGGAGGATTAGGTTTCCCTAATTTTACTGATTATTTCCATGCAGCACAAATAGCACATGTTCCTAAATATCACAAGAAACACGAGATCCCCCTCTGGATAGCGATTGAATCAATCGACTGTAATCCAATCTCCATACCAAATCTAATATGGTCTACCTCTTCTGACCATAAAATAATAAAAAATAGGATTACTAAACATACAATTGCTATATGGGATATATTCAAAGTAATCAAAAGACTACAATCTTCGCATATACCTCTTGTATCATTTATTAGAAATCCACTTTTCTACCCAGCTCATACATCTCCTAAAACTTTTAAAAAATGGATTTCTGCTGATTTAACACAACTCTATGACCTGATAATGACCACTTCACTTAAAACATTTCCTGAATTATGTGAAACCCATCAATTTCCAGATTCAGAACTCTTTTGTTATCTACAGATCAAATTTTTTTTTATGCCATTTATACAAGGTAGAGATAATCTATGTGACATAACGCATTTTGAACGTATTTGTAAATATGACCCCCACTCAAAGGGGCTTGTGTCAATGTTGTATAGTCATCTGAATGCTTTGCCTGATACAAAAACACCCTCCTATGTGGAAAAATGGGAGAATGATCTTGGTTTTCACATGGACTCATCCAAATGGGATAAAGTCTGGGCCAATACCAAAATATCTTCTCATAATGTAGTAGCCTTAGAGGCAAACTATAAAGTACTTATGCTTTGGTATCTGGTCCCTGTTAGGATCGCAAAATATGTTCCACAATACTCTCCACTTTGCTTTCGCGGCTGTGGTTATCCAGGAACGCATTTTTATATCTTTTGGGATTGCCATATAGCAAAAAATTATTGGAAAGAAATATTCCTAATGCTCTCTAAATTATTCAAGAAAACTAAATTTAAAGCCTACCCAAATCTCCTATACACAATTTAAACTCCTTCTACAAATTACCACAGCCGCAAAGCAGACCATCGCCAAAGCGTGGAAGTCCTCATCACTAATGCTTTCTGAAACTACGAATAGAAAACATCAGGCCATGATCCTCTCGAAAACAGATGCCATATTCAACGATAACATACCTAAATTTGAGAAAATTTGGAGTCCTTGGGTGACCCACTTTCTTTCTCCTAATTTTGACACTTCTTTACTAAGACCTTGGTAACTTTATAACTTTATAACTTTGTTTTGAATAACTGATTAAAAGATACTATGTATATATTGTTACTAAGAAATCCCCGGAAACCCCTACTAATCCAGACTTCTTTTTTTTTCTTCTTCTTATCTTTACTTTACTTTTATTCTTTTCTTTTCTCCTTATTCTATCCTGTCTTCTCCTATTTATTTTTACATAAAAAAAAGGTAGCGAAACACTCTCCTTTATAATGTTCAATTATAATACAATAATAGATAGTAAGCTCTAATGTCCTATTATAAATAACTGAATCTCATAGTAATTAATATTATTTCTTTATTACATATTACTCAAAGTTAAAAGTTTAACAACTTTTTCATTTTTTTGTTGCTCTTGATTATATAATTGTTAAAATTGAAACACCTTGGTCTTTCTAAAACATATAGCCTATTTAAGTCTTTCATTGCTTGTAGCTACAAGAAATACTAAGATCTGATATGTAAATTCAACTAATGCTACCATTTAATGTAATCAATATTTTGTTAATTGTATCAATGTTTATATTTTCAAAATCAATAAACAAATTTGACGAGAAAAATTTGCTAAACCTGTAGGTAAATGAGAGACATGGAACATTCCTTAAGTAATAGAGTGGGTTTGGTAATAAAGTTTGCAGTGCCTCTACCCAGGACAGGCCTCTGTGTACAGAAAGGGCTCCCTTCCTAGGAAATTAACCAGTAACCTAATCAAAGTAATTGGGAGCAGATGAACTACTACAGCCAGCATATAATATTAACCATAAATATGGAAAAAATATGAGTTTTATATAATATAAGATTAATAATGGGCAGTGGCGTCACTAGGGGGTGGCTTCTGGGGCACATAGCGCCGAGTCTCTTACTGGGTGCAGCAGGGCTGGATTAATGTAGGGACTATTGGAGCTGCAGCTCCAGGCCCCTACCTTATTTTAAGCCCAGCTGCCCATAGAGGATATAACAGAGCAGGGACCAGCCAGGTACACAGGGAACCTCTGGAAGGGAGCCCTCTGTAAAGGCAGGCTCTCTGGGGACCCTGATGTAAGGAGAGGCTCTCTGGGGACCCTGATGTAAGGAAAGGCTCTCTGGGGACCCTGCTGCATGGAAGGGGTTTTCTGGGGACTCTGATGTAAGGGGGGCTCTCTGGGGAACCTGATGTAAGGAAGGGGCTCTCTGGGGACCCTGATGTAAGGGGGAGGCTCTCAGGGGACCTAAAGTAAGGAAGGGGCTCTCTGGGGACCCTGCTGTAAGGAAGAGGGTTTTCTGGGGACTCTGATGTAAGTGGGGGTCTCTCTGGGGACCCTGACGTAAGGGGGAGGCTCTCTGGGGACCCTAAGGTAAGAAAGGTGCTCTCTGGGGACCCTGATGTAAGGGGGCTCTATGGGGACCCTGGTGTAATGAGGGGGGCACAGGGGACCCTTATGTAAGTAGGAAGGCTCTCTGGGGACCCTGATGTAAGGGGGGCTCTCTGGAGACCCTAATGTAAGGGGGAGCTCTCTGGGGACCCTGATCTAAGGGGGAGCTCTCTGGGGAATCTGATGTAATGAGGGGGCTCTGGTGATTCTGATGTAAGTGGGGGCTCTCTGGGGACCCTGATGTAAGAGGGGATTCACACTCAGATATGTAACAATATTTCTATAAATATATATACAGTATCTCACAAAAGTGAGTACACCCCTCACATTTTTGTAAATATTTTATTATATCTTTTCGTGTGACAACACTGAAGAAATTATACTTTTCTACACTGTAAAGTAGTGAGTGTACAGCTTGTATAACAGTGTAAATTTGCTGCCCCCTCAAAATAACTTAACACACAGTCATTAATGTCTAAACCACTGGCAACATAAGTGAGTACACCCCTAAGTGAAAATGTCTAAATTGGGCCCAATTAGCTATTTTCCCTCCCCGGTGTCATGTGACACATTAGTGTTACAAGGTCTCAGGTGTGAATGGGGAGCAGGTGTGTTAAATTTGGTGTTATCACTCTCACTCTCACTCTCTTATACCGGTCACTGGAAGTTCAACATGGCACCTCATGGCAAAGAACTCTGACAATCTGAAAAAGAAAAAGAATTGTTGCTCTATATAAAGATGACCTAGGCTATAAGAAGATTGCCAAGACCCTGAAACTGAGCTGCAACACGGTGGCCAAGACCATACAGCGGTTTAATAGGACAGGTTACACTCAGAACAGGCCTGGCCATGGTCAACCAAAGAAGTTGAGTGCACAAGCTCAGCGTCATATCCAGAGGTTGTCTTTGGGAAATAGACATATGAGTGCTGCCAGCATTGCTGCAGAGGTTGAAGGGGAGTTAGCCTGTCAGTGCTCAGACCATACACCACACACTGCATCAAATTGGTCTGCATGGCTGTCGTCCCAGAAGGACATGGATTACTGGAACCATATCCCGTGGTCTGATGAGACCAAGATAAACGTATTTGCTTCAGATTGTGTCAAGTGTGTCTGGTGGCAACCAGGTGAGGAGTACAAAGACAAGTGTGTCTTGCCTACAGTCAAGCATGGTGGTGGGAGTGTCATATTCTGGGGCTGCATCAGTGCTGCCGGCACTGTGGAGCTACAGTTCATTGCGGGAACCATGAATGCCAACATGTTCTGTGACATACTGAAGCAGGGCATGATCCCCTCTTTTCAGAGACTGGGACACAGGGCAGTATTCCAACATGATAATGACCCCAAACACACCTCCAAGACGACCACTGCCTTGCTAAAGAAGCTGAGGGTAAAGGTGATGGACTGTCCAAGCAAGCATGTCTCCAGACCTAAACCCTTTTGAGCATCGACGGGGCATCCTCAAATGGAGGGTGGAGGACCGCAAGGTCTCTAACATCCACCAGCTCCGTGATGTCATCATGGAGGAGTGGAAGAGAACTACAGTGGCAACCTGTGAAGCTCTGGTGAACTCCATGCCCAAGAGGGTTAAGGCAGTGCTGGAAAATAATGGTGGCCACACTAAACATTGAGACATTGGGCCCATTTGGGTGTACTGACTTTTGTTACCAGCGGCTTAGACATTAATGGCTATGTGTTGAGTTATTTTGAGGGGACAGCAAATTTACACTGTTATACAAACTACCGTATATACTCGAGTATAAGTCGTCCCGAGTATAAGTCGAGACCCCTAATTTACCACAAAAAACTGGGAAAAACTTATTGACCCGAGTATAAGTCGAGGGTGAGAAATGCAGAGGGTCAATAATGTCCATCTGCAGCTGCCTGCCTCCCTGTGTCCTGTGCAGCCTACCTGTACCCTGTACATGTGTCCTGTACATGTGTGTCCTGTACATGTGTGTCCTGTACATGTGTGTCCTGTACATGTGTGTCCTGTGTGTCATGTGTGGTATGTGTGTCATGTGTGTCCTGTGTGTCATGTGTGGTATGTGTGTCATGTGTGTCCTGTGTGTCATGTGTGGTATGTGTGTCATGTGTGTCCTGTGTGCATGTGTGCATGTGTGTCCTGTGTGCATGTGCAGCCTACCTGTGTCCTGTGTAGCCTTCCTGTGGCGATCTCCATCCTCAGACAGCGGCCGTGTGATGATACTGTTCGGCGGCCATTCCACAGTTCAAAAGCCGCGCCTCCTCCTCGTCTGTGATAGGCTGACCGCTGACTGCCTATCACGGACATTCTCTCATTCTCATACCACGGATGAGGATGAGAGAATGTCCGTGATAGGCTGTACACTGACAGCTGTTCAGCCTATCACAGAAGAGCAGGAGGCGCGGCTTTTGAAAGCTGGAATAGCCTCCGTGCATTATCCTCACACGCCGGCCGCCGTCTGCCTGCATGACACGCTGATCATGCAGACAGACGGCGCGGACTCGAGTATAAGTCGAAGGGAAACTTTCAGCCCAAAAAAAAGGGCTGAAAAATTCGACTTATACTCGAGTATATACGGTATACACTCACCACCTTACATTGTTGCAAAGTGTAATTTCTTCACTGAAAAGATATAATAAAATATTTACAAAAATGTGAGGGGTGTACTTACTTTTGTGAGATACTGTATATAGATATATATAGATCTATATACTGTGTATATATATATATATATATGTATATATATATATATATATATATATATATATATATATATATATATATATATATACTGTATATTCACACACACACACACAAATATATTATATACATGTGTATGCCCGCCCAAGTATATTACTTTCTTTACTTAGCTGCTATGGGCTCTAGCCCCAGACCTTTTGTAGACCTAGCAACGCCCCTGATAATAGGTCATACATCAAATGTCCAAACTGGTATTATCAGGAAACAGCCCAACAGGAGTCCTGGGTAAATATACCTCCAGATTAATATTTCAGCAAATATGTACTTGCAGTGGCCCCTGGGAATGATCATGAAGTGGCATTGTGTCAGAGACCCCAAGACAATATCAGCTGGACAAGACAATATCAGCTGTAATGGAGAGTTACTCAAATCATTTGTCCAACCAGCCTGAAATGCAAACTCTTGCCAGTAGAAACCATGGTGTGACACTAGAGTCAACCTATTTACTCTGCATCTCAATCCCTATTAATTTCCAATCTGCCTTGCAACCAGACCTCTAACTACCAGACTGGCCATTGGATGCCTCACCTTGCTCTAGTCTATGCTGGTTATTGAGCGCTGAGTTAAAGCTAGCTTTAGAATCCCAGGCCAAAAGGGACAGGGTTAATTAAAATAAACGCCGCTAGATATAAGCTCTATTGCAATAAAGAGGTTCACCTACTAATATACTAGAAGGTTACCACTACACACATACAGTAGCACAGACTTAAAGGGTAACTCCACTTTCATGGGAAAAATATAGCAAATAAAAAAAAAATTATACCATAAACAAGTCATATTGTAATTTAATGTTATTAAAAATGATCTTTTTCTTTTCAATCTGCAGCTCTATAATTTTATGTAAAGTTCAATGCAATATGGATACCTGGTGGTATTCTGTACAAAGAATGAGTACAGAATGCACCACAGAAACATAATTTCCTGCTTGTGTGATTGGCTCAGTGATTTTCCCAGAAGTCTACACTAAGATACAAGCAAGATTTTTGGGATCCCCTGCAACAAAACTTTTGTTTTTGGTGAGATACTCCCTATAGGAAATAATGTCTAAAGGGATGCAGGCCCTGCAATTTTCCTCATTAGAGCCCTGATTCTGCAGCAGCTGGTTGATAATTATGAAACCCCTCCCATTAGAATCACTCAGCACAGGGGTACAGGGGATTGAACAGTGATTTCTTCAAAATAACAAAAGGTAGGAATCTGCAACAAAGTTTGCTAAAATCCTTGTAATGTACATAGATTAGCGGGGAATGTTTTTTTCTCAACAAAAGTCGAGTTGCACTTTAACTATCTGACACTGTGCATGTGAGATAAGACAGAGAGATACATCTGTCACAAGGATTTCAATGAATATTCAAGAAACTATGAGAAGCTGCAATTAAACTATTAGAACATAGGAATATTTGTCTAATAGTCTCTGCTTCTGGCTTGGGTAAAATACTAACAAGACAAGGAATTGGTCGCACACTGGAACTCCAAATTATCTCAATGTCATCTTTATTGTCAAAAGGGTCAGACAGATACAGGTAGACATTTCACAAGCGATAGCTTGCTTGTTGGGTTGTAAACAAGCAAGCTATCGCTTGTGAAACGTCTACCATTGCCTGTATCTGTCTGACCCTTTTGACAATAAAGATGACATCAAGATAATGTGGAGTTCCAGTGTGTGACCAATTCCTTGTCTTGGTCATCTTCCACGGTGGTGAGCCGAGGTCTGCACCTGTGATTCATCCTGCACCTGATCTTGCCTGGAGCGGTGTGCTTCTCTTTGTTCTTTGCTTGGGTAAAATACATACAGCTCCTGTGTGTATAAGGTCATGTGGCTCAGTTCTCTGTCTCCTCATTATATAACATCACAGTCCTCTAATCAGGGTTTCATATCCATCTTGCAGGGACGGGAAGTACCTGTCTATAACCAACTAACTCTGTGGTAATTAATAAGCAAAAGCTAATTACAAATACAGACAGTAGATGAAAACCACAAACATATGCTAATATGATCAAAATAATTTTACTTAAAGATGAATTTTAGTTTAAATTTGTGTTGTAAATGCAGAATCAGAGACATAACTTACCACTAAGGAAGAGTATTCCAGGTCCTTCCCTCCACTGACATTGGATACTATCCATAATGGTGAACTTCTTTCACTGAGAGAGTTCATATCAGCAGCTGCAGCTGTGAAGCATTGGCACCATGATAGTCTTTCCCACAATGCATATTCTGTCATTGGAGGAGGTGGATCCGTCATTCATGTCCCCCTCACCATTCACTGAACTCTTTGCATTCAGGAAAAGAATACTATGAATTCTGTGAATGGGCAAGAGAGAAGGATGGGGTGAATGAGAGGAGACAATGCTTTACAGTCATAGCCTCCAATATTAACTCTGCAGTGCCATAATATCACCACTGTGGGGAGTATCCAGTATCAGGGAAGGGAAGAGCTCTACAATAAGCAGCAGCCAGCTGGGTTCACTTTATTAGAGGTAAGTTAAGTCACCAGTGCGCTACAAACCACACATGTTTAAACTTAACTTTAGCTTTAAAAAAAAAAAAAAAAAATGATAGAAGCTTTAATATTATGGCCTTGCTAATATAAATGTAACAAAATCAATGCCAGCAAACTATAATGTTAAAAAAAAAATTGAATGCCCAATGCCTAATCTCCAGCACCATTTAATAACAAAACTATTATTCAAACAGATAACCATGTCTTTGGATGTCATTTTACAATCAAAGCCTAACAAACATATATTTTTATATCGAAAAAGCAATTACACATTTGAAAAATAAACTTTCATTTGCTTTAACCTTTTCTAACATAAACTGAATTGAAAGCTGCATGGTAAACATCCTGCAAATTGGCAAAGCATCAAGTATCACATAGCAATAACACAATGGGATGTGCACAATTCACAAACACAGCATGTGGTTGTTTTGTTTCGACAAATTGTTCTTGCAGAAGAACAGACAGAATTTGAAAATAATCCCTCTGAACTCATCTAGAATTTTATCAGTTTCATTTGTTACACAGTCTCTGTACAAAAGTCTGTGGCCTTATTTCTTATTATTGTGATCTAAGACTTTTAATCCTTTTCTTTTGTGCAGGCTTTTTTTGTTTGTTGCTCTGTTCTCAGACCAAATAGCATAGCTTAAGCTGTGGGAGTTACTCAGCGTCTGTCAAAGGTACATGACTGAAATACATATTCACCATGAGCACAGAGGTCTGTCCTGACATTTCGTGTGACTTGAAGATTTTAAATTATAGATTTCACATTTTGTTTTGACTAAGAAAGGGGAAAGTATTTGTTCAAAAACACAATAACTGACAGTCTTTCTTCCTGTACTAAAACATAAGGTGCCTTCTTTGCCATTGAAAAGGATTCATGAAATTGAGTTGTATGTACCTGATACATTCTTACATACATATCTAGAAAAAAAAAGGAGACAGAGGCGTTCTTGCCATCTAGTATTAAGGCTGCATATATTTTATTGATAGAATGATTGAATTGATTCCTCTAAAAATGTATAATATACTGCCGTTTGATCTTCTCCAGTCATAAAATAAATAGAAACAGAGCAACATTTTAACTTGCATTCTTTAAACATTCACATACAAAACATATTATCTTTAGATAAATAAACAACAAAATTAGAAAAATGTCAAATAAAATTGCAGAATCAGGTAGTCCTAAATAGCCTCTTTTTTATTATTGCACCAAATTAAAAAATAAATACCTCCAGTTTGTAGAAAACAAAACTAGAGGTAATTAGAACCATCTGTAAGTTGGTGTACAGAGACAGGCAGAGTGCTATGTAGCCAGTGGCTTCTTCCTTCCCACCTGTTACTGGTTGTTAAGGATGCCATGTGCTTCACATTCAACAGCCCCTTGCATGGAGTAACACTGACAGTTGGTAAAGTCTGATGTGGGAAGCTGGGACACTAGTTCCCCATCAGAACCGCTCTCTCCTTTAATAGCAGACAGTAGGTGGATTCTATAGCCAATATCAGGTTGTCTATTGGCTAAGGATTCATCCACTGCTTGTTGTCAATCAGAAGGGGAGTGGACTTGATGGGCAACTAATGTCTGTAAATCCCCATCAGGCTCCACTCACCTAGCTGTAAAAATCCTCAACTGCTGCTCTGTCTGTTTGACAACTGAGCAGCAGATGGAAACTTTGCTGCAATGAGAATAAAGTGTCTCTATGGACACCCCAGTCAAGAATGTCTTGAATTCCCCAAATTACCTTTAGATAAATGACAAATAACCTATGGATAGAAGACTTTATACTGCATGCTAAAGAAGACTTATTTACATTTGTGTGACATATTGTATTCTTGCTTTTTTCTTTAAAGCTAAACTCCAGGATACTTACAAAAATATGACCATTGCACTAGGATCCACCTTTCACACTGATGTATTTTATGCAGGCTTTGTTCAGAGGAAAACGGAAAAAGCAGCTATACTTACATCATTCCTCGTTCTCATGGCACCTGGCACTCTGATACCTCCAGGATGTTGTTGGACCTTTGCTGTTCTCACTTACAATATAGGACTGGTGAAGAGAAGCAGGTTTGGGGAACCAATTGTGCTGTGTGGATAAAGCTGTGGAGAGAGGAATAATGTAAGTATAACTGCTTAATCATACTACCTAGACAAAATCAGCATTTAACCATTGTAGTGCAGAGGGCCCCCATTGCAAGAGCAAATGATCACCTGCTTAGAGTTGGGATTTAAATTTATGGGAGGTGGGTTTGAGGCCGAGGGCAGGTTAAACAATTTTAGTATTCAGTCTCTTCCTAACCTGTATTTACAAAGTTTGTTATCCTTAAACCCAAACAATAGGGTTTTATTAAAAATAATAAATAATTAATACTAAATAATAATTATATATTTTTATTAATTTATATTATGTGGCATGTTGTGGTCCTTCATTAAGCAGGATGCTGATTTTGGTCTATTTTTATGGTATAGGTCTTGTACACTATTGATTTTATGGGAAGGGAATTTTTTCAAAGATATCATTGGTATCTTGGCTTCAACCACACTTAGAGGGAGTGTATAGTCTATTTCTCTACTGTCAGTAATTTGATGAGATGTGAGGAATCTCCATGCTTTGAATGATATAGTGATAGTGGGGGGTAGGTGTTTAAGATTCCAGGGTATCCAGCTGTCACTTATGAGGATCGATGGTAGGTCTGATATTGGAGCTAAGGTTTTTTCAATCTCCACCCATAGTGGAACTTCTTTAGGTGAAAACCAATATTTGAGTTGGTCTAACCTAGTTGCCCACATGTAATCATGAACATCTATTAGTCCCGCCCCTCCTACTCTTTTATGGGGAATTAGTGTAGTTTGTGAGCATCTTGCTTTCTTTGTACTCCATAGGAGTTTCCATTGGAGACTAGAGAGGGATTATAGATAATGTTCCGGGATGGTCATCGGGAGTACCCTAAAGATGTACAGGATTTGAGGGAGGATTAACATTTTAAATGCTGCTAACCTACCTAGCCATGATAATTTGTGTTTGGCTATGTTGTTGGTTTGAATCGTTAGTTTGGTTAAAAGGGGTTTCAAGTTAGCATCAATTAGGGAGCTGGTATGATTAGTAAGTGTAATGCCTAGGTATGGTATACCTTTGGGACTCCATGTGTATGGGAGTGAATGTTGTAATGTGTTACGCTGTTTGGTGTTCACACCTAGGTCCAAAATAAGGGATTTGGAGCAGTTCACTCTGTAGTATGATATATTGCCAAAGGAAGTTAGTATTTCATGCGCTATAGGGAGTGCTGTGCTCGGATTTGTCAAAAATAATATCACATCGTCAGCGAATAAATTGATAATGTGAGTGGTGGTTCCGAATTGGAAACCAGTTATGCAATCATGTGATCTAATGGCCTCCGCTAGGGGTTCGATCATGAGGTTGAAGATCGTTGGGGATAAGGGACAACCCTGACGAGTTCCATTCGTTATTTGGAATGGAGTGGAAAGCATGCTGGACGTGTACACCAGGGCCGAGGGACAGAAATACAAGGCCAGAATCGCATTCAGTATGTGGCCACTAAAGCCATATTTAGATAGTCATTGACATGTACATCCAGTTCACTCTATCAAACGCCTTCTCTGCGTCTATGGATAGCAGCAGAGAAGGCGTTTTTGTTATTTCGGCATGGTGGATGATGTTAATTATTCTCCTCGTAGCATCAGAGGTTTGTCTCCCCCTCACGAAGCCCATCTGATCTTTTTGAATCAGTGATGGAATGTAGTGCCGCGTACACACGAGCGGACTTTACGGCGGACTTTGCCCGGCGGACTGGATTTCGTCGGACAATTCGATGAGTGTGGGCTCCAGCGGACTTTGTTTTCTCAAAAGTTGGACGGAATTAGATTTGAAACTTGTTTAAAATTTATCCGTTGAAATCGAGTCCGGTCGAAAAGTCCGCCGTCTGTATGCTAGTTCGACGGACAAAAAGCCACGCTAGGGCAGCTATTGGCTACTGGCTATGAACTTCCTTGTTTTAGTCCGGTCGTACGTCATCACGTACGAATTCGACGGACTTTGGTGGATTGTGTGTAGGCAAGTCCGTTCGTTCACAAAGTCCGACGGAAAGTACGTTGAAAAGTCCGCCGGGCAAAGTCCGCCGTAAAGTCCGCTCGTGTGTACGCGGCATAAGTTGCTATTCTTTTGGTTATTAGCTTGGCAATAATTTTTATATCAGAATTTAGAAGAGAGATTGGACGAAAATTGGGTGGTGTGGTGGGTTATTTACCTGGTTTGGGTATGGTAACAATATAAGCTTGCAGCATCTCTGGGGGAAAGGTTGCTGTGGTTGCTGCTTTTGTAAAAACTGATTGTAAGTGTGGAGCAAGATGTGATCTGAATATTTTGAAATATTCATTTGAGAACCCGTCAGGCCCGGGTGATTTGCCATTTGGTAGAGTTTCTATAGCAGCGGCTATTTCAGTTATGGTAAACGGGGAGTTTAAAGTAAGGATCTGGGATTCTGATAATACTGGTAATTTTAACTTTTGGAGGAAGGTTTGGATGCTGTCTTGCGTGGGTTGGCATGTAGAGGGGTCGTCTTTAATGTTGTATAGGTTGCTATAGTAGTCTGCAAACTGGTTAGCTATGTCTTGCGGGTTTGTGACTTTATGTTTGAGAGTAGGGTGGAGCAAGTGGGCAATTCTTGTTTTGGTTTTCACTGCTTTAAGTCTATTGGCTAAGTATTTCCCTGCTCTGTTGGCATTGGCATAGGATTGTAGTTTCAGACGTCTAAGATGGTAATCGTATTGTTGTGAGAGCCTATTTCTGAGGTTATCTCTTAAAGCTGAGAGTTTTTGGGTAAGGCTGGTATTAGGATTTTGTTTATTTTGTGCTTCTATGGTATGGATGTCTTTTAGGATTGAATCAATTTGGGCATTATGCTGTTTTTTTTCCTGTGCTCCAAGTTGTATGAGTATACCTCTTATGTACGCCTTATGGGCGTTCCATAAGGCGAAAGGGTTTTCAACAGAGTTAATATTGTTTAGAAAGAATTCTTTGATATGTTGGGAGAGCTTAGTGGAAGTTCGAGGGTCTTGTATTAATCTTACATTACTAAGCCAGATGGGTGAGGAGGAGGAGACAACCTGGTCATTGATGGTTATGGTAATAGCAGCATGGTCAGACCATGTTATATCATGTATTTTCGCACTCGAGATATTCTGTAACAGCCACTTGTCTGTCAAGAATAGATCAATGCGAGAATATGAGCAATGCCTGTGGGAGAAAAAGGTGTAGTCTCTTGCGTTCGCGTTTAAACATCTCCATACATCATATAGGTCCGCCTGGTGTATTATTTTGCTCAGATAGGAGGAGCTGTGTGATTTTGGAGCAGACGTATCCATTTTGGGATCAACTATAAGATTAAAGTCACCGCAGACAATAAGATTGCCATATAAATGATTCTGTAGTTTCTTGAGTAGTCTGCTGATGAAGCGGGTCTGACGTGAGTTCGGTGCATATAAGGATATTAAGGTATACGGTTTGGAGTTAATATCTCCTGTCAGGATGATGTATCGGCCATTTGGATCGAGGATAATATCCTTTTGTTGAAACGACACAGTGTTCCTCAGTGCTATTAACACTCCTCCTTTTTTCTTCTCTGGTGTACATGCCATAAATACGTGTGGGTAGTCTTTGTGTCTACAGTTAGGAGCTTTTGTGTCTTGGAAGTGGGTCTCCTGCACACATAAGATGTCTGCTTTGTGTTTTTGGGCTTCCTTCCACATGGAGAGTCTTTTTGCGGGGTGGTTCAGGCCCCTGGCATTTATAGATAGGCAGTTAATAGGCATGTGGGGGGCAGGTACTCACTGTGACCTTTATAGAAGATCTGGTAGAGAATGGGTGTGCTGTCTTCGTCTAGGCTCTGAGGGAGGTTTGCTGCTGGATGATGTGCTTCAAACATGTAGTAAAAAAAAAATAACAGTTGTGAAAAAAAGAGCATTGTTATTGAAATGAGTGTAAGATTAATAAGAAAAGGATCTATGAACTGATCCAAAGGCAGACGTAACTGCTGCAAAGGATAACTGGAGGTAAACAGGGATGTTAATCATATATCTCCTGTTGTCCGGAGAGATTTGAATTTTGCATAACGTTTTGCTGTCAACCATTTCCACCGGTAGCTTTTTTTGAGGACCGTCTACGGGAGACTACTTGCCAGTCTTCTTGTAGTGGGCTAGGTGCAGGGCTCTGAGTAGTCGACTTGCCTTGGTCGAGTAAGATACCCCATTTGCGTAGTGCTGCGATACCTTCTTCCAATGTGGATATCATTACTGAGACTCCATTATGGGTGATGGAGAGCTTGGCGGGGTATTTCCACTTATGTATTATGTTGTGGTTCCTCAGGGCCTTAGTTATGGTCGCTAGGTTGCGACGCTGTTGGAGCGTGTGCCTGGACAGGTCCGGGAGTATTTGTAGTTCCGCGTACTGCGGGTGTCTATCATCAGATCTGCGGGATGTAGTGAGGATTTGTTCTTTTATATGATAGTAGTGGACCCGAAGTAACACATCTCTAGGAGTGTTTTCAGGAAGAAATGCAGGTTTGGGTATACGATGTATACGATCCACTATCAGATCTTGCGCTGATAAGGATGGTAGCAGAGTTGAGAATAGTGCCTGTGTGTATGGCAGCGTAGCAGGTATGGTTTCTGGGATCCCCCTGATTTTGAGATTGTTCCGTCTGGAATGGTCTTCCAAATCTGCGACTTTATTTTTTAGCCATGCAATTTCTTCATCATGGTTTCTGTGTGCATCCACCATTATGGTAAATGAGGAAGTAAAGTCACTCATACTCTGCTCTATATGATCCACTCTGTTCCCTAAAGCCTGAACTTCCCTCTGGCAGTGGTTAATGCCAGCAGTCATGTCAGCATGTAATGATGCTTTTAGAGAGAGCAACATCTCTTTGAGGACTGTGTCTGACACTGGCCTGTCAGATGTAGGGAATGCTGCTATGGGGTCCTGTGAGACATGCACTGCTGTGTCTGCAGCGTTTTGAGGCTTGCTTACCTCCATCTCAGGGTCCTTGAGCGGCCGATCCGGGGATGATATCCGCTGTTTTTGTTTGGCTGGACTCCTGGTGGAGGGGCTTGAGGTTCCAGAGGAGGATCCGCTGTGTAGATGTGAGCCGTGCTGTTGTTTTCAGGAGCCAGAGCGGCCGTTGTTAGTTATGGCCTGCGGCTCCGTCCGTCTTCCTGAGGCGCCGGCGCCATTTTGTTGAGGCTCGCGCCCTTTGAAGAAGTCCTGCAATTTTTGTATATTCTGCGGGTTTTTCCTGTGCCTGGGCATCTCGTCTTGCACAGCGGGTCCCGGTGGGTCTGTGGATGCCGTTTGTGGTGGCGATGGGGCCGGTGGACGTGGATGTGAATAGATTCTCTCCGGCGGCCGAGCGGAGCTCTCTAGTTAAGCTTCCATGCTGGAGCTCGGTCGCCACGCCCCCCTTATTATTATTAATTTATATTATATACATATCTTTTTTTGCTATCACATATTTATTTTACTAACTGTTATTTTTCCCTTTTGATTTATTTAAAAATATGTTTTGTAAATGCAACTGCGTGTCTATGTCCCTTTTGGCCACTCACTGTACCCTTAAGTATTTATATTCTGCTTACCATTCTGCCTCTATGCTGTATTGTCTGCCTGAGTTACCTAGCACATTTGGGTGACCTTATGGATGCCCAGGGTGTCCGTAGTTTTTAGTGGGCACCCAATCTACTGCGCTTCAAGTGCATGTGTCCCCGTCTGCTCTAATTCTCTCCTTTTATTTGATTGGAGGAATTCCTCTCCCTCTACCACCAGAGGGAGCGCCACTCCCATCTATCTATCTGGACATTAGGACCCGGTGGTAGTGGCTGAGTGAGCCTCTGCGATGAGGCCTGCGCATGCGCGGCGCAGTCCTTGCATCCGCATCCGGTGTTTACACCGGATGGATGGTATTTAAAGCCGCCTCCGGCGGAATGCAGACGCTGCGAGAGCCAGGGGACACATGCTTGTCTGTTTTTTCGATGCAGGTAATTGTAGACACTTTCTGAATGGCGCCTTTTTATTCCTTTATCGGTGATTATGATTCCTTGTTCATTGAAGATATTATCTTTGTCTGCTGACAGTTTACAGCAGTATGTACTTAAATTAGCTTTTTTATGTTCACCACATACATTCTATTTGATGGCATGAAGCTGTGTGACCCCTGGCATTAGCCAGCTGATGAACCTACTGTTGTAAGTGAATTACCTAAATATTCTGTTTCCCTGGATGTTTGTGGGGGTTTTCCATCCTTTCCCTTGATACATTTGGTCATTATTGTTTTGTTTTTTTAGCTGGTCTTTTTTTACCATCTACGGCCACTTTAGCGCATGGTTCCTTATAGCAGCAAATTATCAGTCATCCCGGCAGTTATTGGTTTCTCCCCTGTATTTAGGAGATATAGGTAAGCAGTGACATCCTGACATGGGAAACACAGCTGCATATGAACTATTATTGTTATTTTTTTAGATTAACAATTTGTTTCTTGATAGAAGGCATTGTACGCTGCACATGACCAGCATCCCCTGAGGAAGCCCGTCCTATGGGTGAAACATGTTGGGAATCCATCATTGCTGTATTGTCGCACATATATTATTGTACTAGCCAGTATTGTACCTCCTTTCCCTTTTCCCCTTTCTTTTAAGTATACAAAAGTCTTATTTTGTTTATCAAAATAAAATAATTTTTTATACTATATTTGAAATTTTGTTTCTAATCATTTGCACCTCCAAAGTCCCATTCTTGTGCTTTTTTCTATATAATTACAGGGCTCACAATAATACAAACCAATCAAATTAATAAATGGAAATACACAAATTGATAAGTGAAAATAAATAAAATGTCCATATAATGGTGAATGATGTGCTCCAATCAATAAAGTGCAACACCTCCTCCTGTGTCCCCACTCACCGAATGGAATGGACCCCTAGCTTTTCAGTCTAGGGGTCGTTCAGGCTTAAAAGGCTAGCCAGGAATGGCAATTCACACCAGGACCCAGTGAAGATCTCCCTCAATTATAACTGTCATGTGTAGATGGTTTTACGAAAATGAAATTAAAGAAGGGGACTGATAGTGAAGTATACTTGGGCAAGGCTTTAGTGCGCAAACCCAAATGGGTACTTACAGAATAAAAGAAAAAATCATTCATGGATTAGCAAGGGAATGCAATAGGAAACGCTGCATAGACACAATTTCCGGTTTCGAGTCCAAACGACATCACTTCTGGTTGTCAGTGAAACGCACGCTTAATGCGGTGTTAAATATTGCATTTCCTTGCTAATCAATGCATGATTTTATTTTTTATTTTGTCAAACTATACTTCACTATCAGTCCCCTTCTTTCATTTAATTTGTGGTAAAACCATCTACACATGATTGAGGGAGATCTTCACTGGATCTTGGTGTGAATTGCCATCCTTGGCCAGCATTTTAAGCCTGAACGACCCCTAGACTGAAAAGCTAGGGGTGCATTCCATTAGGTGAGTGGGGACACAGAAGGGGGTGTGGGGTCTCGCATTTTGAAAACACATTTGCACTTTATTGATTGGAGCATATAATCCACCATTATATAAACGTTTTATTTATTTTCACTTATCAATTTGGTTTGCAGTACAGGACTCACATGACTCTGAAGGAATGGCACGGGTATTCCGTTCCTTCCTGTTTCTGGTGAGCGCAATTTGAATATCCCATTTTGGGTGGAGCACGGTTTCCTTGTCTATTGGAACACTATAATCTGTATACTCAATGGTGTTGGAATTATCAAAGTGGATTGAATTTTTTATTTTATTTTTTCACAAAACTTTTACATTTACCGTAATATTTTTTATGTTTTGGTTTTACCACAAGATATCAGCAATTTCTCACATGGACTATTTATGTAGTTTTTGATTTTCAAGTGTTTTCTCACACACAGCATTGACATACTTACAATTACACCCCCAATCACATTCTTCTACTACTACTTAGTATGAGAATACCACATGCATGCAACTTTTTCCACTGCGGAGATGCATAGAGGGGCCCAGGATCCAATATGCACCTTCAGGCTTTCAAGGGGAATAAATGTATCTGATTTCCTGACTATCTACTTCATTTCTTGAGACCCTGACATGCCAGAACAGGAAAAATGGATTTTCCTGGTACTACCATAGACATCACATACACAAATTTAGTTGAAATCAAACAAAACTTTTATTACAAAACATCATGTTACATACATACATCCAACATTTTAGAATATATAAATAGAAGTGCCCATATATGGGTGTACACTCCCAATGGACTGAACCGCTGTTCCTACATCTCATACATACAACTGAAATTACAGAAAAGATTAAAATCCCTTCAATACCAGTAATCAGAAACATGCTGGCATACATGTAAACTTCCAGTAGTAAAAATAGAGTATAAAAATGTATCCTGTGATTAATATATGTATCAAACTACCTACCCATAAATTAATTAGATGGTAGGACAAACAATGGGTGGTCAAGGCAGCGGGTTCATAAATCAAAGCAACCAAATCATTCAAACAGGATGGTGACGGTTAGCAGCATATGGATGTATCTATAGCTTACACGGGTAAATAAAAGCAAGCTCCAGGTTCAAACTCTAAAAAGACAGTTGACATTCCCACAGCATGGGCATAATTACAAATAATTACAAATACACACCAAAACACATTCTGCTACTCTTCCTGAGTATGAGAATACTCAGTGAGAATTGTTTGCAGTCTAGATGAACAGAGAGGCCCAAAATCCAATGAGCACCATAAAGCTTTTAAGGGGCTTAAATTAGGCATCTAATGTACCCGAACACCTATTACATGTTTGGGGGCCCTGGAGCACCAGGACAAAAGAAACACACACAAAATGACCACATTTTTGGAAAGCAGACACCTCAAGCTATTTTTGAGAGGCATTGTGAGCCTTTTGAAGATTTCATTTTTTGCCACATACTTTTAGAAAATGTACATTTTTTCACAGTTGTCAATTTAATTAGATATTTCTTGCACACAGCTTGGGCATTTATTTCAAAAAACATGCTGCTACTCCTCTCGAGCATGGGGTTACAACATGTGTGAGACTTTTTCAAGGCATGTTGAGTCTTTTGAAGATCATATGTTTTGCCATAAGCATTGGGAAAAGAAAGAAAGAAAACAAAATGGTATTGTTTGCACAAAATTGTCAATTATTAAGATATTTATCACATGCAGCATGGACATACTTAGAATTACAACATAATTGCACAAGCTAATATGTACACATAAAAATAGAAAAAAGAAATATGTTGTTATTCTCCCTACCCATCTCTACCTTCATATAAAGGGATCTGCATGCCAAAATTCAACCAGAAAGTGATGGGCGAGCAACTTTGGATATATTCTCTCCTTAGAAAACCCACCTGTGAATCTTGTGTCATGGCGCATCCTACAATATTTTTTATTTTTATCATTAAAATATATGTTATATGGATAGAGTATTAAAACTTATTATGAGAGGAATTTATTAAAACAGGGACAGACAGATTTTGGAGCAGCTGTGCATGGCAACCAATCAGCTTCTAGCATCAGCTATGTTCAGTTAAGCTTTGAAAATAAAAGTTAAAAGCTGATTGCTTGCCATGTACAAAGTCTCCAAATTCTAGTTGTTCCAGTTTTGATAAATCCCCCTATATCTTTAAAGGCTTTTACATGTAAAACATAAGTAAATGAATAAATAGAATTAAATTGGCCACAAACCATTACAGTTTGTAAAATCAAATGTGAGAATCAATTACTTTTTGGAACCAATCCACGTTTTTACACAGCACATGGCAGATCTAATAAAACAACAGTGGATCTTTTTAGTAATTTTTTGTACAGAATACAATGAGGGGGGAAAAGTTCAGTTCACACAATTGTTCAAAAATAGTTTCATGATTGATCATCTGTATCAGGCTCATAAAGTAAAAGTTGCTCTTTAAAGATTTTACCCATAAGATATTTAATTCAAATAGACATTTATCACTACCACAATACTTTATAACAACTGTACTTGAATAGGTTCAACAGCCTGTGAAGGCACAATACTTTGCAAAAGGAAAATTCACTATTACAGAAGCTGGTAAATCTTCTATTCCATATATTACCTCACTGAATATAGAAGAATAGTCAAGCCTCAGTTACCCCTTTCGTTTCAAATTATATTTTTTTGATATTTAATGCTTAAGATGTTTCAGATTCCCCTTATGTCAAGGCAATTATTATTAGTCTGTCTTGAAAAGTTTTCATTTCTTAGGAGTCACAATGACCTTTTCAACAAATTTGTTTTACTTTTTAAATGTATTTTTAATCATAGCTGTGCTGAAGTGTAGGTATACCTATTTATATTGTGAAGACAAGGGATAACAAATATCACTGCAGTATAAATCTAGGAAGCGAATCATGTATTTGTTTTTTTTTCTGACTTTAGTGATCATTTTATTTATGTATTTATTTACTGAACTATTTATTTTAACTGTGTGTATGAACATGCTGTTACATTTACATTTCCACAATATTAGGCAACAATTTCACCTTGATACATCTGATCCTACAAGGAGGCATTCAGTTAGGTCCTGAATGAGAAAACATTTCCAGGGCACATTAGAATACCTATGGAAATTATTTAACTGTACATAAATTATTTCATCTTTATTTTTTTGTTTGCATTCCTTTATTTAGGATATTTAAAGTATTACAATGAAAAGAAAACATTTACTACAAACACCAGTAATATATAAACAAATATTTAAATAATAGAGAAAAAAATGTAAACAAAAAAATCAAATATGGACAAACAGATGACAATACATTGTTATAGTATATATTACATGACATGAGACTACACAATAAAAGATGAGGTAATAGACTGTAGAATCCATGAAAAGAAAAGAAAAAAAGAAAAACATTTTTTAAATAGGATAGTGATGGGGGGGGGGGGTATAAGGGAGATTAGTACCCCTGATCCAATCGTTAAGAGTAATTGGTCCATAGATATAAAGATAATATATAGGCAAGGAATGATGCAAACAAAATCTACCCTGAAGAGGAAGGGGAAGAATTAGTCAGGATATGGATGTATTCTTCAGAATGGGAGAAGTCATTCTAGGATGACCATATATTGCTAAATTTAATGGTTGTTCCTTTAAGAAAACTGGTAAGGCTTTCCATATGCTCTATATCATAAATTCTACAGAACCATTGCCGTATAGTGGGAGGCGAAGAGGATTTCCAAAGATCTGGAATGCAGGATCTGGCCACATTAACTAAATGAATAATGATAATTTTTTTGTATATTTTAAGAGGAATGTCATTATAGTGTAGAAGGAAGAAACTTGGATATTTAGGAACTGGATGATCTGTGAACTTTGGGCAACAGTGTGAACCTTAGTCCAAAAATTATGAAGAGAGGGACAAGTCCAGAAAATACTGTATGTAGTAAGTCTGTCTGTGGTTTGTTGCATCTCCAACAGGAATCTGAAATAAGCGGGTAAAATGAGTGTAATAATTTAGGGGTACAATACCAGCGAGAGAGCAATTTATAACCAGATTCCTGGTATCTATTACATATAGAAGAGCGAGTAGATATTGTGAAAATTTTGGATCTAGCCTGAGGTATAAATTTAATCTCTAGATCTTGTTACCATTTATCTACAAATTCTGAAACTGATTGTATTGTACCTGAAAGCAAAAGTTTATAGGAGAATGAAAGGGCGTGGGGAAAGAGGACAGTAGTTCAACATACCTTTTCAAATGTTGTAAGAGAGCACCGGAATGGTTTGTCAGCAGGTAAAGTGCATAGAAAAATTTAAATCGGAGGGATTTGTAATGGCCCAATCAAAGAGAATAATAGGTCAGGTGACATTTGATGGGTAGTTAACCATTCTGAATTTTGTATAAATTGAAATGCTAGATATTTATCTTTCATTATCATATTTTCATATTATATGAAAAGTTTTGTCTCGTTTTCCTTGAGTAAATTTAAGGTGGTCTATAATCGGAAGGAGTGGAGAGGGGGAAGGGGAGATTCCACATTTATTAGGTTATTTTATCTTAAATGTACAATGACAGATAACTGTGGTAATGGGAGGTTACATATGGGATCAATTACTCTCCCACTCTGTATATTAAATTACATATTTTGGGGTCTTGGAGGCTTGAACATTGACATTCTTACGGTATACTAGCGAAAAGCATTTTAAATATGTACCCATACAAGGTTGGTTACTGTTTGTATGTTTAATGTATAGAGTATATCATTATTTTATTTGTTTATTTTGGACAGGGTTGGAAGGGGCTTATAACCTCTAAAGTTTTTATAGCCAGCTGTGCCCCTGTTATAAAGATTCACCTTCTATATTTGTCTCTGTTACAACTGTCACTGTAATGGAAAATCCAAAACTTGTTACCAGTGTAGAAACAGAGAATAAATCATCCAATGGGGACACAGATTGGGGAATTTACTAAAACTGGTGCACACAGAATCTGGTGTAACTGTGCATAGTAACCAATCAGCTTCTAGGTTTTAATGTCAAAGCTTAATTGAAGAAGCTGATGCACTATGCCTATGCACAGTTGCACCAGATTGTCATTTTGCGTTACAGTACATTTGTTGGTTATGAAGTGAATGAAAATGCTTCAATAAGAAACAGGAGAAAAAACTGACAGTGGCCAGTATTTTTTTTTACAAGAAAAGGCATTTTAATTCCTGAATTTCTCTCTCTTTCTCATTCAGAATTTAGTCTCCATGCTGTGAATGTAAATGGCCCAGTTAATATAGTATTTACATAGTATTTATGCTATTTATTAAAAAAGAAATCAGCTTTAGCAGGTGAAAATCTGCAGTTATTTAATATTGTTTTGCTATCTTGTACCATTTTTTAATGAGAAGATGATGCCGGCAACAGTTACACAAGCATCCACCTTCTAGAGAACAAATTCCTGTAATCACATGACCAAGTTTGTCTGGGTATGGCTAACAAGATTACAAATGTAAAAATAAAACATAGGGGCATGGCTGAGCGCATGACAGGATAGGATGTGCAGCTCCTGAGCTCCATCTCTGACAGGGCTTTACACTGGCTCTCAGCGCCAACCTACGGTCGGCCCAATCACAAATGGGTAAGCCACATGGAGGAGACAATTGGTACCAGAGTGGCGTTGCCTCCTTAGCCAAGATCGGCCATTTCTTTACACGATCGGCCTCTAACAACCGCCGGGGATTCCAGTCACATAAGATGGCGCGGGCCTGCTCACCTGCTTCCCATGTGGCCTCTCCAGCAAGCACGAGGCACCACACTAGGTCCCCACAGGGCTCAGACCACAGCTCTCCTTGATCCCAGAGCCCCTCACAAGCCTCCCACAGGTCATGGAGTGGCTGGGACTTGAAAGTACTTGTAAAGTCAGAAGTTTTTTTTATCTGAATGCATTCCATGCATTTAGATAAAAAGCTTTCTGTGTGCAGCAGCTGCCCCAGCACCCCCTAATACTTAGCTTAGCCCCATCTCTCTCCAGAGATGTCAACGACTGCCTTACCCATCCAGGACTTTCCTCCTGATTGGCTGAGACACAACAGCAGCAACATTGGCTCCCACTGCTGTCAATCAAAGTCAGTTAGCCAATCAGAAGAGTGAGGGGTGGGGCTGAACTGGGGCTCTGTGTCTGAATGGACACAGGGAGCTGTGACTCGGCTTGGGTGCCCCCATAGCAAGCTGCTTGCTGTTGGGGCACTCAACAGGAGGGAGGGGCCAGGAGAGCCAAAGAGGGACCCAAGAACAGTAGGATCTGGGCTACCCTGTGCAAAACCCCTGCACAGAGAAGGTAAGTATAAGATGTTTATTATTTTTAAGATAAAAAAATAGACTTTACAATCACTTTAAGCTTTATATTAAAGATCTCCACACTCGCAAAGACAGAGAGATATGTGAAGTGGTTTGAAAACGTGTATCATCAAGAGATTGTTGAATTAAGGAGGGACTTCATCTTTAGGTTGGAGATTGTGGAACAGTCCATGGAACAAGTTGCAACTACTCTTAACCAGCAGGAGGAAGTTTTGCGGGAGCACACTGTTTAAATTCAACAGCTTTTTTACCGCCAGGATGACCTGGAGAACCGCAGCAAGAGCAATAACATCCGGATATGCGGTTTGACTCGAGACTGTTGAGACTAATGGCCTGGCTCCTGCAGCCTTGGCGATATTCAATCAACTTTTGCAGAAACCTAAAGTTGCACTTCTGGAGCTTGATCGCATCCACAGGGCCCTGGGCCCTTGCAATCCTAACCCTGCGTACCCTCGTAATGTAATTTGTCGGGGGCAATTTTACAAGAGAAAGGAAGAGATTATAGATAGATAGCTCACACACAGGACTCCATCCTCTTTAATAAGTTACCTGTCATGCTACTTCCTGAGTCCTGACCTGTCCAAACAAACCCTGGACATGTGACGCACCTTGAAGCCCCTGATGGAAGCCCTGAAGGCTAAACACATCAAGTACTGATGGAACATTCCATTTCAGCTTAAAGCCCTTCACAAGCGCAAGTCAGCAGTCTTACGCACCTGCCTGCCTACTTTCCTTGGAACTTTTGAATTACCCCAGATCTCTTTCCCAGATTGGCCTCTCAAGGCAGCAACACCTGGCCTTCCTTTCACTACCACCTGGCAGAAGCGGTGGCGTAAGAAAAGATACAGATCTTCTATGCATAATTCTCCCTATGGCTGGCCTCTGGTCAGTCTGTAGAAAGGTCACCTAAAGTGACGAACTCTCAGTCTTTTGAGCTGTTGCTACTTTTTATTTCAGTAGCTATAATATCTTCTGATGCTCCACATGTTACTGACCACTTGCACGTTTCCATGATTAAGGTACTGCTGTTAAAATTAGTTTTTTGTCTCCTTCTTACCCTTCTTACCAATTATTGCTATGCGCTGATTTTGAGAAACCAGCAAAATGTATTTGTATGCGGAGTGTCCTGGGAGGGGTGCACCCTGGGGCTAAGTCTCTGGTTTCCTCCTCCTGTTCCCCCTCCTTTGTGGTTATAACAGTTTATGTTAGAGCCCCGTCGGGCAGGGGGACCCTTGTACTCAACATGTTCCCATGTTCAGCACCTTTCTTGACCCTAATTTTAAATCTTAACTTTGTGTTACAAGCCAGGATTAGTCTGGCGGGGGTCCTCCCCTTAACGCCCACCAGAGGGAATTTGTTTGTTAGACCTATGCATATCATCCATATTAGGTAATTGTTCATGTTCACTACCTCCTTAGGATATGTGATATCTGGTTAGACCCTCAATATTTTTGGTACTACCTGGTGTTGAACCCTTAAGTAGTGTTTCCATATTATCATTCCCCCTACCCACTCTCAACCTCTGTGTCACCTCTCTTTTTTCTTCTCTTCTCACTACCTCTTCCCATTTTCTTTTGGGCTATAGACATCCTCAATCAGTCAATTAGAATTCATTTACATCATGGCATGCCCACTAGGCCTGAAGGTGTCTTCTCTCAACTGCAGAGGTTTGAACTCACCTGAAAAAATATCCCAGCTCTTTTATAATTTCCATAAGTCCAAGACCCATATTCTTCCCCTGTAGGAAACCCATTTTCATACCGATAAGACCACCTTCAGAATAAATATTTTAGAACTTGGTTTCACAGCACAAACCCGGTAGCAAAGTCGAAAGGGGTGTTCATAGATTTCCACGGATCTTGTCAACCAAAGGTTTTAGACTCATCAGTTGACTTTGTGGGACATTAGCTCATCTTCAAATTAAAATACATGAATGTTGTCTTTACTGTCAAAGGAGAAGTATAGTTATAGAGCAAGTCTGTTGGAAAGACACAATTTAGGTGCCACATCCCTTATTTTCAAAGATAACATAGAAAAGGAGAATTGGGACTTTTCAAGCACAAACATAAACAAAAATTTGAAAAGTAGAAAATATTTTTTTAGATTAAAAATACATAAGTGAAAAAAGTAAAACCACAGTACATCAGTAACAAATATCAACATAAGTATAATTGTATCTCTACATGTTTCGCCATTCACGGCTTCTTCAGGAGATTCTGTTACAATAAACTCTGTATGAATAGACTGATCACTTCAAAGTTTCAAAAATACAATCATCAAACAGTTGTGGGAAGGCATGCAGGGCCATTTGGGAGCATCCATCTCAATAAATTTTTCAGAACAAATCAAGGTCTTGATATCACCAGCAGGTTACAATTGCTCCATTTGCAAACAAGGGAGAAAAATAGACTTTTTAAATCTAGAAAGATCCGGTCCATGGAAGGAGACATGCTGCCTAGGGCTCCAGGAAATAATAGCGAAGTTTGGAACACTTTGATAATCTTTCTAGATTCAAAAAGTCTATTTTTCTCCCTTGTTTGCAAATGGAGCAATTGTAACCTGCTGGTGATATCAAGACCTTGATTGGTTCTGAAAAATTTATTGAGATGGACTTTCAGTTATTCCCAGTCTATTACCCTTCTCTATGATGTTCCCAAATGGCCCTGCATGCCTTCCCACAACTGTTTGATGATTGTATTTTTGAAACTTTCAAGTGATCAGCCTATGCATACAGAGTTTATTGTAACAGAATCTCCTGAAGAAGCCGTGAATGGCAAAACATGTAGAGATACAATTATACTTCTGTTGATATTTGTTACTGATGTACTGTGGTTTTACTTTTTTCACTTATGTATTTTTAATCTAAATAAATATTTTCTATTTTTCTAATTTTTGTTTATGTTTGCGCTTGAAAAGTCCCAATTCCACCTTTTCTATGTTATCTTTACTGTGGCTAATGTACAGTATATTCTCCTGACCAGGATCAATCCTGTTTCATCTTGTCTGTTGTGACCCCTGGGATGCTTGGGGGGTTGAGACCTGATATTTGGAGGGGACCTGAATGTGCCTTTGATACCTCGGCTTGATTCCTCCACTGGTAAGTCCTCTCTGCCCCCTGCTCACTTGACCACAATACGTACTTAACCAAGTACATCTTCATTGGTAGATGTGTGGCGGGTCCTACACTCAAATGAGAGAGACTATAGTTTTACTCTCCTCTTCACAATTACTACAGTAAAGTGGATTACATTTTTATGACACAATCCCTTCTGGATCATAATCCTTCCACCTCTGTTGTCCTACAATTATGGTCAGACCACTCTCATGTTCACTTATACCTAGGCAGACTCCCATCCACAGCCAGATGGCATTCCTGGTGTTTGAATGACAATTCCTTTCAGATGCATTATGTACGCAGGCCATCACTCAGGCAATCTGGGACTTCTCGCACACTCATGCCACTGATTTTATGTCCCCGCTAACTCAATGGAAGGTGCTGAAATGCGTCCTTAGGGGTATATTTATTCAGCATGGCTCCATACTTAATAGAGAATGGACTGCTCACATCATCAGTTGATTGCACTGCATCGCTTCGCTCGAGAATACATGCATACAGCACTCTTGACCCCGCTACCTTGCTCGACCTGTCCAATGTGACATGCATCCTTCTATGTTTGTTGCCGACCATTCACTCTTAGTCAGAGACAAAGCATGTCATCTCTATTACTCTCAGGCCAATAAATGTGGATGTCATTTGGCACGAGTTATCCGCCCTCGCCCACCCCGGCAATTGATCCCTTACATACTATCATCAACAAACCCCAAAGTTCACAATACGAAGTGATAGCTTCTAAATTTTGTAAATATTACGCCCAACTGTATAATCTCTCACAGCTAACCCTACTGACTCACCTCAGTGTTTGCTATGCACTCCTTTGTCCATGACACGGCACTAACGACTCTCTCACAGCAGGACTCTATAGATTTAGATGAAAATGAAGATGAGAGAGGTGAAAGCCAACCAGGGATAGGGGAACCCCACACTCTGTATCACATCCCAAAAATATAAATGGAAAGAGAATAGGCCCCGAAGATAATGCGGACACAGAGGGAATGCAAATTAGGGTACACCCAAATTATGTATAAAAATATGTTCACTTTATTAATACAAAGTAGAAAAATGTGACAATGGAAATATACAAAAAATATAATATAAAAACAATGATACATCTTAATTGGAGATAGGAGTAGCTGCTAGACTTAAATCACCGACATGTTTCGGAAGCCAAAAAGAAATGTTTTTGACATATATATATCATTCTTCAAGGTTAATAGAAAAGCAGACTATTCCATATTCTATAGAGAGAAAAGGGAAGGGGGAGGGAGTAATATATCGGTAATGTGAGTAAATAATTTACAAACAACTGGTTTAAGCATGGTAATATTATAGCACATGTGAAAAGTAGACAAAAAATATTTTATTATTATATCTATTCGTACTTATATGTTCTTTGGCAATTCTTTGCCTCTCCATATATCATTATGTTTTTTGTTCTTATACCTACATCCTATTACATTTTTAGATACCCGTCTCCTCCTCTTTTGGGGTATCCTCGTGAGCATTGTTGGACTGCTTCAGAGCAAGCATTACACCTGTCCCCATTTACCTCCTTGACATATTTTATCTAAGCTTGTACCTTACACATGGGATCGATTTCACAATACAATGGATCGATTTCTTAGTTTATCTCAAACTATATGAATGGAGCTTTGAGGCACAGCTGAGTTAATACCCTTGACCTGAGGTTTCATCTACTGATGTGCATGTTTTCAAGACTTGAACATACATCTGTAAGTACGAATAGATATAATTTTTGTCTACTTTTCACATGTGCTATAATATTACCATGCTTAAAGCAGATAATGGGAAGTCAGTTCAAGCCAGAGTTCAGGGCCAGGAGGATAACAGAGCAGGCAGGGTCAGAGGGGAAGCCAAAGTCAGACACAGGAGACAGTAGAGAATATCCATGGACAAGCCGGGGTCTGGTCAGGAGACAGGCAAGAGAATAGTCAAAGACAAGCAGGGTTGGTAGCAAAGAACTTTCAAGAACAAGGATCACAGGAACACGGTACAAGCTGAAGATCAATCAGCAGCTTTTAACACTAACACACTTCCCTCTAAAGACCCATGTGATGTGCTGGAAGAGATGGTGGGTCCTAGAGCCCTTCTCCTGCTGTTGGTGTCTTGACCGATGCAGTGTCCTAGAGTCCTTCTCCTACCATTGGTTCCCTGACAGTGCCCCCCCTCCGGATGCCAATTTGAGCAATTTCCCCCTTGTATTTGGCCTGAAACTCTCTGTGAAGTCTGGGGTCATGTATATTGGCTTTAATAAATAGCTTCCCATGGCTTTATAGACTTATGGAAACAAGCTAGGTGTTGAATTTAACACATGTGATTTCTTCTCAAAACAAAGACCTGAAAGCTTAAACCTCTTTTACAGTATATGGAAAATTTTGTTAGCCATATACAAACTTACCAAGACTTATTTTTAAATAAAAATACATTTATTTTCAAACACACATATCACGACAAAACCATTGTACAGACTTTGGTATTAGCTTTTTAGAGAGACATACAAAAATGTGTATTTCTCTTAATATTTGGAATATAATTATTTCATGCTGCAGGTAGAAATAATACAACTCCAATTGCTATGCCATATATTTAAATGGTTTTGTTTTGTATATGCCAAAACAATTCAATTACCAAAAGGTAAAAATAATAGATTAATACTTTACCAGTGGTCTAAGAAACGTTTGTTTTGAGAGATATTGGCTGGGTGTCCCAAAGGATATCTTTTACCCGCCTACATTCCTACATCTCTCCGTTCTGTTTTTCACCTCTTGTCTCCCCGTCTCAAACTCTTTTTCCTCACCATGTGTGTAAACCTTCTATATTCCTCCCCAGGAGTGGGTGTGGAAATGCCTTTCATGTCATGAATGATGTTATGAATGAGGTTGAAACATATGTCATTTCTTGGAGAAACCTATAAGGAAATTGTAGTGTCCTACACATAGTTTTCAGTAGGGGCAGTATAGGATTAGAAATTGATATTGTTAAATGTTATTTTTCATAACAAATTCAATTTATGAATGACCCTTGACTTAGGCTTAACAGAAACTATTAAATATCTAGAGCTGTCATTTATGTGTCAAATCTGGTAGACTTGGCATCTAAAACAAGGATATATGGTTATGAGACAATTTGGATAAGGTCATTAACCTAACTTCTCACATACCTTGAAAGTTAAGTCATGGTATAAGAAACATCCTGGTTATTCAAAATACAAGGATTATTATACAAGTATAGTTTCTATACCCTAAAACTTTTTATAGCCTTACATATAAGCTATATCCATTTGAATAAAGATACTACTATATCAATGGCTAATATTATATGAATATTATATAAAAAATGTATATATATATATCTATATATATCTATATATATATATATATATATATATATATATATATATATATATATATATATTTCACAAACCAAAATATGTGACATATTCAATTAAGTAAGCATATACTTGCCCTATTATAATGTAATAATAAGATAATGAACATTTAAGGCTAATTCATATATTTGCAGTAAATAGTACAATATGTTTCATATGGTCATTTGTGAATAAGCCCTATATTGTTTCTCAATCCTGGTAAAAAAATTTGGTCCCCCTATCTTGCTTATTTTACTAAGTGCCCAGACCCTTAATTTATAATCTAGGCTGATATGCAAGGAACCCTAAGGTCTCTTACAAGCATCCCTGTCCACAAGCATGAACTTAGTTTCAACTTTAGAGAGAGTAAAAAAAAATATATATATAACAAAATTGCTTCTCTAATGTCCACCAAAAAATGGAAAAAAATATGCTATGCACAGGCCTTCTATATTCTTTTAAACTCAATAGTTCTGACTATTGCAACTTCCTTCTCATTGGCCTACCTCTCCATAGGCTACCACCTCTTCAGTCTATCATGAATGCTGCTGCCAGACTTATCCACCTTACCAACCGCTCAGTGTCTGCCAACCCTCTCCTCCTATCCCTACACTGGCTCCCAATCGCCCAGCAAATTAAATTCAAAATACTAACCACAACATACAAAGCCATTCACTCTGCCCCAAGCTACATCACCAATATTGTCTCCAAATATCACTCAAACTGTCCTCTCCACTCTTCTCAAGACCCCCTACTCTCAAGCTCCCTTATCTCCTCCTCCCATGCTCGTCTCCAGGATTTTTTCAGAGCCTCTCCCATCCTCTGGAAATTGCTACCTCAACCTGTCTGGCTATCCCCTACTCTTGCTACCTTCAGGTGATCCCTGAAATTTCATCTCTTCAGGGAAGCCAATCTCCAACTAACCTTTTTCTCACTTCCATCAGCTCATTCCCCACAGTTACAACCTTTTGTACCACCTGCCCCACCCTATTAGATTGCAAGCTCTTCTGAACAGGGCCCTCTTAATCCTCTTTTATTTTATTGTATTATAACCGTATTGTCTCCCTTTTATTTTGCAAAGCGCTGTGTAAACTGTTGGCAATATATAAATCCTGTATAATAATAATAATAATCATGATTGTGTGACTAGCACCCTCCAGCAGGTACCCCCACTCCTCGAAGACTACTTTAATTGCCAGGAGCCCCCAATCACCCACGTCATAATTCCTTTTAGCCTGGTTTAGTCTCTTGGAACAAAAGGCTACCGGGTCAAGCAGGGCCTTTGGACCCCGATGTTGAGAGAGCACTGCACCTTGAGAATGAAAGGGAGTGCTAGGTCTGGGTGTTGTACCATAGGGGCATAGGTAAATAGGGCTTTCAGCTGTTCAAAGGCTGCTTGGGATTCTTGATTCCAAAGAAAGAGTGTATGTGAGCGAGTGAGCTGAGTAATCGGAGCAATGATAGTTGAGAAACCCTCGATAAACTTCTGGTAAAAGTTAGTTAAGCCTATGAATCTTTGGACTCCCGTTCTGTCCGAAGGTAGGGGCCATTCCATAATTGCTAAGACATTCTGAGGATCCATAGAAATCCCCTCGGTAAAGATTATGAGTCCCAAGAACTGAATGAAATGTTTCTTGAACTCACATTTTTCTGATTTGGGGTACAAGCCATGAGTTCTTAGGGAATTTAGCACCTTTTTGACATGTCTCGATGAAGCTCGAGCGAGGTTGTGAAGATCAGTATGTCATCCAGATAGACAATGAGAAAAAAGTCGAGGTACTCTCGGAAGGTGTTATTCATGAAGTGCTGGAATGTCGCAGGAGCATTACAAAGCCTGAAGGGCATCACAAGGTGTTTAAAATTACCGAAGCACGTTCAGAAGGTGGTCTTCCATTCTTCCCCTTCCCTTATGTGGACTAGGTTGTAGGCCCCCCTTAAGTCCAACTTCGTGAATACCCAGGTTGCTTGGAACCCCTGAAATAATTCCGGAACAAGGGGTAGTAGGTACCTATTCTATATAGTGATCTTGTTAAGTTCCCTGTAGTCAACACATGGTCTGAGTGAGTGATGATTTTTCTCAACAAAGAAGATACCTGCTCTGGCCATCGAGGAAGAGGGACGGAAGACTCCCTTGGCTAAGTTTTCAACAATGTACTGTCAGAGGGCTTCAAGCTCAGTTTCCGACAGTGGAAAGATGTGCACAAAAGGTATCTTTGCTCCGGGAATCCAATCACAGGATTGGTGTGGGGGCAGAGTATCGGCTTTCTTTTTTTTGAATACGTCCAGTAAATCGTGATAAACTGGTGGGACAGCAAGACTGGCTGGATGGACAAACACATGGGAGAATCATCATGCTTGGGGATGCCACTGTGTTTGTTCACAGTAACTAGATAAGAAAGTGATTTCTCCCTTGGACCAGTCAATTTGTGGGTTGTGGGCCTGCATCCAGGGTATTCCTAGGACCGCTGGGAATATGGGAGACCTGATGACATTGAACCGGACGAGTTCTTTGTGACCTGTATCTGTGGTTGCTAAGAAAGGAATGGTCTCCTGGGTAACAGGTCCTGAGCTGGGAGTGGTGCCATCCGCTAAGTGTATATTGAGTCTTTTCTCCTTCAGCTTGAGAGGAATATCCAAGTCTTTCACAAGATTAATATCTATGAAGCAACTGCAAGCCCCAGAGTCAACGATTGCCCGCAGGTTGACTCCCTTTTCAGCCACCTGCAATGAGATTGGAAAAACAATGTCAGCGGATTGCGTCCTGGTCAACTGGAGGTACAAAGGGAATGGTTGACGGGTCTTACTTGGTTGGATAGGAGAGTTGCGCAGAAAATGGCCCGTGGAACCCGCAATACAGACAGAGATTGTTCTGTCATCTGCGCTTCTCTTCAGGAGTCAGAGCGGGTCGAAGTAGACCGATCTGCATAGGTTCCACATCAGATGAACTAGAAGGTTGAGGAGACAGGGTAGGAGTGGTTGGACCCTTGACAAGACCCATGTGGGCCAGTAGCTCTAGATACGTTCGGAGCGTCGCCCTCTATAGGCATCTATCAAACTGGATGGAGACTTGGATGAGATTCTCAAGGGAGGTAGGAGCCTCGATCAGGGCCAATTAGTCCTTAAAGGTCTCAGCTAAGCCTAAACGGAGCTGGTATTTTAAAGCAGCATTCCATTTGGTATCAGCTGACCACTTACGGAACACCACAATGTAGTCTTCCACAGGTCATCGGCCTTGTACAATGGTAGGGAGGGCTGACTCAGCAGTAGCACTCCTCTGTAGGTCATCGTAAAGGACAGCCATGGCCTCAAAGAATGTTGAAACAGAGTTTAGTGCTGTATTCTTTTGCTCCAATAGGTTATGGGCCCAGGACTGTGGCTTATCAGACAGTAGAAAAATAACGAACCCTACTCTTACCATCTCAAGTGCGAAAGTCCTTGGTTGCAGAGCAAAATAAAGTTCACATGCATTCCTGAAGGCTCTAAACTTTCATCGATCCTCAGGAGTGGGAACTCTGGGTTCTAGCAGAGGAAGTAACATGGCGGCTGTCAGGTACTGATCAGAGCTCACTCTCCCCACTGTTTGAAAGCACTTTACTCCCTGAAGCACAGCGGATGACCTCTTTAGGAACATACGAAAGGTCAGAATGGCCTTTGGCTAGATCTTTTGTACACCCAGCATTGGGCTCCTTTGTCTTCTGTGCCTCAAATGAGGTGCTCTCACTGAACTGGCTCTCGAAACATCAACTAATGATGTTCAGAAAGACTCTTTTTGCTTTGGGTTTGGTGAACAGACCTCTTACCGACTTTGAAAATATATTTATCCTCTCAGACCTTCCCCGCCACACACTCTCTACCATGTACAAATCATAATTACAGTATACTCATGGCTCACTTCCTACCTTTACCAAATTGTGGTCCAGGGATCTGGGAGAGAGATCACTCCTGAGGACTGGCATACAGCTTTTAATTATATGCACAAATTTTCTGTCTCCTGCTATGCAGAGGAGAAAAATTACAAACTATTGTCTAGATGGTACAGGGATCCTGTAACTCTTCACCATATCTTCCCTTCCGCTTCGAAGTGTCACTGGCGTTGCCACAGTGGACAAGGTGCGTACCTACATATATGGTGGGAATGCACTCACATACGGCCGTTCTGGAATACCATCTTCCAAATCTATAACGACATATACGATGAGTTTCTCGCCCTCTCCCCTTCTATAGCATTACTGTCGATACTTCTGGGTTCTATAAAATCACAGAAAAATTGTCTCCTCCAATTTTTGTTCTCTCAACAGCTCGTCAATCGATTTCCAGATTTTAGAAATCTGAAACGATGCCTCCATTAGCACATTGTGTAGACACGATTAATAATACCATGCTGATGGAGGCACGGGAATCGGACTCCTGGGACAAGTTCAATATCTTATGGTACAGCTGGATACACTATTCCCCTTCTGAAAAGCTTAGAAATCGACTCCGGTTATAGATGCACCATGGCTCCCCATAAATATTATAGCTTTGTTTTCTCCTCTGCGGATGGGACTGTGACAACCCCTTTTTATACAGGGCAATACAAAACACCTGGACACCTGGATGGCCTTGCCCTGGTCTCCCTCTAAATCTTATACATGCCCTTTCTTCCCATAGTTCAGGCTCTACAAGCTTGGACTCAAAACCTGATGACCAAGCTTATAGCCCAATCCTTCTCTGCTCCTTCTTTTCTTACTGTCCTTCCTATCCCTCTAGCTCTCTGTTTCTTTCCCCCTTATCCTTTCTTACTATACCCATCAGACTCCAGGATATAACCATGATGGGTTTGTTGTATTTTATAACTCATTCTTCCAGTATTTTACATGGGACACGCACGCCTCAGGGTCTATGTTTATTATGTGAATTCTAGTAATATTTTATGTTATCAGCATGCTTCATGTTGAATATAGGCTTACTTGATTACATGTGATACACTGGAATTGTCTATTGTTACCTTTTTACTCATATACATTTTCTTGTATATTTGCTAAACTTTAATAAACATATATTTAGCCTAAAAATAAAACACAAACCTTTTTAAGTGGTAAAGGTGCAAAGAAGAAACAGCACAACCTCTGTCATATAAAAGTTGTTAAAAGCCGAGGAAATTGCCACCAACTATGGTATGACACCAAGTAAATTCATTAAGATAATGCTACCCAGGAAACTTTGCAATAATCTTTAAAAGCTTCTATATAAAAAGCAGAAAGTAGTACAGTAGAACAGGAAGTGGGATGGAAAACAGTGTTTCGCATAGGAGAGAAGTCAGTGTTTGCAAAATGAAAGACTATCATTACAGATGAGTAAGAAAAAATGGTAACCACATTGGCAGTTGTCCCCATAAAAGCATAGTCTCTTTAAGGGGTGGTTCCACCTATGGACTATGCTGTTTACACCTTTGTGCAGGTATATTGCACTATAAAATGTGAGTTGGTACTTTATATCGTTGGCACTTTATAACTGGTATTTTTTAATGAATAAATGATTTTACATTGTGGAAGGTTTTCGTTCTTCTCTATGATATTTGTGACATGAGACAAAACTTTGAGGAGTGGAGGAGTTTCTGGATGGCTTCAATCCCTGGGGGATACAAACACTTATTGACCCACTGTATACTAAGGAGCATGGAGATCTGGTCAGTTTTCTGGTGTGGAGGTAAAGGATCATACTGGTCCCAGCAGGGTGTGGAGCACAGACTTTAACAGCAGCCACTGCTTGATGAATTGTATAGTGGCATGGAAGAAGCACAGCATTGTTTTCTTAGAGCTATGGACACTTTTTGTGTATAAGCATTGTATGACCATGCAATTACCAGTTAAAGTAGCGCAGTGCTAAATATTAAAACTAGGCCTGGTCATGAAGGGTACAGTGCCTTGAAAAAGTATTCATACCCCTTGAAATTTTCCACATTTTGTCATGTTACAACCAAAAACCTAAATGTATTTTATTGGGATTGTATATGACAGACCAACACAAAGTGGCACACAATTGTGAAGTGGAAGGAAAATGATAAATTGTTTTCAATATTTTTTTACAAATATATATCTAAAAAGTGTGGTATGCATTTATATTCAGCCCCCTTTACTCTGATCCCCTAATTACAATGTAGTGGAACAAATTGTCTTCAGAATTGCCTTCAGAAGTCACCTAATTAGTAAATAGACTCCACCTGTGTGTAATTTAATCTCAGTATACATACAGATGTTCTGTGAAACCCTCAGAGGTTTGTTAGAGAACCTTGGTGCACAAACAGCATCATGAAGGCCAAGGAACACACCAGACAGGCCAAGGATAAAGTTATGGAGACGTTTAAAGCAGAGTTAGGTTCTAAAAAAATATCCCATCTCACAGAGCACCGTTCAATCTATCATCTGAAAATGGAAAGAGTATGGCACAACTGCAAATCTACAAAGACATGGCCATCCTCATAAACGGACAGGCCTGAGCAAGAAGAGCATTATTTAGAGAAGCAGCCAAGAGGCCCATGGTAACTTTGGGGGAGCTGCAGAGATCCACAGCTCAGGTGGGAGAATCTGTCCACAGGACAACTATTAATCATGTGTGGCAAGTAGAAAGCCATTGTTGAAATAAAGTCATAAGAAGTCCCATTTGCAGTTTGCGAGAAACCATGTGGGGGACACAGCAAACATGTGGAAGAAGGTGGTCTGGTCAGAAAAGTCCAAAAATTATCTTTTTTGCCTAATAGCAAAATGCTGTGTGTGGTGGAAAACTGCACATCACCCTGAACACACCATCCCCACCATGAAAAATGTTGGTGACAGCATCATGTTGTGAGGATACTTTTCTTCAGCAAGGACAAGGAAGCTGGTCAGAGTTGGTGGAAAGATGGATGAAGCCAAATACAAGGCAATCTTAGAAGAATACCTGTTATGCCCCGTACACACGGTCGGATTTTCCGATGGAAAATGTCCGATCGGAGCGTGTTGTCGGAAATTCCGACCGTGTGTGGGCTCCATCGGACATTTTCCATCGGATTTTCCGACACACAAAGTTGGACAGCAGGAGATAAAATTTTCCGACAACAAAATCCGATCGCGTCAATTCCGACCGTGTGTGGCCTGTTCCGACGCACAAAGTGCCACGCATGCTCAGAGGAAATTCCGACACGGGACAGCTCGTTCTGGTAAACTTATCGTTCGCAATGGATACAGCACTTTCGTCACGCTGCAATGTTAAAAATGGTTTAACACAGCGCACTCTCTTCTTCTTTATAATGTGACAAGAATTAAGTCGTTTTGCTGCTCATATTCACACACACTTCTCACAAAGTTTTATTTGTGTTTTTTTAGTGGGATTCCCTCAATATATTGTTATTAGTTGTCACATCTGACAGTTTTATATTTTTTATGTTTTTATTTTTTTCTTTTTAAGCCTTTTTTTTTCTTTAATGTTTGGATTTTTTCCAAGGCTGATCTTTGTTCAAAGTTATTTTTATTTTTACTCCAGAATATTTTTGTGTGTGTTTTGTGTGTCAAGTTACCCCAACACCATTGATATCTTTTATTATTTAATCTCCATGAGATTGTTTGGTGTTGGTGTCCCTTGTTCATTTCACATTGTATATTTGAAATGTACCTGAATCCTCACAAACAAACCATCATTTTTGAAGTAAAACACATAGGAGAGTATAATTCAAAACAAAAATCCTTTATTAAGGGCTCAGAACCAAACAAAGAGGAAGGCAACACTGGATCAACAGGAGAAATTAGTGAAGCCTGGGACCCCCACGGCAGACATCAATTCTTAAACCTCAAAATTGGTGGCCTGAGGAGTCCATATGTAAGGGAGGGCAGTCTGGTCCGGGATTCACAGAGACTTGGATAGCAGCAGATGAAATCAGTGTCCCCAGGCTGTGGTACCACAAGAGGCTGCATCTTTTGGCCGACCAGACTGGATCCAGGGCAATCACTCTCTGGTCTTCCTTTCACACTTCCTTTCGGGCTGTGGCTGTGCAGTAGGAGATGTGGCAGGAGGAGGAGTAGGACCTGGAGGAGGAGGAGGACTGGGAGGACCTGGAGGAGGACTGGGAGGACCTGGAGGAGGACTGGGAGGGCCTGGAGGAGGACTGGGAGGCCCTGGAGGAGAGGGAGGAGGAGGACCTGCAGGAGGAGGAGGAGGACCATCCCAAAGCTGTGTGTGAGGTGTAAGTTGGCCCCTCACACCTTTCTCCAGAGCCTCTGATATGAGGGCCTGACACATGGCTTGTTGGCCCTCCTCCATCCTCTGCATTTTATAGGCAATGAATGCCGCAAGGTTCTCCTGCCTGGTGTGGGGTGCTCCCAGGACCTCTGTAGCCCTCCAAAAAAATCTGATAGCCGCCTCCTCTAGGCTACTCCTCCTGCTGCCACTTTCTGTTTTCAGGGTGGGTGGAGGGACCTGCAGATCAGCCACCTCCTGGCTGAGACTTCCCTGTGTATGAAAAAGGGACATGGTTTTAGTTTTTGCATCATCAATCACAATCATAAATTAGTACTCCCAACTAACATCTAGGTAACATCATTGATTGGACAAGCAGAAATATTTAGAGGAATGCTTCACCTGGCTCAATCTGGGCTCCTCCACATATGCCCTGGAAGGCCCAGGTTGGGCATCAGAAGCCTCAGCTGGAGGGGAAGGAAGCGTGGAAGGAAGACTGGAGAGGGATGGCCTGGGTTCATTCTGGCCTGCCAGAAAGTGCAGCCTGTCATAGTACAACATCCTGGGGACATAGATGTCTCCTGCTGCTCCGGATCTCTGTGAATCCAGGACTTTCTTGCGCTCCCTCAGATATGTGCTCCTCAGGCAACCAATTAATATCTTTAAATAAGTGATGTCTGCCGTGGGGATCACCTGCTTCACAATTTCACACAATTGCTCCAGTGCTGCCTTCCTCTTTGCTTGGTTTTTGAAATGGGGGTGGGTAATCTCCCACAGACAGGGCAGCTCCCTTAGCATATCAATCAATAGTGACATGAAGTCAGTATCTCTTATTAAGATATCCATGTTCACTGCAAGACACAACACATGACAAAGCCTAATGTCAGACAAAACTCTCCTAATCTTGTTACAATATAGGCCTCAATCTAGAAGCAGTATAGGCCCAAGTTTGTCTCTTACCTTCGTTCTTACGATCGGCGCGTCCAATGCTCCTTCCTCCGCTCACAGATCGTACGTAATACGCACGCGTGTTACGCTTTATACACACTGCGCATGTGTGTAACTCCGCCCGCCCCTGACGTTCTTTCTATTCTATTCCCCGCCCCTTTTCGTTCGGCGCAGTGGGGGAAGAGCATGATGGCGGAGTTACACCAGGTGCATGATAATTCGAACAACGAGGAGGAGGAGGAAAGCCCGGATCCAGGCACGTCCCGATCCAGAAGGAGACGTTTTAAGGCCACAAATATGTCGTTTGGGAAGATGTTGGAGATGGTCGACATCATGAAGAAGTCCGACTATGATGGAAAATATGGGCCTTACCCCCACCCCAACATCAGAAAGGCCAAGATCATTGGTAAAGTGGTCAGGAGTCTGGAGAGGAATTTCGGGGTACGAAGGTCAAAAGATCAGCTCAGGAAGCGGTGGTCGGACCTGAAGTTGAGAGAGCCGGAGCAGTACCGAAAGATCCGGAGAGTGCTGCAAAAAAGTAAGTAGTTGTGCTGTGTTCATATTCTTTCTGTCTTTATTCCGTTCATTCTGCTCCATATGCTTTTAGTAATTGTAACGTTTAAAAGGGCAACTTTAATGTTCATGGGCCCATTATTCGTTCGTATCAAACATTTTTCTTTCGGCCTCTAGAACACCATTGTTTAGGCCATATGCATTTTCACACATTTTTTTTGGGCCTACTTGGATGCCAAATATTTGTTTGTGTAGATGGGTTTGTTACTAGAATGAAATGCAAACTAGATTGTGTGTAAGGAGAGGACACTGAGCAGCTGTTTTCACATCTGGACACTGGAGCACTAGTGTGGGACCCCAGAACACCATTTTTATTAGGGGGGGCACACAGGTGCTCCAGTGTATACTATAGGGGGGGTTACATCTGTGAAGCTTGTACCAAACAGGTAAAGTATTGCAGCTTGACAAAGGGCAATAAAAAAAAGACACCTTTGAACTCGGCTAAAATAGACAATTGTACCCCACTTCCAAGCAATGTTTCCTATTTCTATAGTTCTGCCATCAAATATCTGTGTGCTAAGTATACCATTTTTGTTTTACATAGGTGAGAAAAGACTCGGAGGACACTCCTCATCCCAGGAGACCAGAGCCCCCCCCCCTCTGGAAGAAGGGGAAATACCGCAAAACCAAGAAGAAGAGCAGGAGGAAGAAGAAGACGTGGTGGAGATTGGCACCACAACAGGTGAGTGTCTGCGACCACAGACTCAGGTAAAAGAGATGGCTGGTGGCAGATTTTTGAGACCTGTTTTTTTTGTTCTTTATCTCTTTTTAGGTGATCGTGATGTGAGGGAGAGAGAACGCTTTACATCAGAAAGTGCCCAGATACTGATAGGGGAGATCATGGGATGTAATCTCCAATTGCAAAACATCCAGCAACAAATCACTGATGTTATTAAAAAAAATAATAACATCATTGATGTTTTGGGGCGAATTTAAACACCACAAAATCACCTGTTTTATGTAATTTAAATTTTTACAATGTTTCGAAAAGCCAAATTTGGAGGATGCACACAGTGTGCCAACATGTGCTATCTGCCATCACGGGAGATCAATGGACGCGTTTTGGGGGTGCAACCCCTTCCTCAATTATAAAGTAGCGTTGAGGAAGGGCTTGCTCCCCCAAAACACGTCCCTTGATCCCCCCTGATGGCAGATAGCACATGTTGACATTCGTAAATTGGTGTGCATCTTCCAAATTTGGCTTTTCCAGGGGGTGAGTTCCCCCCATCTGAACGCTATATCAAACCCAGTTCCTAAATACTGATGTCTGATATAGCCTTCAGGTTTTACCTAATGTGAACTTTGTAAGTTCTAGTTTTTTGGCTTTCTTGTTGGTTTTACACAGGCCTGTTTTATCAGAAATGGATATTTTGATTTTTCATAATGCTACTGCAAACATTTTATACAACAAACATGTTGGTTTGTTTTAAAAACCTTTGGTAAATGCACATGTGATTGTGCAGGTATAAAAAAGTGCCTTACTCAAGAATGTGGGGATTATTGTCTCAACACTACAACACTTTTGGGGTGATGTAATTGTTGTTTTATGCACAAATGGGGGTTATTTACTAAGGGCAAATACACTTTGCACTACAAGTGCAAGTTCAGTGCAGTTGCAAGTGCACTTGTAGTGAAATGTGTTTTTGCATTTAGGAAGTACCAGCCAACACTGTTTTTTATAAGGTTACCCAATCACGACATTTTCAGCACTCAACACATTTCTGTCAGGGTCAGCTAAAACAAACACAAGCAGGAAATGTCCACCAAGAATAGCTTTTGGTTGTTTTTTATTTGAAAAAGGTGTCACAGATTGTCTGGCATATTGATAGCCCCCCTACCCGCAAAGAACTCCAGGTATCGTAACCGGACATCACGGGCATTCAGGGAGGGCAAGCCAGGACGGCCGCTTTCAAGTGCCGTCATTGTTGATGTATTTGGTATTCCAGCCTCAGGCCCAACTGAGCCAGCATAGTTGGCTGAATGTTTTCTTAAAAAATTATGGAGAACACAGCACGCCAGTATAATATGGTTCAGTTTATACTCCGCCATATGGATGGGTGTCAGAAATAGTCGGAACCGGCTGGCCAGGATTCCAAATGTGTTCTCCACCACTCTTCGGGCTCTGGCCAGCCGGTAATTAAAAACCCTCTGTTCCGGGGTGAGGGTCCTCATCGGGAATGGCCGCATCAGGTGGTCCCCCCAGTGCAAATGCTTCATCAGCAATGAACACAAATGGGAGACCTTCAACATTGTCCTCTGGAGGTGGTAAGTCCAAGCTGCCATTCTGGAGACGCCTGTAGAACTCCGTCTGGGCGATCACTCCACCATCGGACATCCGGCCATTCTTCCCCACGTCCACATACAAGAACTCGTAATTAGCCGACACCACCGCCAACATTACTATACTATTAAACCCCTTGTAATTATAATAGTACGACCCCGAGTTGGGTGGTGGGACGATGTGGACGTGTTTCCCATCAATTGCCCCTCCGCAGTTAGGAAAGTCCCACCGCTGGGCAAAGTGGGAGGCCACAGTCTGCCATTCCTGTGGCGTGGAAGGAAACTGTTGAGGAAAAAACAATAAACATTACTATTTTTTCACAGAAACCTGGCAAGCAGATTAGACACAAACATTATGGGTCAACCTCCAGATAGCATTTATTAAGGGGAATTTAACAACAACAAAGTATAAGGTACACCTATCATATTCCCCCTCCCTCCTCTCATGGGCCATTTCTAACATTATAGGGGGGGGGGACTCTTGGACAGGTAACCCTCTTCACTTCATTGAGAGATGAATGCCTAAATAATATGTAATACTTGGAACAGCCCCTCCTTAGTTACACTATTGGCAGCCCACTGGACAGGTAAGAAGTGTCATAATACAAAGATATAAATACACACTGTACACATTTGAGCACATTTGGACATTCTGCTATTACCTATCAAGATCATAATAGGATACAAGAACTTTAAACAGTACCATTGGAAAGTATACAGGCAGGCCCTTGCACTACATGCTTTGGGGAATGCATCCATAAATCTGAGCACTAAAGAGGTGGGTATAGTGTGTATGGGTTTGGCAAAGACAGCAGATAGATGATTGAGGATAGAGAATTGGGATCAGCTGACTTAGCAGTTGGGGGAGGGAGGGTTACCAAAAATTTGGGGACACCACAAAAAAAAGCCTCTGGCCCTCTGCCTGAATTTAAATCCAAAATAACATTTCCAAACATTTTAGGGGGTGTTTGGGGTAAAGCACTACTATGGAGCTGATAAAATACATTGTTAAGTGACTACATGAGGTGAATATAGGGCAGGAGACACCATGCTGGGGAGGTTAGTGAAGGGCAAATATGTATGAAGGACATAAAATAATAATTACATAAAAATCCAGCATGCATGAGGACAAAGGGGACATTCACAGCATACTACAATCATGGTAATTAGGGAATGAGGAAAGAAATACAATATATTAGCAAACATTCAATACAATAAAATGTGATATAAAAGGATAAAAATCTTACCTTCATATACTCCTTCTGCAGGACCTGTATGATGGCAGAACAGGTCTCTGGGATAATGATCCCCAGAGCCTGGGGGGAGATGCCTGTCGAGAACTTGAGGTCCTGCAGGCTTCTTCCTGTGGCCAAATACCACAAGGTAGCGACCCACCTCTGCTCCGGAGTGATGGCTTGCCTCATGCAGGTATCCTGCCTGCTGATATAGGGGGTCAGCGAAGCCAACAGACGGTGAAACACGGGGTCCGTCATCCTGAGAAAGTTCCTGAAATCATCAGGATTATTCTCACGGATCTCACGGAGCAAAGGCATATGCCAGAACTGGTCACGCTGAAGCAACCAATTCTTGGTCCATGAACTCCTCCCCAACCTGTTCATGGACTGGACTTGTGTCAAGGTCAGGACCCCAACACCAAGCCCCCGCACAGCACGAACTCTACGAGGAGTACGCATACGAAACATGGCTAGAAAACGGTCGGCTGCTCAGAACGAAGTAGCAGAACGCACTGAAGAACAGCAAGGCCTGTGAAGAGCGACCTGAAAACCAATAACGAACTAACAAGAATACAGTGACTAAAGTCACGCGGAACTTGCTTGCACGCACTGAAGAGCAGATACAAACCCACAAGCACAAACTGAACGGCAGAAAACGATCTGAAAGCCACGAGTCTGAAAAAGCGCGAATCGTCTCTCACCAAACTTTTACTAACACGAGATTAGCAAAAGGAGCCCAAAGGGTGATGCGCTTGGTTCTGAACCGGCCTTTTCTAGTCTCGTCGTACGTGCTTGACGTCACCGCGTTCTTGGCGATCGGAAATTCCGACAACTTTGTGCGACCGTGTGTAGGCAAAACAAGTTTGAGCCAACATCCGTAGGAAAAAATCTGAGGATTTTGTTGTCGGAATGTCCGATCAATGTCCGACCGTGTGTACGGGGCATTAGAGTCTGCAAAAGACCTGAGACTGGGGCGGAGGTTTACCTTCCAGCAGAAAAATGGCTCTAAACATACAGCAAGAGCTACAATGGAATGGTTTGGATCAAAGAGTATTCATGAGTTAGAATGGCCCAGTCAAAGTTCAGAAATAAATCCAATTGAGAATCCGTGGCAAGACTTAAAAATTGCTGTTAACATTGCTCTCCATCTAATCTTACAGAGCTTGGGCTATTTTGCAAAGAAGAATGGGCAAAAATGTCACTCTCTAAATGTGCAAAGCTGTTAGAGACAGCCCCAAAAAGACTTGCAGCTGTAATTGCAGTGAAAGGTGGTTCTACAGAGTATTGACTCAGTTGGGCTGAATACAAATGCACATCACACTTTTCAGATATTTATTTTCATTCATTTTCCTTCCACTTCACAATTATGTGCCACGGGGTGTGAATACTTTTTCAAAGCACTGTAGGTGATATCTTGAACTGGGAAACTAAATTATGATGAAAAGGAAGAGGTTCTGGTGTTACATGTCACAGTTCCCCTTTCAACGGAGGTTATGTTGGTTCTTCATATGCTGCATAAGTCCCCAAATGGTTCTCCATATGCTATATAAGTCCCCAAATTGGGGGTAGGCAACACTGGCACTGGTGCCGCCAGCGGCACTCAAAGCCTCTTTTGCCGGCACTCGACTCCCTCCCCATCAGCAGAGCAGCACACGGAGGTGTCAGTGAGACACTAATGCATTCCAATTTCAGAATCCCCCATGACGCCCCTGCACTGAGGGGGAGGCACTGTGCCCCCACACATTGTAAAAAATGGGAAACATTGTTTGGTTTGTCAGCTTTTGTGATGGGAAAGAGATTGGGTGCAGTTCTGCTGGGGGGTCCCTGTTTCCAGGAGGAGGAGGACTGTCATTGGCCACTGCTAAATCAATCAAAGTCCTGCTAGCTCCATCCACCACCTGCTGTTAAATGACTCACTTGGTTGCCACTACCAATCTCAGAAAGAAGGGATTTTACTGTGATTGAGAAAACCACATTTAGGTGACAGTTTGTGGAATTACTGTTGAGCTTCTGGGAATTTTGTTGAAATTATTCCTGAACTTTTGTGTCACTTACTACTGAACCCCTGCACTCTGTGTATTCATTATTCAGCGTAATAAAAATCACACCCAACTTTTGCTGCAGAGCTTTGCGCCACACTTTTCCTCAGCTGCGGGGGCCCGACTTATGATCCTGCACACAGGCCCACTACTTTCAGAAAATGCCCCTGACCTGAGCTCATCATTGCGCATCCATTCCAGATGCTTGTATGTGACATCACAAGCACGTGGGCTGGATGCGAGATTTGGATAAGCGGGATGAATGTGCCAGGACAGGTAGATGTGTCTCATCTCTGCTTCCTTTCACCACTCTGCATATCATGCATATCATAGATGAGAAGAGGGTACAGCAGTGGAGCAGATGAGCAGGAGGATACAGCGGTGGGGAAAATGAGCAGGAGGACTTCAGCAGTGGAACAGAAGAGCAGGAGATACAGTAATGTGGCAGATAAGCAGGGGGGTTCAGTGTTGGGCCAGATGAGAAGGGGGTTACAGTAGTGGGACAGATGAGCAGGGGGATTCAGTGTTGGGCCAGATGAGAAGGGGGTTACAGTAGTGGGACAGATGAGCAGAGGGATTCAGTGTTGGGCCAGATAAGAAGGGGGTTTAGTGGTGGGACAGAAAAGCAGGGGGGTAGAGCAGTGGAACAGATGTGAAAGGAGGTGTATTGGTGGGACAGATGAGCAGGGGTTTACAGTGGTGGGGCAGGAGAGCAGGGGGAACAGAGGTGAGACAGATATACAGGAGGTACATTGGTAGGGGTAGATGAGAAAGTAGGTTACAGTGGTGGGGCAGATGAGCAGATGGGTTCAGTGTTAAGACAGATGAGAAGGTGATTCAGTAGTGAGACAGAAGAGCATGGGGATGTAGCGGTGGGGCAGATGTGCAGGAGGTTCAGTAGTGGGAGGAAGGAGAAGGGGGTTCAGCAGTGGGACAGAAAAGCAGGGGGTACAGTGATAGGGTAGATGAGCAGGGGGTTACATGGGTGGGAAAATGAGCAAGGGGTTCACTGTTGGGGCAGATGAGAAGGGGTTCAGTGGTGGGACAGAAGAGCAAGGGGGTACGGCAGTGGGGCAGATGTGAAGGAAGTGCATTGGTGGGACAGATGAGCAGGGGGTTACAGTGGTTGGGCAGAAGAGCAGGGGGTACAGAGGTGGGGCAGATGTATAGGGGGGTACAGTGGCGGGGAAGAGGAGAAAGGAGGTACACTGGTGGGACAGATGAGTAGGGGGTTACAGCGGTGGGGAAGAGGAGCAGGGGGGTACAGAAGTGGGGCAGATGTGCAGAGGGGTGCAGAGGAGAAAGAAGGTAGATCGGTGGGACACATGAGCAGGGGGTTACAGTGGTGGGGCAGAAAAGCATGGGGGACAGAGGTGCGACAGATGTGGAGGAGGTACAGTGGTGGGGCAGATGAGAAAGGGGGTTACAGTGGTGGGGCAGATGAGCAGATAAGTTCAGTGTTAGGACAGTTGAGAAGATGGATGAACGGTGAGACAGAAGAGCATGGGGTACAGTGGTGGAGCAGATGTGCAGGGAGGTATAGTGGTGGGGCAGATGAACAGGGAGATACAGTGGTGGGGCAGATGAGCAGGGGGGTACAGTGGTGGGGCAGATGAGCAGGGGGTACAGTGGTGGGGCAGATGTGCAGGGTAGTACAGTGGTGGGGCAGATGTGCAGGGAGTTACAGTGGTGGGGCAGATGAGAAAGGGGGTACATTGGTGGGGCAGCTGAGTAGTGGGATACAGTGGTGGGACAGAAGAGCAGGGTGGTACAGTGGTGGGGCAGATGTACAGGGTAGTACAATGGTGGGGCAGATGTGCAGGAGGTTACAGTGGTGGGGCAGATGTGCAGGGGGTACACTGGTGGGACAGATGAGCAGGTGAATTGGGGCTAATCAGAGTTGTGAAAGTGCATGAATTGGGGCTGCTCTTTTTTTTTTTTTTGCCACGTCAGCAAGATATATTTCCGGGAGTCATGTTTCAGTTATTAAAGATCAAAAACTTGTCCCTTCATGTCGTCACATCATAGTGGCAATTTTTATCAGCTTTTATCCAAACAGATATATCACAGACAAACCCTTATTACAATAAACTTCCCTCTTTCAACACATCCTAGGGCACTCCCAACCCTCCCCCCCTCCTGACCCCCCAGCCTCACCTCTCTCGCTTCACCTCCCTCTCCCCCGCTCCTACTCTGCTCCTGTCTTCCCCAATGTACACTCGTCATGCTCTGACTCGTTTTTCACCATCTAGCAGTATCTAGACCTCTATGCAAAATGCCCCATAGCTCAGCCGCTCTTATAGAGTCTTTGAACTCCACCCATTTCCTCCACTTCGTCTCAAAAACTTCCATATTCGTCCCTTCGCTAAACCTAAGGTATTCTAGACTTTGGATTTCATTAATTTTATTGAACCAGTCTTTCATTGTGGGTCTTCCTTTCTTTTGCCAGTACCTAGGTATAAGGCTTTTAGCCGCATTAGTGAGCTGTGGTAATAGCGTTTTCAGGTATGACTTTGTGGGCATTTCACTCTTATGAAATAGACACTCCCAAGGGTCATTCGGGATAGCGATATTGGTAATCTCTTTGATTATTCCCCTTACCTCCCCCCAGAATTTTTTAATTTCCAGGCATTGCCACCAGATATGTGCCATTTTCCCTATTTCTTTGCAACCCCTCCAGCATAATTGCGGAGTTTCCTTCTGGCATTTATGTATTCTGTCTGGGGTCATGTACATTCTCGCCAAGCACTTGTAGTTCAACTCCAGCATTTTGCAGTTGACCGAAGTGGTATTTACTCTCCTTAGTATCTGGTATACTTCTGAATCTTTAAGCTTGCTTTCCAGTTCCTTCTCCCACTTCGTGATATATGGTGGGACATCTATATTCCCCAATTCTATTAATACTTTATAAATCTTAGAAAACCCCCCCTTCCTTTGTTTTTCCATACAAATTTTCTCCAATGGGAGTAATTTATCTACCGATCTGATTGGCTGCGGGAGTGAGTCAATGAAGTGGCTCAGTTGATTATACCTCCATGGGTCCATGACAAAGAGATTGTCCTTATCTTTAAGTTCTTGAAATGTGCAAATTTTATCCTGCCTCATTATATCCTTTATTTGGGCGTCATCCTCCAGAATCCACTTCCGAAACCAGTCCTCCATCCCCGGTGCAAAGTATTCAGTATCCTTAAGTGGAATTAAGGGAGAATTGAACTCCCAGTCTCCCTTTTGTGCAATGTGTCCCAAACTTTAAGTGCATGTCTTGTAATATCCTGTGTTTCAGTGCTACATTTTCGTAGCCCCCCTGGCGATTTTCCCGAGTGTGGCTCGGGGTTAAAATTCAGTCCCATTAGCGGTAACCCTGAGCCACACTGCAGGATCCTGGTGCGGCGTTACTTACCTTGTCCCCGGGATCCTGTGATGTCCCCCGCAGTGTCCGTGGGCTCCGTCCTCTGCCCGAAGCCTCTCCGTGCCAGGCTCCGTTCCCTGTGAGCGTCGCGACGCACGGGGGCGGAGCCTGGCGGCAAATTCAAAAAACTGTAAAAATCATAACACATACAGTACTGTAATCTTACAGATTACAGTACTGTATGAAATTATTTCACATCCCTTTTGTCCCCAGTGCTTTGTCCTATGCCCTGCATGCAGTTCTATATTATATATACTGTTCTTTCTGGCTGGAAACTGGAGATTGTCCATAGCAACCAAAAAGTGTCCCTTTACGTCAAAAATGGTTGTAGACCAGCTAGAAAACTGCGATAGTAAATTAGAGCACTTGCAGAATTGAGCGATAGTGAATCGTGGGGAAATTTATTTTATTATTATTTTATTTTTATTTTTTTAATTATTTATTTTTATTATATTATAATTTATGTTTTTGTGTTTCAAACTTTATCATACCCGGGATATCTACTAGACTCTTGTTTGGACAGATTTAGGTGTGTTATTGTTAAGAATTACAGACCTACAATATAAAACGCCAAATTTCCATGCAAAATAATTGTACCGCTTTCAGCACCTAAAATCCGAAATAATCATACCGCCAGGGAGGTTAAGTGTGGTGGGATCCATACAATCTTATTCAACGAGGTTTCACTAATTATATTTTTCATTTTTACCCATTGTTTTTCTTTATTTTTTTTTTTACCCAGTCTATTACTCATGCTAAAGCAATTGCCTCATAATACTTACAAATATCTGGTGCTCCCCACCCACCCTTACCCTTGTCTTTAGTTAACCAATTCAGCCCCGGAAGGATTTACCCCCTTCCTGACCAGAGCACTTTTTGCGATTCGGCACTGCGTCGCTTTAACTGACAATTGCGCGGTCATTCGACGTGGCTCCGAAACAAAATTGATGTCCTTTTTTTCCCACAAATATAGCTTTCTTTTGGTGGTATTTGATCATCTCTGCGATTTTTATTTTTTGCGCCATAACAAAACAATAATAATTTTGAAAAAAACACATTATTTTTTACATTTTGCTATAGAAATGATCCCCAAAAAATATATAAAAAAACATTTTTTTTTCCTCAGTTTAGGCCGATCCGTATTCTTCTACATATTTTTGGTAAAAAAAAAAAAAAAATCGCAATAAGCGTTTATTGATTTGTTTGCGCAAAAGTTATAGCGTTTACAAAAAAGGGGATAGTTTTATGGCATTTTTATTAATATTTTTTTTTACTAGTAATGGTGGTGATCAGCGATTTTTATTGTGACTGAGACATTATGGCAGACATGTCGGACATTTTTGACACATTTTTGGGACCATTATCATTTATACAGCAATCAGTGCTATAAAAATGCATTGATTCCTGTATAAATGACACTGGCAGTGAAGGGGTTAACCACTAGGGAGCGGGGAGGGGTTAAGTGTGTCCTAGGGGAGTGATTTCTAACTTTCGGGGATGGGCTGGTGTGTGACGTCACTGATCTCTGCTCCGATGACAGGGAGCAGAGATCCAGTGACACTTGTCACTAGGCAGAACGGGGAGATGCTGTTTACAACGGCATCTCCCCGTTCGTCCTCTCTGTGAGGCAATCGCGGGTATGCCCGCTGCGATTGAGTCCGCGGGACCCGTGACCCGACTCACGGAGATCGCGGCAGGCGCAGCGACAAATTCAAAGTAACGTACGGGTACGTTACTTTGCGCAGCTGTGCCATTCTGCCGATGTACATCTACAGGAGCCGGTCGGGAACAGGTTAACTGAGTGAAATTTAAGCTGTGTTTTTTTTCTTCTCCAGATAAATCTTAAAAGCATTGTGTGTAGACTTTTGAGGTACGCTTGTGAAAGTGATATTGGAAGCATCTGCATTTTATATGTAATTTTGGGTAGAATTACCATTTTATATATATTAATTCTACCTCCCCAGGATAACTGCCCTCATGAAATTCTGTTCAGCTCATGCTTTATTTCATTAAGAAGGGGCATAAAGTTCGCCTGGAACAGGGTCTCTTTTGAAGTAGTTATTTTGACTCCTAAATAATTAAGTTCTTTTTTGCCCCAAATGAATGGAAATAGAAAGTGTTTTTGATATGAATAATCTCTAAGTTTACTTTTGTTAATATCTAACATTTCTGATTTGGTCGAATTAACCTTGAATTAAAACCTGTATTCTGTTAATGTAGATATAATATTCGGGAGAGTGGTCCTCGGGTGCGTGACATAGAGCAGGATATCATCCGCGAAGGCAGCCAGTTTATACTAATCTTTACCGATCTTTAACCTGCTAATATCCAGATTTTGCCTAATCCTGGAGAGGAGGGGTTCGAGAGCCAACACAAATAGCAGCGGGGAAAGTGGACACCCCTGTCTTGTGCCATTGAACATTTCAAATGGCTCCGAGAGTAAACCGTTTACCCTCACTCTCGCTGTGGGTCGGGAGTATAATGCCTTTATCCATCTAAGGGTTCTATCCCCAAGTCCAATCCCCTCCAATGTGCACACTATGAAGCCCCAGTCTACTCTGTCAAACGCTTTCTCAACTACCAAGAGTGTTTAAATACAATTATCTCATCCCTCTCTTCCCGGTATAAACCTGACCTGGTCAGGATGTATAATCTTATTTATTATTTGTTTCAATCTTTCCGCAAGCACTTTGGCAAATAGTTTTGTATCAATGTTTAGGAGCAAGATGGGTCTATAGCTGGAGCAAAGTGTACTGTCTTTATCATCTTTCAGGATGATGGCTATGTTGGCTTCCAATGCTTTTCTCCTCATTTCCCCTTTCTCTCCAATCTCATTCATATAAGAGCACATTTTGGGGATTAGATATTCCTGGTATTTTTGGTAGTATAGGACTTTTAGCCCATCAGGGCCAGGGCTTTTGCCTATTGGCATTTCCTTAAGTGCCTTTCTTTCTTCCTCTTCTGTTATAGGGTCCTCTAAAGAGCTTTGTTCAATTTCCGTAATTTTGACCAATCCTATGTCTTTTAGGTAATTTTTAGTTTTCTCTCGTTTTTGTTCCCTCCCCTCATGGGTGTCATTTTTGTTAATTGCGTACAACCCTCCATAGTATTCTTGGAAAGTTGTCGCAATATCTTTATCTTTTTATCTGATGTCCCCTGTCCTTGTTTTTATTTTATCAATATAACTGGTATTTTTCTTTTTCCTAAGGGCCTTTGCCAAAAATTTATCAGGTCTTTTGCCACCTAAATATCTTTCTTTTTTCACAAGGTTGTATATCTTTCGGGTTTCTTGTTCGATTAGATCCCGCATAGCCTCTCTCTTCCTAAATAGGCCTGCCAAGACCTCCCTGTCCACAGTTTTCTTGTGTTGTTGATCTAGGTTATAGATTTCTGCTTGCAGGAGTAATTTATCTTCCTCCTTTCTTCTCTTTTCCTCAGAGCCCACCATCATTAAGATACCTCTGATATACGCTTTATGAGCCTCCCAGACTGTGGCTTATGCCTCACCCGGCACATTCATTATAAAATAGAGTTCTAGCCCTTCTTTGATTCGCTTATCGATTACTCTATCATGTAGGTGATCCTCATTTAGTCTCCAACTATTGCACAAATTTTTAAGCGCACCTATTTTCAACAGTAGGCTCACAGGCGCATGGTCTAAGAAGGTCGTTGTTCCAATATTTGTACACTCAACCTCCTCAAGGAGCCAATGCTCTACAAGAAAAAAGTCCAGTCTAGAGTATGTCACATGGACGGGAGAGTAATATGTGTAGTCTCTTACATTATTGTGTTGCATCCTCCATACATCTACAAGTTGACATTGGCGCAGCTTCTTTTTCAGTTTGTTCATCCATATCCCTCCCATCCCCCGTGCATGTGACGTACTATCCTTCCCTGGCTCCAAACACAGATTGAAATCTCCTGCTATTATGCCCCCTCTTCCTAAATTCCTCAACTTTTGCTAGAACTCCCAGTAAATATCTACAGTACTAGCATTCTTATTCAGGCCATATACGTTTGCTAGTAAACAGTCTGACCCGTTAAGTTTACCTCTTAGAAACAAAAAGCCCCCCTCTGGGTTGGTAGAGAAAATGCTCTGACTCTTACCCAGGAAGAGGTGCGTCTCCTGTAACAGAGCTATATCTGCTTTAAAAAAATTCAATTCCCCCATCATGTTTGCACATTTTATGGGGGAATTCAGACCTCTTACATTGTATGAATTTATATTTAGCCTAGACATCTCTTTTTGTTTACGGTAGTGGGAGATTTGCATATCCTTATTGACCTAAGGGGTGAAAGATGATGAGGTGAGTGCTTACTTCCAAACCCCCTCCCTCCCCTCCCCACCACACCCCCTGCCTCCCTCTCCCAACCTCACCCTGCCCCCCTCCCAAACCCCCCACCCCCCTACTCGATTGGGGGTAGCGGGCCTCCCCATTGCCCAAATAACCGTGGCCCCACTAACACCTCCCGGCCCCTCAGTTGACCCCCTGGAGGTTGAGCTCGAAATGGTCATCATTGGAACTGATACTCCCCCCCAAGATTGGGAGGTTCCTGTGCCCATCCACCCCCCACCTACCTCCCCCACCCCGCCCAACACCCACGCCCCCCAACATCCCCGTCTGATGTATTTTTAGTCCAATGCTTATTTTCTGTTTCCCTTAAGTCTAGTTAATCTTCGTTGCTGGTCGTTTCGTTTTGAAGACTGGTTTCCAGGCTTGCTGTTCCTCTGTAGTATCTTGGTTTACTATTCTTTCCCACCAACCCAGAATTTGCACTAATGGCACGTCTAAGCGTTGGCAGAATTTTGGCGTTTCTTAATGTTGCCAAACGACCTTCTTTGCGTCCGATTAGGAAGGCTGGGAAGCCCCAGGAGTATTGAACGTCGTGGGTTTTAAGCAGAGCCAGTAAAGGTTTCAGAGTTCTTCTCCTGGATAGCGTCTCCGCTGCCAGGTCCGGGAAGATCTGCAGATTTGTCTCACCAAACTTCACTGATTTATTCTTCCTCATACTAGCCTTAATCTGCTCCTTATCTTGATAGTTGTGGAATCTTACAATAACATCCCTTGGGACTAGGAATGAGCCGAATACCTCCCTGTTTTGTTCGCACCAGAACATGCGAACAGGAAAAAAGTTTGTTCGAACACGCGGACACCGTTAAAGTCTATGGGACATGAACATGAATAATCAAAAGTGCTAATTTTAAAGGCTTATATGCAAGTAATTGTCATAAAAAGTGTTTGGGGACCTGCCTGGGTCTTGCCCCAGGGGACATGGATCAATGCAAAAAAAAGTTTTAAAAACGGCCGTTTTTTCAGGAGCAGTGATTTTAATAATGCTTAAAGTCAAACAATAAAAGTGTAATATCCCTTTAAATTTTGTAGCTGGGGGTGCCTATAGTATGCCTGTAAAGGGGCGCATGTTTCCCGTGTTTAGAACAGTCTGATAGCAAAATGACATTTCAAAGAAAAAAAGTCATTTAAAAATACTCACGGCTATTGCATTGCCGGTCCGACAATACACATAAAAGTTTATTGATAAAAACGGCATGGGAATTCCCCACAGGGGAACCCCGAACCAAAATTAAAAAAAAAAAATGATGTGGGGGTCCCCCTAAATTCCATACCAGGCCCTTCAGGTCTGGCATGGATTTTAAGGGGAACCCCGCGCCAAAATTTAAAAAAAAATGACGTGGGGGTCCCCCTAAATTCCATACCAGGCCCTTCAGGTCTGGTATGGATATTAAGGGTAACCCCGGCCAAAATTAAAAAAAAAAATTATGGGGGGTCCCCCTAAATTCCATACCAGACCCCTCAGGTCTGGTATGGATTTTAAGGGGAACCCCGCGCCAAAATAAAAAATAAAAAAAACAGCGTGGGGTCCCCCCAAAAATCCATACAAGACCCTTATCTGAGCACGCAACCTGGCAGGCTTTAGTAAAAGAGGGGGGGACGAGAGAGCGCCCCCCCTGAACCATACCAGGTCACATGCCCTCAACATTGGGAGGGTGCTTTGGGGTAGCCCCCCAAAACACATTGTCCCCATGTTGATGAGGAGAAGGCATTATCCCCACAACCCTGGCCGGTGGTTGTGGGGGTCTGCGGGCAGGGGGCTTATCGGAATCTGGAAGCCCCCTTTAACAAGGGGACCCCAAGATCCCGCCCCCCCCTGTGTGAAATGGTAAGGGTACCCCTACCATTTCACTAAAAAACTGTCAAACATGTTAAAAATGACAAGAGACAGTTTTTGACAATTCCTTTATTTAAATGCTTTTTCTTTCTTCTTTCGTCTATCTTCCTTCATCTTCTTCTTCTTCTTCTGGTTCTTCTGGCTCTTCTGGTTCTTCCTCCGGTGTTCTCGTCCAGCATCTCCTCCGCGGCGTCTTCTATCTTCTTCTCCTCGGGCCGCTCCACACCCATGGCATGGGTTGAGGCTCCCACTCTTCTCTTCATCTTCTTCTCTTCTTCATCTTCTTCTCCGGGCAGCTCCGCATCCATGCTGGCATGGAGGGAGGCTCCCGCTGTGTGACACATCTCCTCTTCTGGCGGTTCTTAAATAACGGAGGGCGGGGCCACCCGGTGACCCTGCCCCCCTCTGACGCACGGTGACTTGACGGTACTTCTCTGTGACATCACGGGGAATGCCACAGGGAAGACCCGTCATATCAGAAGAGGAGACGCATCACACAGTGGGAGCCTCCCACCATGCCGGCATGGATGCGGAGCGGCCCGGAGAAGAAGATGAAGAAGAGAAGAAGAGAAGAAGAGAAGAAGAGAAGAAGATGAAGAAGAGAAGAAGAGAAGAAGAGAAGAAGATGAAGAGGAGAAGAAGAGAAGAAGAGAAGAAGATGAAGAGAAGAGCGGGAGCCTCCCCCTATGCCATGCCGAGAAAAAGAAGATAGAAGACGCCGCGGAGGAGATGCTGGACGAGAACACCAGAACCAGAAGAGCCAGGAGAACCAGAAGAAGAAGAAGATGAAGGAAGATAGAAGAAAGAAGAAGCATTTAAATAAAGGAATTGTCAAAAATGGTCTCTTGTCATTTTTAACATTTTGACAGTTTTTTAGTGAAATGGTAGGGGTGCTTTTGTACCCCCTTACCATTTCACACAGGGGGGGCCGGGATCTGGGGGTCCCCTTGTTAAAGGGGGCTTCCAAATTCCGATAAGCCCCCGCCCTCAGACCCCCACAACCACCGGCCAGGGTTGTGGGGATGAGGCCCTTGTCCTCATCAACATGGGGACAAGGTGTTTTAGTGTTGAGGGCATGTGGCCTGGTACGGTTCAGGAGGGGGGGTGCTCTCTCGTCCCCCCTCTTTTCCTGCGGCCTGCCAGGTTGCGTGCTCGGATAAGGGTTTGGTATGGACTTTTGGGGGGACCCCACGCCGTTTTTTAAAAAAATTTTGGCGCGGGGTTCCCCTTAAAATCCATACCAGACCTGAAGGGTCTGGTATGGAATTTAGGGGGACCCCCACGTCATTTTTTTTTAAAATTTTGGCCGGGGTTCCCCTTAATATCCATACCAGACCTGAAGGGCCTGGTATGGAATTTAGGGGGACCCCCACATCATTTTTTTTTTAATTTTGGTTCGGGGTTCCCCTGTGGGGAATTCCCATGCCTTTTTTATCAATGAACTTTTATGTGTATTGTCGGACCGGCAATGCAATTGCCGCAAGTAGTTTTAAATGACTTTTTTTCCTTTGAAATGTCATTTTGCTGTCAGACTGTTCTAAACATGAGAAACATGCGCCCCTTTACAGGCATACTATAGACACCCCCAGCTACGAAATTTAAAGGGATATTACACTTTTTTTGTTTGACTTTAAGCATTATTAAAATCACTGCTCCTGAAAAAACGGCGTTTAACATTTTTAAAACTTTTTTTTGCATTGATCCATGTCCCCTGGGGCAGGACCCAGGTCCCCAAACACTTTTTATGACAATAACTTGCATATAAGCCTTTAAAATTAGCACTTTTGATTTCTCCCATAGACTTTTAAAGGGTGTTCTGCGGCATTCGAATTTGCCGTGAACACCCCAAATTGTTCGCTGTTCGGCAAACTTGCGAACAGCCGATGTTCGAGTCGAACATGAGTTTGACTCGAACTCGAAGCTCATCCCTACTTGGGACGTCCCCACTTATTTCTACAGGTTTTCTACTCCTGTGCACTCTTTCAAGTTTTAATTTTGCTACAGGTATCAAGTGGATTTATCAAGCCTCCAAAGATTACATCCATTTTTTCTTGTAGGTTCTCTTTTTCTCCTTGTTTCTCTGGTAGGCCTCTAATCCTAAGATTTTTCCTTCTGTTCCGACTCTCTCGGTCTTCCAGTCTGTATAGTATGTTTCTCTGTTCTTTCTGTATCTCTTCCATCTGGTTCTTAAGTCTTTTTATCTCAGCCCCTTGCCTGTCCATCGTTATTTCTACGTCTTCAACTCTTTTTAGGATATGATCCATATTTTCACGCAATGATTCTATTTCTCCTTTAATCGATGTTTTAAGCTTCGCAAACATTTCTGCCATTTCTCCCTTTGTTGGGAGCTGTTGTTTTTTTTGTTGGGGTTCCATTGTTACTTCTTCGATTGTCTCACTGCTTACGGTGGGGATATCTATCTCAGCCAACTGTCTTCTTGTCCCTATTTTGGATAGGCACTCTGGGGTTTTACTTTTGGTCCCCGTTGATTTTCCCGGGCTATCTTTGTCGCTGTCATGAACCATATATTTTCTGATGGTTCCCGGGCTTACACTTGTTCTAGGCGGGTTAGCTGTTGCCCCCTTCGTAGATTTACCTCTCATTTTTTCCTATTTGCTACGTTTAGTACGTTTAGTACAGGTGCCCACTTTCCTCCTGCTCGTCCACCCCCCCTTTCTCTCACTTCTGCCCACTCTCCCCAGCCACAGTCATGAGCAAGCACTCCCTAGTGCTCCCTACTCTAGAGAAAGCACCTGAGTGTTTAATATGTGCAGTGTAAAGATAATCTACCGGGGGAACACAATTTTGCTAAGGTGGAAGTTCGAGCTTATTATCCTCCTGTGAATTGTACAGCTGCGTCTAATTATATAGATTGTAAATTGTCCCGGCATTAGTGGCTCCAGAGCCAGAAACTGCCAATGTTCACCTGTAATCGCTGCACAGGTTTTTTTTTTTTTTTCTTCTTTCCCCTGAACTGTCTTCTGTTCTTAGCAGACTTTATCACTTAAACAACAATAGTAATTCTGTAGGAAAGGTCAAAATAGACCCAAAAGGGTCGCATCATAATGTGCAGTTTAGCACCTGGTTCCCCGATCTGTGCACTCAGCTTGAACCTAGTATGATTTGTAATCTATGCACAAGTCCAATTAGCAATCACACAGTCCGCACATTTGTAAGCAAAGCGATACAGCAGTGTCATGTGTCTGTTTCCTGTTATAATGTTATGAGATATAGTTTTGTCGTCACTTACATGGGTGTACGTCCCATATCAATTCCTGTCTTAATAAGTGGTAAACCATGTCCACCTTACCTCGGCATGCAGTGGCTGTGTGTTTTTACTAAGGTGGTGTGCAGCCGTTGTGTAGGTTCCTGGCAGGGGGGTATGTAACAGATCTCTACCTTATACCACCAAGAGAAAATGAGATGAAATGAGATAGAGTTCAGCATCAAATCATATAGTCTCTTATTGCACGATTCGGCCTGAAGTTAGCATGTGATTATCTTAACTTTATGAGTTATCCTTATGCATTATACACAAAATCAGCTTAGAATATGGACAGTCAGAGTTAATTCAATCTACCCGGTAATTAAGATTGGGCTACTTGCCTCTCTTCATGAATCCGTTGTGCGGGGGATTGCTGCAATACATAGCTTCTTATAATACACTTACCCCGTCAGATGGGCCTGAGCAATTTGCCTGGCTCTCATCACCTATAGCTTTACTTTTACCTTTGCACAACACCGCTGCCTCCACTGTCACTTTGCTGCTGCGGACGTGGGAAAGCTTGTGGATCCGTTTCCTGGACTCCGTGCGCCGTGAGCGCCGTGTTGGTGTCTATTGCAGGGTTAGGCAGGTTAAGCTGTCTATATCGGGGGATTGTCAGTACTTTCCGATGTGCCTGCAGGCATCCTACTCGGCTTGTCTCCCATACGCCGGTACGTCGGGCGCACACTCCACACTCCACTCACTCTGTTTTGTCCCACTGCGGCCACGTTTACAACGGGGACGTCGAAGGGTTGAAGGCGGTGGTCTGTGGGGTCCGTGCGGTCCGTGGGGGGACAAGGGACGGCCTGTGTCTAAGCCGAAGCCGACATCACAGGGGGGGAAAACGCCAGGCATCCCGGGCTTAGCATCAGCGCCAACCCGATGCCCACATCCGGCTCCTCCCTCCTCACCGAATTGGGGCTGCTCTGAGATGTGAAGGTATAGGAATTGGGGCTGATCAGAGGTGTGAAGGTGCAGAAATTGGGTCTAATCAGAATTGTGAAGGTGCATGAATTGAGGCTGATCTGAGGTGTGAATGTGCATGAATTGGGACTGATCTGAGCTGTGAAGGTGCATGAATTGGGGCTGATCTGAGCTGTGAAGGGACATGGATAGGGTCTAATCTGAGGTGTGAAGGTGCATGAATTGGGGCTGATCTGAGGTGTGAATGTGCACGAAATGGGGCTGATCTGAGGTGTGAGGTGCAGGAACTGGGGCTAATCAGAGGCATGAAGGTACAGGAATTCGGGGCTAATCAGAGGTGTGAAGGTTCAGGAATTGGGGCTGATCAGAGGTGTGAGGGTGCATGAATTGGGACTGATCAGAGGTGTGAGGGTGCAGAAATTGGGACTGATCAGGTGTGAGGGTGCAGGAATTGGGGCTGAACTGAGGTGTGAGAGTGCAGGATGTTAATTTCTCGCTACTATTCTAATAGTTTAAAGCATTTACTTTATAAAAAATCCTTTTTGTGATTGAGAATGTGAATTTCCTTTTTTTGTAATAAAATCGGCATGCTCAATTTCTTTGAAAATTTTTTTTGGCACATTGTACTCAAAAGGTTGCCTACCCCTGCCCTAAATCTTTGAGTAGCCGTAGCTTAGCCTCTGCCTATTCATATCATACAAGGCAACTGACACGGTGTCTGTTGATGTGAAGAATAATTGCTAGGCCAAAGATTTCAATGCTACACAACCCCTGACCTCCTAATTCCAGAGGATACAGCTTTTTTTAAGTCTGTCACAAATCAACAATGACACCACAGCTAACAAGCTCCTAACAAATTTGTGCCTTCTAGTATGCTGTTATAGATTACACCTTCAGTGGCAACCACATCCCACCCCTATAACATCCTAAACCTAAATATTATTACTATTATTATTTTAATCCTGTCCATTAACTATGCCATAATCTCCACTACCTGATCCAGAATCAGATGCATATAATAACGTTAAGTTGTATTATTACTAGAAGTTACATTTAAAATGGTTTATGCATGAAGGTAAAATAACCTTCTGTGTTCAGTAGCCCCCCCCCCAATATATACCTAAACCTGATCTTCTTCCAGCGCTGTGCACGGAAGCCTTGGCTCTCCTAAGTCTCTCCCTCCTCATTAGCCGAGACAGCAGCAGGAGCCATTGGTAGCCTACTGCTACTGTCAATCACAGTTAGTGATCCAATGGGGAGAGAGTGGAGCGGGCCAAGCCGAATCCATGTGTGAATGGACACATAAAGCAGTGGCTTGAGAGCCAGACTGCTGTGATGCCCCCATAGCAAGCTGCTTGCTTTGGGGCACTTGGCAGAAGAGAGGAGCCAGGAGCTCCAGCGGGGGACCCGAGAAGAGGAGGATCGGGGTTGATCTGTGCAAAACGTTTACATTTTTTTTTTTAAATGATCGTTTAGTATCAGTTTATGGGTCCTTCCCTGATGCTACTGCCCTAAAGGCACTACAACCAGCACTACCACCTCCATCACTGTCAATAATGGTTTCATCATACCGTATTTATCGGCGTATAACACGCGCTGGCGTATAACACGCACCCCAAGTTTAGGAGGGAAGTTTAAGGAAAAAAAACTAAATGCCCATCAATGCAGCCTCATCAGTGTTCATCTGCAGCCTTTCCCCAGTGTCCAGTGCAGCCTTGTCAGTGCAGCTTTGCCCCAGTGCAGCCTTGTCCCCAGTGCAGCCTTGTCCCCAGTGCAGCCTTGTCCCCAGTGCAGCCTTGTCCCAGTGCAGCCTTGTCCCCAGTGCAGCCTTGTCCCAGTGCAGCCTTGTCCCCAGTGCAGCCTTGTCCCAGTGCAGCCTTGTCCCCAGTGCAGCCTTGTCCCCAGTGCAGCCTTGTCCCCAGTGCAGCCTTGTCCCCAGTGCAGCTTTGCCCCAGTGCAGCCTTGTCGCCGCCGACATACAAACGTTTAGTTTGTATTTTTAAACATGGCGCCGTGGAGTTCGGAGGGACTCGGCGGCGCTCGTTCAGCTGAACGAGCGCCGCCGAGGACACAGTGACTGGGCGGAGCCGAGATACACATAGCCGAGGGTTCTCGGCTATTCTCGGCGCCATTCACAGTCACGCCCAGTCCCTATTATGGACATAACACAGGTCCAATGGCGGGACTGGGCGTGACTGTGAACGGCACCGAGAAAAGCCGAGAACCCTCGGCTATGTGTATCTCAGCTCCACCCAGTCACTGTGTCCTCGGCGGCGCTCGTAAAGCTGAACGAGCGCCGCCGAGTCCCTCCGAACTCCGCGGTGCCATGTTTAAAAATACAAGCTATGTGAATGTCGGCGGCGATCACGGCGATCGCTCCGACAGATCACAAAATAGCGGGGATCGGCGTATAACACGCACCCACGATTTTCCCCTTATTTTAAGGGGAAAAAAGTGCGTGTTATACGCCGATAAATACGGTAATCTCTATACCTAATCAAGAATATTTGTGTAAATGTATGCTCTGTCACCACCAGTCTTTTTTTAAGCACAACCAGTCATTAGAGGAGACTGAGATGAAGATAAACTTTTATGCTGCTAGAAACAATGAGTATGCAAGGTGCATTGCATAAAAACCCAAACTCTTATGCCGCGTACACACGACTGGTTTTGCTGTTGGAATAAACTCCGAAGGTTTCTCCGACAGAACTCCGACAGAATTCCATTCAAGCAGTCCTGCCTACACATGGTCACACCAAAGTCCGACCGTCCAGAACACGGTGATGTACAGCACGTACGACGGGAGTGGAAAAGGAAGTTCAATAGCCAGTAGCCAATAGCTACCGTCTCGTACTTGCTTCAGAGCATGCGTCGTTTTTGGTCCGTCGGAACAGCATACAGACAAGCAGTTTTCCCAATAGGAATTGGTTCCGTCGGAAATATTTAGAATGTGTTCTATTTCCAGGTCCGTCAGAAAAAAGTCAGATAAGGCACACACACGATTGGAATATACGATGAAAAGCTTCCATCTGACTTTTTCTGTTTGACATTCCGCTCGTTTGTACGCGGCTTTAGATTTACCATCCTATGAAAAGACCAACAGTGAGCAAGACATCCTGTTGAAAGTGTCATTCTTTCAGCTCGAATCACTTAACAAACTACAACTAGACATGTGCAGAATGAAAAAATTTGTTTAGTTTTATTATTTACATAAATTTGTTTAGTTAAATTTGTTTAACCTGTTTAATTTGTTTTCTGAATTAGTTTCATTTATATGATTCATATTGATTTGAATTTTCAGAATTAAAATTCAAATCAATTCAAATTGTTGTATTCATTTTGAATAGTATTCAAAAAGTTTTGGAATTTGAATAGTTTTAAAATTCGAAAAGTTTTCAAATTTGAATAGTTTTCCACAGGGCTTTTTTTCCTCAAACAATAGGTGCTGGAACTCAACCACAACCCCCCAAAACCCCTGCCCCCACACACACCCTCCAAATCACATCATATAGTGGGTGTGGTCATATTTCACAAACAGTAGAAGGGTTTTAAAGGGGCATTAAATATCAGGATTGCATTACATACAGAGTGCAGAGTTCATGGGGCTTACACACAGAGTGCAGAGCTGTCACTTGTAAACACAGAAACCAGACTTCTGTGTTTATAAGTGATTGTGGTGAGCAGGCACCAAAGGGTCTGAGCCAGAGGTGGTGGAACTGAATTCCACCAAGTTCCCCCTGAAAAAAAGCCCTGGTTTTCTAATAGTTTTCATATGCAAAAATATTTCAAATTTGAATAGTTTTCCAATTCCAATTTCCAAAGAAAACAGAATATAAAATAAAGGAATGGAATAGAAAAAATAGAATAGAAAATAATAGACCAGATAATAAAATAATAGAATATAATAGAGTAAAACAGAACAAAATAAAATAGTAAATAAAAGAACAGAATAAAAAAAGTATAGAATAGAAAGAATATAACCATCTTCTGAAATTTGAAGAAAAAAGAATAGAACAGAAAATATTATTATTATTATTATTATTATTATTATTATTAAGGATTTATATAGTGCCAACAGTTTACGCAGCGCTTTACAATATAAAAGGGAGACAATACAGTTATAATATAATACAATACAATAGGATTAAGAGGGCCCTGCTCAGAAGAGCTTACAATCTAATAGGGTGGGGCAGGTGGTACAAAAGGTTGTAACTGTGGGGAATGAGCTGGTGGAAGTGGTAGGAGATTAGTTGGAGACGTGATAGGCTTTCCTGAAGAGATGAGTTTTCAGGGATTGCCTGAAGGTAGCAAGAGTAGGGGATAGCCAGATAGATCGAGGTAGCGAGTTCCAGAGGATGGGAGAGGCTCTGGAGAAATCCTGGAGACGAGCATGGGAGGAGGAGATGAGAGAGCTTGAAAGCAGGAGGTCTTGAGAAGAGCGGAGAGGACGATTTGGGTGATATTTGGAGACAAGATTAGTGATGTAGCTTGGGGCAGAGTTGTGAATGGCTTTGTATGTTGTGGTTAGAATTTTGAATTTAATTCGCTGGGTGATTGGGAGCCAGTGTAGGGATTGAAGTAGAGGGTTGGCAGACACTGAGCGGTTGGTAAGGTGGATAAGTCTGGCAGCAGCATTCATGATAGACTGAAGAGGGGATAGCCTATGGAGCGGTAGGCCAATGAGAAGGGAGTTGCAATAGTCAAGGCGAGAGATAACAAGGGAGTGAATGAGGAGCTTGGTGGTTTCATTTGTTAAAAAAGGGCGAATTTTAGAGATGTTACGGAGGTGAATTCTACAAACTTTTGACAGCGATTGGATTTGAGGCTGAAATGACAAGTCGGAGTCTAGGATTACACCTAGTACCCTGGCGTGAGTGGAGGGACTGATGGTTGCATTGTTGATTTTGATGGAAAAGTCATGGAGGGGGGCACGGGCGGGGGGGAATATTAATAGCTCAGTTTTAGAGAGATTTAGTTTAAGGAAGTGGTGCGACATCCATGCTGATATGTCAGTTAGTAAGTTAGTAATGCGAGAGGAGACTGAAGGAGTGAGGTGAGGAGTAGACAGATAGATTTGGGTGTCATCAGCGTATAAGTGGTATTGGAAGCCGTGGGCAGTTATTAGGTGACCAAGGGAGGAGGTGTAGATAGAGAAGAGAAGGGGTCCAAGAACTGAGCCTTGGGGGACCCCCACAGAAAGGGGCAATGGAGAGGAGGAGACAGAGTTGTAGGTGACACTGAAGGAGCGCTGTGATAAATAGCCAGAGAACCAGGATAGAGCAGAATCTCGGAGGCCAAGGGAATGTAGTTTATTGAGAAGGAGCGGGTGGTCAACAGTATCAAAGGCCGCAGAGAGGTCAAGTAGTAGGAGTATGGAGTACTGGCTGTTGGTTTTAGCAGTTAGTAAATCGTTAGTGAGTTTTAGTAAGGTAGTTTCCGTGGAGTGCTGCGAATAATAATAAAAATAATAATATACTTAAAAAAATAGACTAGAATATAAATTTAAATTTAAATAGAATAGAATAGATTAGAATAGAAAATAACAGAATAAAAGAATATAGCCATCTTCATATGTTAATCTATTATTTTCTATTCTATTGAAAACAAATTGATTCTATTTGAATTTTGAGAAATGGTTATATTCTTTCTATGCTATTCTATTGTTTTTTTTTATATAAAATCTATTATTTTTTTCTGTTTATTCTATTCTATTATATTCTATTCTATTATTTTATGTTCCATTCTATCCTTTTCTATTCTATTCTTTTATGTTAAAATTCAAATGTATTCTATTCGATACTTGAATTTTGGAAGATGGTTATATTCTTTATATTTTATTATGTTTTTTTCCATACTATTCTGTTATTTTTTATTCTATTCTATTCTTTTCTCTTCTATTATAGTCTATTCTATTCTTTTTTTTTTTATTTTATTCTTTTTTATTCTTTTCTTTTGTATTCAAATTCAAATGTATTCTATTTGAAATTCAATTTTCAGAAAACGGTTATATTTTTAACATTTTATTCAGCTCTTTTTTTGTTCTATTCTATTAATTTTTATTCTATTCTGTTCTTTTATTTTCTATTTTGTTCTGTTTTACTATATTACATTCTATTTTTTTATTTTCTGTTATATTCTTTTCTATTCTATTCTTTTCTATTCTATTCTTTTATTTTCTATTCTATTTTATTCTCTTTGGAAATTGAAAAGCCATTTGAATTAGAAAACTCTTCGAATCGATTAAAATTTCGTCAAAATTATTGTTTTTCTTATTTCGGATTTGTTGAAATTTGGTAATATTGTAATTAGCAAATTTGAATATATCCGAATTTCCTAAAAACTTAAATTTGTCCAAATTTCTATTTGAAACGAAACAAACTGCACATGTCTAACTACAACTTTGTTGATACAGGTTTCAGAACTGCCTTTGCTTTCTGGCTACTGTTCTTGGCCATATGCTTGCTACTGTTACTTTTGCTTCAGCCTCCTACAATTTTATTAAGCAATGAGATGGCACTAGAATTTTTAAGCACCACCACATCCACCTGTGCTGTTCTTTCCTAATAGTATTTTTTTTATAAAACGGTCAGAGGTGAGATGCAGAAACAAAAATAATTTTCTCAGTAGGTTGATGCTTGGGGAAAATAATAGAATGCTTTGCATTAGGAACAAAGACAGATGTTAAATATTTTCTCCATAATTAGTAAGGTAGTTTGTGATTCATTTATTTTATTCTTATTTTTTTTGTCAAATAGTTTTTATTGAACACATTTTTCAATCTCACAAAAACAAAAATAGGAATATATCAAAAATGACACTTTGATGTAAAGTCAGCCATGAAATAGTCATTTAACTAGCATTGTTCCAACCAACCACAGCAAAGCAATGTATTGATATTCATAGAGCAGACACCGTATAATATTGCCCTAAACCAATGGTAGCATATATGTGAAAGACTTTTTAATAATGTAGCTTGCCTGGTGTCATACTGAAATGTTCAGTTACTGAAAAATAAACCAAAATAATAACCATTAAATAAACATGTCTGCTTACACCCAATAATCTAGCGTAGTGATGGCGAACCTTGGCACCCCAGATGTTTTAGAACTACATTTCCCATGATGCTCAACTACACTGCAGAGTGGATGAGCATCATGGGAAATGTAGTTCCAAAACATCTGGGGTGCCAAGGTTCGCCATCACTGATTTAGCAGGTTAATTAACATTATCTCTGCCCTCTCATCACAAAACCAGGACCCTACAATGATAGGTTTACTCTAAGTCTTAGTAGTATAATGTGTACCATATAAATCAGGGGTCTTCAAACTACGGCCCCCAGCTGTTGCGGAACTACACATCCCATGAGGCATTGTAAAACTCTTGACATTCACAGATATGACTAGGCATTATGGGAATTGTAGTTCCTGAACAACAGGAGGGCCATAGTTTGAAGACCCCTGATATAGATTAACACTGAAGTAATCAATGAGAGGGGAGCTAGATCATCACAAAACCAGGACCCTACAATGATAGGTCCACTCTATGTCTTAGTAGTATAACGTGTACCATATAGGTTAACACTGAAGTAATCAATGAGAGGGGAGCTAGATCCAGTAAAGCTAACCAGGGTTTAGGAAATTTGCTTGAAGTGCCCCTGTTTTGGTACACCTGTTTTTGATTAACCACTTGATCCGTGCTATAGCCCAATGACGGCTACAGTGCGGACCTGCTTTGCTGGGACTACGTCCATTGACGTCGTCCCATCCACGAGTGGCCTGCGCTCCCCCTGCAGGGCGCACGCGGCACGCTCTGTGATCAGCGAGTCTATGAGACTCGCCTGATCACAGATTGGAGTAAGGGGTCGATCCCGACCACTTAACACGTGATAAGCTGTCAACCAATGACAGCTGATCATGTGATGTCAACAGAGCCTGTAATCTGCTATTTTTTCTCGCACTGACAGCGTGAGGAGTAAAAAAAAGCTGATCACCGGCAGCCATGAGAGGGACATCAGTCCCGATCATGGCGAGCTGATGCATATCATCAGTGCCAACCTGTGCCCCCTGCCAGTGCCACCTAGCAATAGGCAGCAGTGCCGCCTACCAGTGCCCACCAGCGCCACCCATCAGTGCCCACAGTGCCACCCATCAGTGCCTACAATAAGTGCCTCAACAACAGTTCCGCACATCAGTGCCACCTATCAGTGTCCATCAGTGTCACCTACCATTGCCCATAATTGCCCTTCAGTGCCGCCCATCAGTGCCGCCCATCAGTGCCACCTATTAGTGGTACCTATCAGTGCCCATCAGTGCCACCCATCCATGCCACCCATCCGTGCCACCCATCAGTGCTGCCTTATCTGTGCCCATTAGTACCGCCCCTATCTGTCACCATCAGCGCCGCCTTATCTGTGCTTATCAGTGCTGCCTTAACTGTGCCTATCAGTGCTGCCTTAACTGTGCCTATCAGTGCCCATCAGTGCAGCCTATCAGTGCCCACCAGTCCTGCCTCATCAGTACATATCAATGAAGGAGAAAAATTACCTGTTTGCAAAATTTTATCACAAACTATGAAACATGATTTTTTTTTTTTTAATTTTCAATTTTTTGGTTTGTTTAGAAAAAAATAAAAATCCCAGCTGTGATTAAATACCACCTAAAGAAATCTCTATTTGTGTGAAAAAAATGATAAAAATTTCATTCAGATACAGCATTGTATGTCCGCGCAATTGTCATTCAAAGTGAGTCAGCGCTGAAAGCTGAAAATTGGTCTGGGCAGGAAGGGGGTTTAAGTGCCCAGTAAGCAAGTAGTTAAAGTAGAATTTACTTGTGGGGGGCGTGGCCTGACGTGGACCATGATGGATGCCTAAAGCCTGAGCCCTGCGCTGCTGACGGGATCTAAAGCTACTCTTCGCCACTATCCGACCCCCGTTCCGGTCACACGGAGGGGGGAAGATAGCAGGACCATCCCGGGCATGTCTAGAAGGCGAAATAAGCCGCCAACACCTCACCGCCTCACGGACTACTATCCCCCTGCAGTTATGAATGAGGCCCAAGATACATGGAAGGGTAGATCACCTGGCAGAGAGAACGACTGTGCTTGAAGATAACATGCAGGACCACGTCAGGGCCCACAATGAATTACTGGACGCACATGAACATCATGCATCTGAAATACACCATATGAAGCTGAAATGAGCAGATTTGGAAGACCGTTCCAGAAGGAACAATATTAAATTCAGAGGTGTCCCCGAATCTGTTAAGCCGAATGAAATCACGCCCTACCTGTGAGAGATGTTCTCCAGTTTACTACCTCGCTTAAACGCACGAGATATCACGATTAATAGAGCACACAGAATTGCCAAGCCAGCACACCTCCCCCCTGACACCCCCAGGGACATATTAGCGAGAGTGCATTACTTTCAGGTTAAGGAGCAGATTCTACAAATTGCCAAAACCACTAAACCGCTGCCAGCACCTTATACAAATGTCCTCATGTTTAGTGACCTCTCCAAGGCCACAATGGAGATGAGAAGAGCGTTCACTCCTGTAACCTCTGTGTTACAGGAGAAAAAAATTACATATAATTGGGGTTTCCCTACCAAGCTACTGGTCACATACCAGCAACAGATAATTCCCATCCTTACTCCCAAAGATGGATATAAAAAGCTGACCAATTGGGGATTTCTGTCCGTATCTGCCAACCAAAATGAATACAGGGGCTCCTACTCATGTCCTCCACCTGCACGGAACGGGATACATGATCCAGGCGAGGTCCGTAACAACAAGAAGGCCTTCAGGTCCTCTGCACCACTAGGATCCCTGATGGGCGCAGTCACTGAAACACATCCACTCCCTAAGGTTATAGTGTGCTAAGCACACTGTTATAATTGTTTTGTTGACTTTCTGTTCCTAACGATATATATATTGCTTTTCTCTTTTTATTTATTTTTTTTTTTTTGGTTCTCCTAACATTGTTTATGCGTTCATACCGAACGTATAATCTACTTACCATTTGACCTACTTCCGCATTATAACATATTTGACAGTCCCGAGTAACTGCAACGGGTGTCTCTAGTACGATATTGGTGTATCACAGCCATACTCTGTATAGCTACCTACTCTATTGTTTGATTCATATTTAGTCAGAGTGAACAGAAGAGGTGTGGAATCTCACTCCTTTCATTCCCAACCCAGGTCATCCCCCACTATCATGGCCCTCAAAATCACCTCCTTAAATGTAAAGGGCCTGAACTCTCCATTCAAACGCAACCTCCTCTGGAAAGAGGCACTGTCCCATCACGCTGACGTGTTTTGCGTACAAGAAACGCATTTCGCTAAAGATAACTTCCCAAAATGCTCGCATAAGCGATACCCACACTGCTTTTTTGCCAGTGCCCCCACCAAAAAAAGGGGAGTAATGATTGCGATTGGTTCCTCTGTCTCCTTTCAGTTACACCACTGTGAAGCTGAAGAAGACGGCAGGTACCTGATTCTCTCTGCAACGATTGCAAACCAACGTCTCACCCTAGTGAATCTATACGCCCCTAACACTGGCCAAAAGACACTTTTTAACACACTGATCTCCAAATTGACACCGTATAGATCTAATCCAGTGATACTATGTGGAGACTTTAATGAAATCGTTGACAAAACCCTAGACACATCCAATCCAACTAAATGTAGGCCCTCTGCCTTGTCCTCCCTTTTACATAAAGAAGATCTTTTTTTTTTTTTTTTCAAAAAAGTTTATTAAATTTTTCATGAATACAGGGTTTAGTCAGTATACATATTGCTTTACATTACACAAGAATCAAAAAGGTAGAGACAGTTTAAAGGCAGATTGGCCTAACATTGAAATAACAGGTATATGTGTCTCATCGGCAGAGGTACAAATAGGCACAGGTGTAAGTAGGAATTGAAATCATTAGGTGCATATTAACTTTAGGATTAGGATTTCCATAAGAGAATTGGGGCAAGCGTGGATGTTATGGTAGGTCTACACCGCAGAGGTTGGCCCAAGAACCATCCACCCCTATAAGGGATCTTTCTGTGGATGGGAGGGCAACTGGATGCAGGTAGATCAGAGTCAAACATAAACCGGTGTGGTAGGGTAAAGCAGCTAGTCTCGTGAGGGAGCATCATTATAGAGGTGCTTTAACAATAGAAGGAAGGTGGGGGGGGTCCAGTGACCTAACAGAGGCGTGTCTATGCTGTATGACCGGGGGGTTCAGAGATAGAGTGGGTGCGATCCATCAGCGGTTGCTGAGAGAGGGTTTAGTGGCCCGTGGGGGGCCATTGAGTTGCGCGCAGGGTGTGGGCAGTGTGGAGGATATGGGGGAAGGCATACAAGAGAGTTGTGAGCTTGGGTTTCAAGTTCTCATGGCAGAGGTGATGAAGTGGCAGGAGTTTTATTCTGAGTCGTGGAATGTTTGTAGTGGAGCCAGCATGCCCACGTGGTGTTGAATTTGGTCGGACTATCCTGAGCCTGACTTATGAGTTTTTCCATGTCCGCGATTCTGTCTACTTGACGGATCCAGTCAGTCACCGTTGGGGGGGGTAGTAGTTCTCCAAAGGAGTGGAACGCAGAGGTTGGCTGCATTAATAAGGTGCAGTGAAAGTGATTTTTTATAGGAACCAAGGGGAGCCAGGGTGTAGTGTAAGAGAGAATGTGCGGGAGAGAAGGCTGGTGTGTAGGTGGTTATTTGTGAGATTAGTTGATGAATCTCTGACCAGAAAGGTTGAATGATGGGACAGTCCCACCAAATGTGGAGAAAGGTGCCGCGTGCTGCATTGCATCTCCAGCAGGTTGGGGGTACGGTCGGGTGAAAATTATGTACTTTGTCGGGAGTCCTATACCATTTTGAAAACAGTTTGCATCTATTTTCCTGTGTTGAAACGTTTATTGAGCCTTTATGTAGGAGAGTAAAGATGCGTTCCCATTCAATGGGAGTGAGATCCAGAGAAAGGTCTGACTCCCATTGTCGTACTATTCTGTTCTCCTTAACTTTATGACCCGAGTGTAAGAGAGAGTAAATGCAGGAGATTAGGTGGCCCTGAGGTTCCGTACTGGTGCATAGGAGTTCAAAGGGTGAGTAATCTTTGTGCCAGTGAGTGGTAAGTTTATAAGAGGAAAAGAAGTGTCGTAATTGGAGATATTTATAAAAGGGGATATTGTATTCTGGGATTGTGGTTGAAAGCTCATGATATGGTAGGAGTGATCCATTGCAGAAGAAACGCTGTGCTCTGGCATGTGAAGTGCGTGCATCAAGAGTTTGGTCCTTAAGTGTAAGTCCTGGAGGGAATTCTGGGTTATTTTCTAGGGGTGTCATGGGACCAATGGAGGGAGTGATAGCAAGTGTTTTACTAGCTGTTTTAAAGATGGAAAGAGTGGCTCCGATAAGTGGGTGTGTCGTGTATTCTTTGGGTGTAGATGTAATTTCGATCCACGGTGAGTTATTATTGGTAGGTTGGCAAAGGAGTCTTCTACAGTTATCCAGTCCTTGGTTAGACGGTGTACGTGCCAGTCTACTACCCTTGTTAGGTGGCAGGCCCAGTGATATTTTTGAATGTTTGGGAGGCCTAAGCCTCCCAAAGGTTTGGGTAAGGCCAACCTATCCCAACTTAGACGTGGGGTCTTGGAAGTCCAAATGAAGAGTCTGCACATATGTTTGTATGACTTAAAGAAAGAGGACGGTAATTTGATGGGAATTGCTTGAAGGAGGTAAAGAAGTCTAGGTACGATGTTCATTTTGATAATGGCGATTCTGCTCATCCAAGAAAAGGATCCCAGATGCCACTTCTGTAGATCACCTTGGATTGACATGAGCGTCGGTGGAAAATTGCTGGCATAATGGTCATTTAAATTGGCTGGGATCTTAATTCGTAGATAGGATATGGCATACAGTTCTCAGCCGAAAGGGAAGTTAAGTTTACATTGGGACACTGTGGCATTCGGCAGTGTAATATTGAGGGCTTTAGATTTTTCAAAATTAATTTTCAGGTTGGATAGAGATTTGAAATGCGAGAAGTCTGCCAGCAGATTAGGGATGGTGGTGATGGGATCAGTAAGGAATAGTAAGATGTCGTCGGCGTATGCGGCCATTTTGTATTGTTTACGATTAATTTCTACGCCTTTAATGGAGGGGTTATCTCTGAGTTTGCGGAGCATGGGTTCCATGGTCAAGATAAAAATTAGTGGGGATAGGGGGTAATATAAATACCTCCGGTATTAAACGGCTTTTTCCTGTGGCGGCTGGAGCTCAGGAATCAAGCGACCTTCTTCATGCCAGGTCAGGCCACGCCCCCTCAAGAAGATCTTTATGACCCCTGGAGATGTACCAATGACACAGAGCGAGATTACAGAGCGAGATTACACATTCTTCTCCAGCCCCCAGCAGTCTTACTCTCGGATCGATATGTTCCTCACAGACAAATTTCTCCTCCAATCAAACACTGAAGCACGCATAGGTACAATCACGTGGTCAGATCACGCACCCATATCCATCACGTTATTCAATTGCAAAAAGACTACAAGTCATAAAATTTGGAGACTAAACACATTCCTCCTCACCAACCCATTCTTTGAGGATGAGCTTCGATCCGAGATTAAGACCTACTTTGATATTAATGTACATTCTACTGCTGACCAATCCATTGTTTGGCATGCGCATAAAGCTTTCTCACGGGGCCTCCTCATTAAATACGGAGCACAAACTAAAAAACAACAAACGGCCATCACAGAAACACTACTAAAACAGATCAGGACTTTAGAATATGCCAATAAACAAAATACATCTACCAAATTATCCCTAGACCTCAAAAACCTAAGATACGACCTTAGCGAACACCTCCACAAAAGATTTGATTATTACGTTAAACGTCTTAGGCTACAATATTACTCCTCAGCCAACAAGTCAGGTGCGTTTCTGGCCAAGCAACTACAAAAACACCGGGCCAATAATAAGATACAATACTTATCCAACTCCCAAGGTAAAAAAGTTCATAATCCTCTGGATATAGCAAACGAATTTGGTACCTTTTACGCCAAACTTTACAATCTCAATGACCTAAATCAAGAAGCCAAGCCAAAATTAGCAGACATAGATGAGTTTCTCTCCTCTATTCACCTTCCCTCAATATCCACTGAGCAACTAGACTCCATCTCTGTGCCTTTCTCCCCCGAGGAAATCTGCATGGCCATCAAACGATTACCCCTACGCAAGGCCCCGGGACCGGATGGGTTCCCAAACGAATATTACAAACACTTTTCAGACATGATCACCCCGCACTTATGCACTACCTTTAACCAGTATACTCATACAGGCAAAATCCCCACAGAAGCCCTGGAAGCCCTCATTGTCACCATACCCAAACCAGGCAAATCCCCTGATAACCCAGCCAATTACCGCCCGATCTCACTCTTGAATACTGATACCAAAATATATGCAAAAATACTAGCCCAACGACTATCCAAAGTTACATAGTTACATAGTTACATAGTTAGTCAGGTTGAAAAAAGACACAAGTCCATCCAGTCCAACCATAAAAAAAAAAAAAAAAAAAAAAAAAAAAACAAAAAAAAAAAAAAAACAATATACCCAATACTATACCCACAGTTGATCCAGAGGAAGGCAAAAAACCCCAGCAGAGCATGCTCCAATTTGCTACAGCAGGGGAAAAAATTCCTTCCTGATCCCAGAGAGGCAATCGGATTATCCCTGGATCAACTTTACCTATAAATGTCAGTACCCAGTTATATTATGTACATTTAGGAAAGTATCCAGGCCTTTCTTAAAGCAATCTACTGAGCTGGCCAGAACCACCTCTGGAGGGAGTCTATTCCACATTTTCACAGCTCTTACTGTGAAGAAACCTTTCCGTATTTGGAGATGAAATCTCTTTTCCTCCAGTCGTAAAGAGTGCCCCCTTGTCCTCTGTGTTGACCGTAAAGTGAATAACTCAACACCAAGTTCACTATATGGACCCCTTATATATTTAAACATGTTGATCATATCCCCCCTTATTCTCCTCTTCTCAAGAGTGAACAAATTCAGTTCCTCTAATCTTTCCTCATAGTTTAGCTCCCCCATGCCTCTTATCAGTTTGGTTGCCCTTCTCTGCACTTTCTCCAGTTCCCCGATATCCTTTTTGAGAACTGGTGCCCAAAACTGAACGGCATATTCCAGATGAGGTCTTACTAATGATTTGAACAGGGGCAAAATGATATCTCTCTCTCTGGAGTCCATACCTCTCTTAATACAAGAAAGAACTTTGCTCGCTTTGGAAACCGCAGCTTGGCATTGCATGCTGTTATTGAGCTTATGATCTACCAAAACCCCCAGATCCTTCTCCACTACAGATTCCCCCAGTTGTACTCCCCCTAGCATGTATGATGCATGCATATTCTTAGCCCCCAAGTGCACTTTACATTTCTCAACATTAAACCTCATCTGCCACATAGTCGCCCAATTAGACAGTGCATTGAGGTCGGCTTGTAAATTGGAGACATCCTGTAAGGACGTTATTCCACTGCATAGCTTGGTGTCATCTGCAAAGACAGAAATGTTACTTTTGATCCCAGACCCAATATCATTTATAAAGATATTAAAGAGTAAGGGTCCCAGCACTGAACCTTGGGGTACACCACTGATAACCTTAGACCATTCAGAGTAAGAATCATTAACCACTACTCTCTGAATTCTGTCTTTTAGCCAGTTTTCTATCCATTTACAAACTGATATTTCCAACCCTGTAGACTTTAGCTTACACATGAGCCGTGTGTGCGGAACTGTATCGAACGCTTTTGCAAAATCCAAGTAAACCACATCCACAGCCACCCCTCTGTCCAAGGTTTTACTTACCTCTTCATAAAAAGAAATCAGGTTTGTCTGACAACTTCTGTCTTTCATGAATCCATGCTGTCTGTTGCTTAAAATGTTTTTTTCCAGCAAGAACTCGTCTATGTGGTCTTTTATTAAACGCTCCAGTATCTTCCCGACTATAGAAGTTAAACTAACAGGTCTATAGTTACTTGGTAAAGACTTTGATCCCTTCTTAAATATAGGCACCACGTTCGCCCTGCGCCAATCCAGTGGTACCATTCCTGTCATTAATGAGTCCCTAAAAATTAGATACAATGGCTTTGAAATTACAGAGCTCAATTCTTTTAGGATCCGTGGGTGGATGCCATCAGGTCCAGGTGCTTTATCCACTTTTATTCTGTCTAAATATTTCTGGACCATATCCCTTTTGAGCCATTGTGGATCATTGGGGGCTGTGTCAATACCACCCCCATTATGGACATGAGCTTCCCCATGCTCTTTTGTATACACAGAGCTGAAGAAAGTATTTAATAAATTAGCCTTCTCCTTGTCCCCAGTCACCCACTCTAGATTATTTTGTAAAGGGCCTACATGCTCAGACCTGACTTTTTTACTATTAGTCATCCCCCTCATCATACATGCAGGCCAGGTCGGATTCGTGCCTGGCAGGCAGGCCTCCGATGGTACCAGACGCCTTATTGACTTGATCGAATGGGTGGAGCACAGTCAAACGCCTTCTCTCTTCCTCTCACTGGATGCAGAGAAGGCGTTTGACAGGGTGCACTGGAAATACATGGAAAAAGTCATGCTCAAGTTCGGACTGACTGGGAACAGCCACCAGGCTATACTCAACCTTTACTCCTCCCCCAGCGCCCGAGTATGGACCTCAGGCATAATATCAGACCCCTTCCTCAACACTAATGGCACTAGGCAGGGGTGCCCACTTTCCCCCCTGATTTTTGCCATGGTGATGGAACTACTTGCACAAGCCATTAGATCCACACCAGCAATATCGGGCATCACTATGGGGGCTGTTGAACATAAAATTGGTCTATACGCGGACGATGTTATTATTACCCTCACAAATCCCAGATCCTCCCTTCCCAATATCCAAACAACTTTGGAAAAATTTTGTTCAATCTCTCTATATAAAATAAATCACAGCAAATCCACCATGCTGAACCTAGGGATAGACCCTCAAACTTCACATCATATCTCGACAAACACTCCTTTCACTTGGGCTAAAAACTCCTCGCTCCCATACCTGGGTATTCATCTAACCTTCCCCAGTAAATCTATGCTTCAACTAAACTATGCTGCCCTACAGGAAAAGCTTCTGCGCATCTCCAAAGATATGTGTAACTATACTGTTTCTTGGGCTGGTAGAATCGCTCAAGTCAAAATGTATTTACTACCACATATTTTATATATGTTTTGCACGATCCCATTACCTATGCTACCCCAACAACTGGCGCAGATAGAAAGTATACTCAATGCACATATTTGGCAACATAAACATCCCAGACTCAAAAAAGACATTCTCTTGTTTCCTGTACAAAATGGAGGAATGGGAGCCCCCAACGTCCACGCATACTACAAGGCAGTTATACTGGATCAACTACGGGAATGGTGGGCGCCCACCTCGACCAAGATTTGGTCACATATCAAAACCGTGGCCCTTAACACGAACCCACAACACACACTAATGGCTGCGCTACTCAGCTTGCAACCACATCAACACTTCCTACTTACGGTAACTGCAGCCGTGCGAGTGTGGTCAGCCACTGCAAAAAAAATCCAAAAGGCATACCCAAAGCTATCCTTTCTAAAATAAACCTTCAAGCACTAGAGTTGATCTCTCTTAATTTATCCCTTCGGACATGGATACAAAAAGGACTTACCAACTTGGGACAACTCATTTCCACATCTGGACCCCACCCATTCCCACATCTATGGCAAACTTTTGACCTCCCTGCTAATACATCTTTTTTGTATACGAGGATCCGCTCTATCCTCGCTAAACTTGATCTCACAGTATGTGAATCCCAAATAGCTGACATCCTGAACTTTTAAATTACCCCTAATCCAGCAGTTAAAGGCATTGCATGGATATACAAGTTGTTGACAACGCTCTCCGAAGATCACACCTCTTCATCCATCACATTTTGGTCCACATTCACAAGCTCTCCACCAAAGCCCCCATTGTGGCACAAAGCCCTGACCATCCCTCTTCAAGCTTCAAAATGCATATCTCATTGGGAATTGACATAAAAACTATTCCACAAGTGGTACTTCACCCCAGCCAGATTGGCGAATATTTACCCGGCTACCTCCTCTCAATGCTGGAGAAACTGCACAGGCAAGGGCACCCTGCGACACATATGGTGGGACTGTCCTGACATCCACCAGTACTGGAAGGAGGTCTCTGACCTCATCTCACAGCTCTGCAAAATCCCTTTGCCGTTATCCCCACTGGACCTCCTCCTGGGTCTTAACATCCCCAACTGGCCCAAGAATGTCAGAGTTCTGGCGACACATATACTCATTGCAGCCCGATTAGCTCTAACGAAAAAATGGAAAGCCTCACAAGCCCCCTCTGGATTGGAACTCATCGCTCTACTAAACAACCACTTCCAAATGGAATTCTCCTTTGCTAAGGCCAACATGTGTACTGCAAGGTTTTGTCTCAACTGGGAACCTTGGATCAATTACCCAAGGAATACAACAATACCCTGATTGTCTTTTTCTTTTACGTTGTGACATATCTAATGTTATTCATCTTTACCCCCGCAGATTGCTACAACCCTGCACAACTAACATGCACAGAAAGTAGGAACCCCCACACCAATACACCGCTCTGCCTGGGGGCACTTCTCTCAGTTACTACTTAGGATGAGACTTGCAAACATGTACTATACTTATAACAAGTAGGCCCACAAGTTGCCTTTGCTCTTCAGTTTTCAGTTTTACGTACCTAGAATGTTATTGGTTCTACAAGTTACCTAGCTCTGACAGGTGGATGGTTGGTGGCATTGCCTCTAGTCCCATAGCACAGTAAGTGCCCAGACGGGGTGCCGGGGATTGGAGATAGCGCCTTCATTCATCGAACTTCAACTTTAATGACTATGTATTCCCTATATACATTTGTTACAGCATGACATTGGTTACTATACTATGTACTAAACTATGTAAGTTTGCTACTACATCAACCTTCTGTACTGATACCCTCTGAAAAATTCAATAAACATATTGTAAAAAAAAAGTAGAATTTACTTGTACTCTCCAGTTCTCAAATGTGGGAGGACTGGTAGACAACCACTTCATAGCATTTTTTTTCTGCCAATAAATAGCAAACATAAAACAGTGCAGGAAGCAATTGACCCCAGTGCACCCCAAAGCTCAAACACATGTGTGTGTATGTATGTGTGTGTGTAGACACATTGTCAGGGGTTCGCTCAATGGGGATCACCTTCCCTGGGGAAAAAGGTTGTCCAAACGGCAGGTTTTTCTTAGAAAATCAATCCTTGCCATCCAGGCACCAACTAAACATTGCAGTTTCCTAACTCACAGGTAAAGGGCTTCTCCCAGTCTGCCACAAAACAAAGATAATGCAAACCTTTTCTCTCACAAAGCAAATTTCACAATAGCAGCTCTCTCAGGTTTTGACTTCCTGAGTCCCAGGCTATAAGCAATCCTTTGCTCTAGTCCTGCTTAATTTATACCACAATATATACCCTGTTGGCGGACACGATTGGACCACAAAATCTGGTCCAGAACCAACCCTGCCAAGGTGGCTGGTAAAACCCGGACCGGATCCCACCTTCTCAGCACATGAACGAATGCAAGGTGAAACATAACGTCCATCAATCACCTCGCCTTTCATAATGTCACATCATACATACATAAACACACATACACATTTATCTTATCTAAATAAATGTAAACAAAAATGTAATAATTTATATTAAAAAAAGGGTGGTGTCAGAGCAGTGAATGGTGTCAGTAGGGCAGTGGGGTCTGGGCAACAGGGGGAATTTTGCACTGCACTGTGTGGTTAGGTTGTACCAAGGCACACCCCATGCGCATGCCCATTCTGTTAACCACTTGCCTACTGGGCACTTTTACCCCCCTCCTGCCCAGGCCAAATTTAAGCTTTCAGCGGTGTCACAATTTAAATGACAATTGCGCAGCCATGCAACACTGTACCCATATGACATTTTTATCATTTTTTTCACACAAATAGAAAGTTATTTTGGTAGTATTTAATCACCACTGGGTTTTTTTTTTTTGCTAAACAAATGAAAAAAAGACTAAAAAAATATGAAAAAAACAAAAAAAATGTTTTCATAGTTTGTTATAAAATTTTGCAAACAGGTAATTTTTCTCCTTCAATGATGTGCGCTGATGAAGCTGCATTGATTGTCACTGATGGGTTGCACTGATGGGCACTGATGAGGTTGCACTGATGGGCACTGATGAGGTGGCACTGATGGGCACTGATTGGCACTGATAAGGAGGCACTGATGAGGCTATACTGATAGGCGGCACCGATGGACACTGATAGGTGGCACTGATGAGCACTGATAGGTGGCACTGATGAGCACTGATAGGTGGCACCTATGAGGCAGCACTGGTGGGCACTGATGAGGAGGCACTGATGAGGCTGCACTGATGGGAGGTACTGATGGGCACTGATAGGCAGCACTGATAGGTGGCACTGATGAGGAGGCACTAATGGGCACTGATTGGCAGCACTGATGGGCACTGATAGGTGGTACACATAAGTACAGATTGGCAGCACTGGTGGGACTGATTATCAGTGCCAATATCCCTTTAACATAAGCTGGTTATCGGTTTTCTTCTTCTCTCCTCACGTTGCCAGTGTGAGGAAAGAAAAGACAATAACAACCTCATGTTTATATCCTGTGATCAGCTGTCATTGGACACAGCTGATTACGTGGTAAAGATCTGCTGTGTTTAGCCCTTTACCCTGATCTGTGATCAGCTGAATCCGAAGGACTTGGCAAACTAAGCCCATGTTGTAACCATCTTTCAGCTATAGCACTGTCAGGAAGTAGTTAATACTATCTACCACCCTACTTCAGTATCAAACCAAATTGGGGCATCTTCACATCAGATGGAGAATATCTGCTGGGGATTTTTGACAGCGGGGACAATCCGGTGTAGGTCTGCAGCCCCACTTAAGAGGAGTGTGGTACACTCTATGAATGAGAAACATTTGAGACAGCCTTTGTGCTGGTGACAAGTTGAACTGTGGAAGTAGCTCCAATATATTATTTATGAGTTCTCTGATATGTCACCCACATCAGTTTCCCATCCCTTTCTGCCTGTGAGAACCATAGGTGCGATAATATTATTTAGGAGTGTCTTATATAATGAGGACATGAGGCCCCTTTTGTTGGAAGCAGCTGCCAGGGAGTCAATCTTAGGCATGTATTGCAAGTTCAGGTTAGTAATCTTAGATTGGATAGCTAGCGCATTCTGCAACTTGAGGTATTGGAATCTAGGGCAACTGATGAGATTCTTGTAGGTCGCTATAAGAGCGTAAAACATTCCTGCAGTACATTTGTGCAATAAATCTAATTCCTTTATCCTGCCAGTGAAATCCTTCCAGTGCGTCTACTTCCCCCAACCAACGATCATCCCATAAGGACGTATACTGAGAAATAAGTATGGGCAGAACACCCTCCTGTTCAGTTTGCAGCAGAATTCCCAAACAGGGGAAATGTTCTAACCCTAACGGCGAACCCCATTGAAGTCTATGAGAGCCGAACAGGAAAATTCAAAAGTGCCAATTTTGAAGGCTTATATGCAAGTAATTGGCAATAAAAGGGGTATGTGTGTCTGGGTACTGCCCTGGGGGACATGTATCAATATATATATATTTTTTTAAATTATAGTTTTTGCAGGAGCAGGGATTTTAACTACGCTTAACCAATTAAGGACCAGCCTCGTTTTGGATTTTAGGTGTTTACATGTTTAAAACAGGTTTTTCTGCTAGAAAATTACTTAGAACCCCCAAACATTATATGTTTTTTCTTCTAACACCCTAGAGAATAAAATGGCGGTCATTGCAATACTTTTTTTTGCACCGTATTTGCGCCACGGTCTTAAAAGCGCACTTTTTTTGGAAAAAATTCACTTTTTTGAATAAAAAAATAAGACAACAGTAAAGTTAGCCCAATTTTTTTATATTGTGAAATATAATGTTACACCAAGTAAATTGATAACCAACATGTCACGCTTGAAAATTGCTCCCGCTCGTGGAATGGCGTCAAACTTTTACCCTCTAAAATCTCCATAGGCGACGTTTAAAAAATTCTACAGGTTGCATATTTTGTGGTACAGAGGAGTTCTAGGGCTAGAATTATTGCTCTTGCTCTACCGGTCGCGGCGATACCTCACATGGGTGGTTTGACCACCGTTTTCATATGCGGGCGCTACTCGCGTATGCGTTCGCTTCTGCGCGCGAGCTCGTCGGGACAGGGGGGTTTTAAAAAATGTTTTTTTTATTTTTATTATTTATTTTACAAAATTTTATTTATTTTTACACTGTTTTAAAAAAAAATTGGTGTCACTTTTATTCCTATTACAAGGAATGTAAACATCCCTTGTAATAGAAAAAAGCATGGCAGGACCTCTTAAATATGAGATCTGGGGTGAAAAAGACCTCAGATCTCATATTTACACTAAAATGCAATAAAAAAAAAAGGCATTTAGAAAAATGACATTTGAAAAAATGTGCCTTTAAGAGGCGTGGACGGAAGTGACGTATTGACGTCGCTTCCGCCCAGCAGTGTATTGGAGATGAGTGAGCGCCATCTTAGCCTCACTCGTCTCCAGACACACCACAGGATAGGGCGTGATCGCCTCCACCGCTACTGACGGCTCCGGTAAGCGGCGGAGGGCACCGGATCGCGGCGGGAGGGGGGCCCTCTCCCGTCACCGATAAAAGTGATCTTGCGGCGAATCCGCCGCAGGGACCACTTTTATCTGAAAGCCGGCCGCCGCACGAAAACGGAGATACCGGGGTTATGGCAGCTAGCTGCTGCCATAACAATGATATCCCCGTTCAAAGTTTGGACGTATATAGTTGTGCGGTGGTCTTGAAGTGGTTAAAGTGCAACACTAAAAATGAAAAATTCCTTTAAATATATTGCCTGGGGGGTCCCCTTAAAGTGTGTGTAATGTGGTGCATCTGTAACATGCATAAAATATGTCGCAGTAAAAATTACATTTATAAATGAAAAAAGGAGTCAAATCCGATTTAAAAATGACTCGCGGTTGCAATTGGCGGCACCCAGCTATTGAAAAAATAAAGACAAAAATGGTGTGGGGTCCCCCCAGTGCATACCAGACCCTTCAGGACTGGTATTAATTTAGAGGTGAACCCCACGCTAAAATTAAAAAAAAAACGGCGTGGGGTTTCCCCCCAAAATCCATACTAGACTCTTATCCAGGCATGCAGTCTGGCAGGTTAATTGCCCCCTTCCGACATCACAGATTGGTGCATGCTGGACATGTAACATCATGTGGGAACAGGGCCACTGGGTGACATAGCTAGGTGGTCCCACGCCTAACATTTTGGACTTTTGATTTTTTGGGTTGGCGGGCAGCGTGATTGACAATGAATTTACATCAAGGGACACTATTTATTTTATTTTTTTAATAAGGGATTTGTCAAAAACTATCTCTTGTGTTTATTACTTTTTACCACTTTTTTGGTGAATAGGTAGGGGTACTATGTACCATATACTCATTCACATGGGGGCAGGATCTGGGGGCCCCCTTGTTAAAGGGGGCTTCCAGATTCCAATAAGCCCCCTGCCCGCAGACCCAACAACCAAAGCCTAGGGTTGTCGGGATGAGGCCATTGTCCCCGTCAACATGGTACTTTGGGGTGGGGGGGCAGACCCACACCCATATCCAATGTTGAGGGTATGTGGCCTGGTTTGGTTCAGGGGGGGCGCTCGCTCATCCCCCCCTTTCCTGAACTGTCAAGCTGTATGCCCAAATACGTTTCTGGGATGGATTTTGTGGGACCCCACACTGTTTTTTTATTTTGGCGTAAGGTTTCCCTCCAAATCCATACCAGACCCAAAGGGCCTTGTGAAGACTGGGGGACACCATTTTTTTTCTTTATTTTTTAACCGGCACTTTTTTTTATTGTTCAGCTGTCAGCAGGGAAACCCATTCACAGCTGATGACTTATTGGTTGTTTTTTTTTCCCAAAATCTCTTTAATTTTCCAATAGAAAAACATGTTACAACATATACTTTTAATCTTCAACTTTCCCACTCTCGCAGGGGCTTTCACATAACTTTTCTTAATATTGATTACAACAAATAAAAACATTCATTCTTCCCCCTAAACCTTCATGTTGATGGTGTGGTTTGTTGTTCCCTTTCACTTTCCTATCCAACATCACATTACTTTCTTTCTTATTATTAAAATATATTTCTCTATAAGCGGCAAGCTGTCATTTACTATTTCCAAAAGGCTAATTAGGGAGCTTCTGTTTTTTTGCAATTCAGTACTATTGCCTTTCTTGCGTAGAAAAGCAACAGACTTACTTGTGTTCTCTTTGCCTTTATGAGGATGTTATTTCCAACCAAACCCAAAAGAAAAATCTCTGCATTCTGTTCTAAAACCACTGATGTAACTATAGTGATTACCCATAAAACCTTGCTCCAAAATACCGCTATAGCAGGACAAGACTAGAATATATAGATAAAATCTCCTGGAGTGTACCCACATCTCCAACAATTCTGAGGGTTTAGTGGGCACATTCTATACTTTTGTACCCCCTTACCATTTCACACAGGGGGGAGGGTAAGGATCTGGGGGTCCCCTTGTTAAAGAGGGCTTCCAGATTCCGACAAGCCCCCCGACCGCAGACCCCCACAACCACCGGGCAAGGGTTGTGGGGATGAGGCCCTTGTCCCCATTAACATGGGGACAAGGTGTTTTGGGGGCTACCCCAAAGCACCCTCCCAATGTTGAGGGCATGTGGCCTGGTATGGTTCAGGAGGGGGGGCGCTCTCTTGTCCCCCCTCTATTCCTGCGGCCTGCCAGGTTGCATGCTCGGATAAGGGTTTGGTATGGATTGTTGGGGGGACCCCACGCCGTTTTTTTTTTTTAATTTTGGCACTGGGTTCCCCTTAAGATCCATACCAGACCTGAAGGGTCTGGTATAGATTTTGAGGGGGGCCCCACGCCATTTTTTTTTACATTATGGTCGGGGTTCCCCTTAATATCCATACCAGCCCTGAAGGGCCTGGTATGGAATTTAGGGGGACCCCCCCACGTCATTTTTTTTTTTTTAATTTTGGTTCGGGGTTCCCCTGTGGGGAATTCCCATGCTGTTTTTATCAGTGAACTTTTATGTGTATTGTCGGACTGGCAATTCATTAATAGCCACAAGTAGTTTTAAATGACTTTTTTTCCTTTGAAATGTCATTTTCCTGTCAGACTGTTCTAAACACTGGAAACATGCGCCCCTTTACAGGCATACTATAGACACCCCCAGGTACGAAATTTAAAAGGGATATTACACTTTTATTGTTTCACTTTAAGCATTATTAAAATCACTGCTCCTGAAAAAACAGACATTTCTAAAACTTTTTTTTGCATCGATCCATGTCCCCTGGGGCAGGACCCAGGTCCCCAAACACTTTTTATGACAATAACTTGCATATAAGCCTTTAAAATTAGCACTTTTGATTATTCATGTTCGTGTCCCGTAGACTTTAACGGTGTTCGCGTGTTCGAACAAATTTTTGGCCTGTTCGCAAGTTCTGGTGCAAACCAAACAGGGGGGTGTTCGGCTCACCCCTACTCATTCCTATCTAGCCAATGAGCTACCACCTTGGGGTATAGAAGAAGATGGATTCTCCCTGAGCAACCTATCAGCGAAATTTGGCTGTACACAGAGCACACAGACAAATCTCCTGTCTCTAATAAGCACACATTTTGTCTAATGATATAACGCATCTTACCTAAAAACCCACTCATCCAAGTAAACAGAAATTACCACCATTCCTTACGTTCTCAGCTCGGTCAGCATTACTCCCTCAGGGAGCAGTGAGCCTGCCTCTTTTATTTACATATTAACAGGAAGTCCCAAACTTGAGGGTGTGCCTCCAACAGCCAAACACCTCCTACAAAGTTTGTGACCTGACAGGAAATGAACAACACAGGATGTAAACACAGGACATTACCAAATAAGGACATGACCATATAAGGATGTAACACAGGATAAATGATACAATATACAATAACCAATGAATGATTACTACAATTCCGCTGATATGAATCCTTATTATGCATTGTTCCAGAGAACAATGCATACCTGGATTATTCTACTGTCTTTGTGGTCGAGAGATTAATCGGCAGGTGTACACTCATAGGGCCACAAATATGTTGATCAGGCATACAGGGACAACACGAGCGCACACTTTTTAAACCGATAATGTCTTTGCAGAGCGAACACACCTCTACCAGACGGTCGTTCTGTGCATCGCACAGGGGCCTTTAGCTGACGGACATGTCCCCACTCCGCAAACACTCTGCCCCAGTCAGCTCTTTAGAGCAGCCTGCGGGAGTGCTAACACTGGGAGACTCTTATGACAATGCATATTAAAATACATCCTATGAAATTTCCACAACAAACCTCAGTTTGGCCGCATACAGCATAGCATATTCAATTTGAAGATCCTGAAGACAATGCTTTAATGTATTGTGCTTGTAGTCTTTGTGGAAATGAAAAAAAATGGAAGTCTGGGAAAAATTAGACCTTGAACCTATTAATTTCCACTTTGACTTTCTTCCCGGTCAGCGCAAGCAGGGTATCTTGATCCTTGCAATAAGGAATTTCAGAACTTATGGCCTCTGGAACTTTCCTCGGGGGTGGGGCCTGTCAGGTATTCTATGTGCCCGCTCCACTGCAAAAAATGGTCTGAAGTTATGGTGTTCATAAGTGTCAGCAAGGCATTTTTTCAATGAACTCTGGAAATTCTTGCCCTCCATATGTTCTGGAGAGGCTAGAATCCTAACATTGTTTCAGTGAAGCCGGTTTTCCATGTCATCAATATGATTGGCATGGTGTGCAATTTGAAGCCCCACAGCTTTCATTTCTCATTTTGTTGGAGCCAAGTCATCCTCTATTTAGCTAATTCAGTCTTCTAAAGTGGCTGTGTACTTCCGCACTTTCTGCATGTCATGTCGGATAAAAGTTGCTGGAACTGAGGTGTGAGAGTAGCTAGAGTAGCACTGCAGTTTTGCACCGCCATAAAGACATCCTTAAGTGGCTGGTGTGGTAAGTACTTGCAGAGTGAAATCAGCCCAGTCTTCCCCCTCTTCCCTATCTGCCTGCTCCCATACCCGTCTCTATGTCTTGCTTTACCTCAGTAGTCACCTCTGCTGTGTGGGCAGGTGATGAACCGACCTTTGCAGGGGCAGATAGACCAGCCCAAATGGCATGGATAACTTGCCACAAATTTGTGGCAGTGTTGAATTGTAGGTCTGTTAACTTGCTGCACATTTTCGCTGGCAAGTTGTACACTCGGAGCACAAGTTCTAATTGACACTTTTCCAATTTGTAGCAAATTTGCATAGCAAGTCTTTAGCAAGAGAAAAGTTGCAGTGGTGATTCTACAGCAAGAGCTCTGCAAGTCTACAGCAAGTGACCCCTGTGGTGGGATGACTACCTAACACAACATAATTGAACCAGATCTTGCAGCGGACTTGCAGAATGTTTGCAAATAAAGTTGATCTGGAGTCATGAAATGCAGACTTGCTGCAATAGTGCAACAAACTTGTGAAGCCTGGCAAGTCTAGCAATAGCTTAGAAAATCATTTTCAAACTTGCGGCACAATTGCTTGCTATCTGGGAGGATATTCCTCTTCTTTCCTCGCAGGTGTGTGATCAAAATTCTCCAGCGTGGCTGCAGAATCTTTCCTCCTGTCCTCCTGAGAGTGAGGAGCAAGCTGGCACCATCTTGGAGAAGCCATCCACTCTGCTCTGTTGTCCTTATTTTTTTTTGGCATTGCTGGTAGTCGAGAAAATTGCAGCCAAAATGTGGGCATATGCTGCGGGTCACTGTGAAGCTGTTGGTGAGCTAAACGCCCCTCCAGGAAGTCTCCTAAGCAGATAATTAGCTGGGTATTGGTGGTAGCTCTTAGTTCAGCATCCTCTCAGGCACGTCCCCCTATTTTTTAATTTCGCAGAGGATTTGAAAAAATCTTGTGATGCTAGCCAGGGCCTCACAGTGAAGATCTCCAAGGCTGAGTTTAAGTTAAATATTTAACACTGATTGTTACAATGAGGGAGGTGGGGATGTAGCTAAAGGTGACGTTGTCCTTTAATTTCCTCTAACTCATTGCAGGATATTTATATAAGCCAATGAATGCTTATTAAACACAAATGATAAAGCCAGTGTTTTTCAACCGGGGTGCTGAAGAACCCTGGGTTGCCACAAAGATTCCCCAGGGGTGGCACAGGAAAATGGAGTAAAACTGCCCATAGCAGTCTAATCAGAGAGTGATCCTGTGGTAACACTTGTGTACAGACATGATGGAGAGAGCACAGACCACACCTCTTCTCCTCCTGCTGCTATCTGTGCTCCTGTCAGCAACCCAGGAAGCTGTGCAGGCTGCCCGCCCACATCCTACCAACCTATGAAGTTGTTAGTTGCTAAGGACAGGTCGGGCAGCCCACACAGCTTCCTGGGTTGCTGACAGGAGTGTAGATAGCAGCAGGGAGGAGGAGAAAGCCAGGAGGAGGTGGGCTGTATTCTCTACCTCCTGTTTGTACACAGGAGTTAACACAGGATTACTCTCTTCACACCATACAGTGCTTGATTACCTCCCCCAATCTCCTCCCTACACTGCTCCTGTTCCAGACACAATAATTGTAGGTAGAGGGAGAATAAAACCCTGCAAAGTCTGATATTTCTAGTATACTAACAGGTGGGAGAGGAGCTGAGGGGGGATGGAGAGCACAGCCCACACCTCCTCCGGCTCTCTGCTCCTCTTTGTCACTGGGGGGGTTGGGTTGGGATGAGAAGTTTTGTCATAGGAGGGAATTTGAAGGGGGGAGGAGGAACACAATTTGTGCTATGAGGGAGGATTTAGGAGGGGGGATTTAAAACCAACAGACCACATATCTGCCTTACAAACTACATTTTAGGGCATGAAGTGCTGCAACACATGCAAAATCGCACAGTTTCCTGCACCACACAAAAATGTGCAGCCTAGTGTAGATACCAGTGTGTGCTATTAATTCTTAATGGCCCCCCAAGCATCTAGCAAGTATGCGTACATTGGCGCCTGCTACAGCACAGGTGCAGTGTGATTTAAAATATCATGACAGAACCTTTTCTGTGTCTTGCACAAGAATAAAGCAGCCCATTGAAAAATGTAACGAGCGGGAACCTGCAAAAATTGAGCACGGGAGCACCTTCTGGTGTGAATGAACCCTCAGACTGATATGCTCATTATTATTTTATTAATTTGCAGCTGTCAAGATGTGTAATTTGAATTTCTCTTACACAAAACATAAAAAAATATAATCTTTTGACTGCAGGTTCTTTGTTATATGAATTATTTTCATAAGCAGAGAAAATGCATTTACTAAAAAAAAAGACGGACAAAAAACAAAGGCATTTGCTCTTTATTTTACTGACACTGCTTAAGAAATTTGCTTTACATTAAAATTTCACAAATGCATTGTGAACCTACAAACTAATTTTAACACAAAGCTGTTACCAAAAATGATAATGCATTTTTCTGCCCAACAGCAATATAGTAATACTGTATATGATTTAGAAGAGCATCACTCATCAGCATTGATTGTAGCTTCTTTCTTACAGACACTTTTTATGCATGACCTTATCTGTTAACATAAAACAGGAACATATAAATAAAAGTAAACCAAGCATTAACAAATTTAGTATCTGCTACTTGTTCCTCCTTTTTAGCTCAGTGAGAAAGTATGTTGAAGCATCTCCTTAAAATATCTATATAAATAATTCATTTCAGAGTTGATGTATAACTTATCCACAATATGTGCCTTTTGCATTTATCTTCCATGTAAGTCACAACCAGAGCATGAATATTGCCTTTCTGCTTTGATTTATTGCATCGTGAAATTAACATTAGTGGTAAACAATGATGTCTGCTTTCCTCTTACACAAGCATTTTAAAGCCAGGCAAGATTTTCTCTAAGCCTCTTTAAATGAATGTATTCTAATAAACATAGCACTATACTCTTAAGCTTATGCATTTTGCATATGTGCTGGTTTTTGTTCCAATATATCAAATGGTCATAAATAGCATTTCACAGATTAAATTAAGAGGAACAATATATTTTATCTAAAGTATCTAGTTTTCAACTCTCCCAGAAAGCCAATAATGAATATTCTGTATAGAGACAATAAAAGGTAGGTTTTGGACCTACTTTTGTGTTCCAAAAAGGATTGATTTAACTGATAAATGAGTTTGTAAACTCCCATTTACCAATTCTCTTCTCCCCCTTAAAAGGGAGAAGTACCTGAAATAAAACCCAGTTTGCTGCACTGAACACCTCTGGTTTCATGTTCTGAGTCCTGATGATTAGGTCCAGTGGTAAGGAGGTCTGAAACTCCCTGTCACTGTTGCAAGGAAGACAACAAGGAAATGTTTTGACCACTTATGCCTCACGGAGTCTTTCCATATAGTAGGGAAGTAGTAATTCTGTAGAGGGGGTTTAACTTATCTGGCCTTGAAATTAAACTATGGCCTAATGGTCTGATGACTCCATAAACACTTTGAAAGCCAACAAAGGGGCATATCAAGGGCAGCATAAAAAGGCATAGGTTTAAGATAGATAGATAGGTCTTCATACGATTGGTCTTCATCTGACAAATCAATTCAACTGGAAATTTTAATATTATGGTATTTTATTTTTTTTGGGGGGAGTTTCCTTCTAAAGCTGTAGGGGGAGGAAGAGAGTGATTGGGCCAACAGGACCATCCACTGGGTGAATTTCAGCTGGTCCCTGAGGAAATTTGTACAGTGTATGGCCAGCTGTAAGGTTGAAAAAATACACAAGTTCAACCAAAAAAATAAGAATAAATAAATGGAAAACCTTTATCCTCAGAACCCTAAACCTACAGTCAGTCCAGGGGAAGGCAAACCTTAACTACTGTCAAATCTGCTCCAACAATGAAAAAATCCTTTCAGATCCCCTAAAGCGATTTGGATACTCCATGGATTAACAGTCTACAGCCTATAACCACCCTCTGATTACTGGCTATTTTCTTTGTCGGACAGTGGTAGCCTTTATGTCACCTCCATTAAAAGCCAAATTTGCATTGGGGCTTAATGGTGGTCTATGATGCCTTCCTAGCAGCAGCCCCTTGTTACACTGGTGGCCAGTGAAAGTCTTTTCCCCCTTTTAAAATTTCCATTCCCATTGGTGGTTAGTGCCAAATTGGCCTTTACCAAAGTCCCTTTAATTGAAATTATATGCATATTACATACAAATCTGCTGAAACAGATTTCAACAGGCATGAAACTACCAGTGTACTTTTCACATAAGAATACCATTTGTGACTTTCATCTATAAATCTAAAAAAAATGTTTGCTAAATAACATTTTGAAAGTTTAAATGGTGAACAGAGTGCATTTTAATGTTGCAATAAAGACAATATCAGCATGGAACAATGTGGGTGACTGTTCATTTTTTTCTGATGATGATTTTCATTATTGAGGACTTATAAAACTTTAGTTTGAAGATTTGATGTGGAAGATGTAGTTTCTTTCTGCCACTGAGTTTCATTAGTGAGGAGAAAATTTCTCTTGGACTATATGTAAAATATACTGTGTAAAAATATGGCATCACCTTGATGATTGCCAATTGCAAAGCTTATAGACTTTCCAAAAGCTGTGTTTCAATGTTGTAATGAATATATATAAAGAGCGCAGCGCTGGATTTAAATATACAGTGAAAGATATAAGTGAAAAAAATTTATGCAGTAAAAAATATTTTGTTATGTGCAAATAAAACTGTGCATATTAATCACCAAAATAATGTCCATGGATTAAACACAAAATATAATTATATGATTAAACGTCCATGAAGCACGTGAAACACCACTCTGGATGTCTGACTTCCACCGCTGTGAGACCCGTCACCAGAAAGATTGAAGGCTTACCGGACCGCCTTTTTGAAAAGGCATGAATCAATCACCGCTGTGGATGCTATCCCTCTCATGGATGGATCCTGCTGTGATGCACTAGATGGTTGATCTCAGATCAGTCAGCCATGGAGAAACACCGATCCCAGTGGTATAGTTATCCAGAAAGAAAGGGAGAAATGCTCCAATGGTGTAGTAAATTATTGGTTCCTTTATTAAAATGCCATGAAGGCGTTCAACAGTACAAAAATCCTTGCAAGGAATGATAAAACAATTCCGGTAGAAAATGAAAGTCCGCGCATGCGCAGTCCATGCGTACGTGTCTACCCTACGGCCGTTTCATCAGAAATGACATCATCAGGGGCACGCCTACACATCCGCGCATGCGCTTTAAATACCCGAGCGGTGAAGCGAGGACACTCAGCCATTGGTTGTCTAATTACCGGAGATTGGAGACAGCTGAAGCATCACCACAAGTGTTGTTACTTATATGTTTCCATAAATCTTATCCCATGCCATCTTGTGGACAATTAGGTTAATGCTCCAGGTTTAAATTAAATCTGGTAATTTAAACCTGTTAAAATAGAGAAAAGTGGCTGAAAGACAATTAGCATCCCCCTTCGAGCAAAAAACATTTCTTATTATAATTTCAGAAGAGAAAAAAAGATTCCTCTCGTTAAAACATAAATTAAAAATTCCAGTGTTACCGAGACTTAATATAACAAAGCACAAATTTAAATTTGAATTTAAATTAAAAATTCCAATATTACAGAAACGTAATATAACAAAGCAGAGGTATAGCCTTATCACGCAAATTATTATTTTTTTTTTTCAAATAACATTTTATTGATCCAAAAGTCAGGTAAGTTACAAAAACAATGATATCTTGTTGTATAAAATTTGCCATGCCAGAGGCAAAACCGGCAAGTAGCCGGTATCAAGAGAAAAACATTCAGTTGTATAAAGCTTAGATTAGTTACCATATACTGTGCAATAGTCAACATATGCATATAGACATGTAACCTGACATCATCTAGTAAACATAAGGAATAAGAGAAAGAGTAGAGAAGAAAAAGAAGGAGAGGGGAGGGGAGGGAGGGAGAGGATGGGGGAGGCTCCACCAGTGGCTCAAGGAGGATCTTCTCGTCTATGCCAGTCTTCCCAGACCTTATCATGTGTTTCCAATCTGTCTTGCAATCTAGCAGTCATTTTTTCCATTAGCTCTATATCCTTGATTCTGGCATATAGTTCTGTTGAGGTAGGCGGGTCCCTTCTTTTCCAGTAGAGCGCTATGAGACACCTCGCGGCTGTCAGGATGTGCCGAAGCAGTTTCTTGGAGTGCTTAGGTATCTGTAAACCAGATACTCCTAAGAGGAATAATTTAGGGGTTCTAGGAACCTGTACTCCCAGCAAGCGGGTTAGTAAGGATTGCGCCTCCTTCCAGAAGGGCTCTATCTTGGGGCAGGACCAGTAAATGTGGTATAGTGTTCCCCTTTCTCTCTGACATCTCCAACATCTATCTGAGCTAGAGGGGTAGATGGCTCGGAGGACATCAGGAGTCATATACCAAAAGAAAATGATTTTATAGGCGTTTTCCTTATAGAGTGTGCAGAGAGAGCTTTTAGCTGCTTGAGACCAAATTGTTTGCCAGGTTGCTTCTGGTATTTCTTCTCCCAGTGCTCTTTCCCATCGCAGCATATATGCATGTTTACCCTGGGTGGCAATACAATATGAATTTAGCACCCTGTATATATCTGAGATTAGTCCTCGACGTGCGGAGCCTTCTAACATCAGGTTCTCAAATACGGTTGGAGTTGAGAATTGTAAATTCGGGGCTATCGACTGAGCATAGTGCCTGATCTGTAGGTACCCATAAAATACCTGACGGGGGAGGTTAAATTTCCGTTGGAGATCGATGAATGAGAGCAATTTGCGCGTGCAGGGGTGCACTAGATGACCAAAATGGAATACATTTCTGATTGCCCATGGTGAGGACATTTGATGTGTAAGGCCTGAAGGCAGTCTGGGGTTATAAAGAAAGGATGTGAGGAGAGATCTCTCCGAGCCCAGTTTATGAGTTCTGGAAAGTTTACGCCAGAGAGAGCGAAGAAGAGACATAGGGCCCAGGAGCCGGGCCGATTCCACCTCCACATTTGCATTCCAGAGCAAGCTATTTGGGTGTATGGGTGCCAGCCAGATTTTTTCAATTTCAGTCCATCTATTGTAAGACCGTTGGGGAAACCAAGACGCCAGGGCCCGCAGTTGGGCTGCTTGGTAATACTTGTTCAAGTCGGGAAACGCCAGTCCACCCTCTGAGCGCGCCGCCACTAATACTGATTGAGGTATTCTGTGCCTCCTATAGTTCCAGACAAACCTCACCAGATCCGCCTGAAGTTTCCTCAGATCTGACCGAGGGATTGGAATGGGAAGCGTCTGGAAGAGGTACAGAAGTTTGGGAAGGATGGTCATCTTTACAGAGGCCACCCTCCCCAGGAGGGATATATGGTGGACCTTCCATTTTTGTAGCGACTCCCTTATAGATCTATAGAGGGGAAGGAAGTTGGCTCTATAGAGGGTGGTGTACGACGGGGTGATCTGCACTCCTAAGTATTTAAGGGCTGTAGTTTTCCAGTGGTAGGGGAAGCATTGTTGTAGATGTTGAACCTCTACTGGGGGGATATTTACGGGAAGGGCCTCTGACTTAGACGCATTTATTTTGTAACCGGATAGAGAACGATATAAATCTAGCTCAGCATGTAAATTAGGGAGTGATATCCTAGGCTGAGTCAGGGTAAGTATAATGTCGTCCGCGAATAGTGCTAGTTTAAAATCCCTGCCCCGTACCGGAACCCCGTGTATATTTGGATTTTTACGCACCGCCGCTGCCAGAGGCTCTACACATAGTGCAAATAACAACGGCGAGAGAGGGCATCCCTGGCGCGTTCCGTTAGCTATCGAAAAAGCTGATGATAAGGCAAAGGGTGTCTTAACCTGAGAGGAGGGGTTTGTATATAAGTGTTGTATGGCCCGCAAAAAGGGGCCCTGGAACCCCATGTGTTTCAGTGTGGCAAACAGGAACAGCCATCCAAGGCGATCAAAGGCCTTTTCAGCGTCCAGCCCTAGGACCAATGTTTCTAGGCCGTCCCTGTTTGCCACCTCTATGAGATCAATAATCCGTCTCGTATTGTCCCCCGCTTGACGGAGGGGGACAAAGCCCACTTGATCCTTATGTATTAAGGAGGGAAGTATTAGGTTCAGTCGCATCGAAAGGAGCTTGGTAAAAAATTTTAAATCAGAGTTTAGTAGTGCGATTGGCCTATAACTTGCACATAATGAAGGATCTTTTTCAGGCTTGGGGATCAACGTGAGGAATGATCTCTGCATGTCTGAAGGAATAGGGGTTTGCTGAAGGAAGGCATTGTACAATCTGCACATATGGGGCAAGAGGACCGGGAGAAATGTCTTATAATATTCATAAGGGAGGCCATCGGGGCCGGGGGACTTTCGTGACGGTAAGCTTTTAATGGTGGCTGTCAGTTCTTCTACCGATATCGGGGCGTTAAGGGAAAGTAGATCAGATGCCTGAAGTTTAGGAATATTACTGTCTACTAAATATTGTTGCATACGCTCAGCTAAGTCAGGGGAAAGTGGGTCATGTGGAATTTCAGGGTCATTATATAGGGCTGTGTAGAATTCTCCGAAAGCCTGAGCTATATCCTGGGGGTGTGAGAGAAGTGTATCTCTTCTATTTTTTATTTGATGAGGGGTGGTCATATGTGATCTCTCTGACAGTTTACGTGCTAATAATGAGTGGGCTTTATTGCCTTTGTCGTAGTACGTTTGTTTTAGTCTAAGGAGAGCTTTCTCTACCTGGCCTAACGCTAGATCCCGAAGTGTAGTACGCAAGCAAACAATTTTTTTAAGAAGGGTTAGGGATGGCGAAGTCTGTAGTTGGAGTTCTAAGGTTTTAAGATCCTTCTCCGCCTGAAGTTTGGATGCTTTTGCATCTTTCTTCATGGCTGAGGATAGTGCTATACACCGCCCCCTGAGGACCGCCTTGTGGGCCTCCCAGAGAGTGGCAAGAGTAACATCTGGTGTGTCATTTTCAAGAAAATAGTTTTGTAAGGTTGACTCGAGTTCTAGTTTAGATGGGGTGTGTTGTAGAAGAAAGTTGTTTAATTGCCAGTGACATGGTTTACGTGTATAGGTACCCATCTTCAAGGACATAGTCACAGGGGCATGGTCAGACCAGGAGATGGGTAGAATCTGAGCGTCCATAGTGGCGCGAAGGGTGGCATTGTTAACAAATAGGTAGTCTATACGAGAGTGCATGCGGTGAGGAGAAGAGTAAAATGTATATTGTCTGTCACCTGGGTGTAGTGCCCGCCATATATCAAAAAGAGCATAGCGCCTAGTGAGTTGGCGAAATAATTGTGCTTCCCGAGCCACTCGGGCTTGGGGTTCTGTGGGGTTCATTACATGGTGATCTAGACCCACCGACTGACATAAATTAAAGTCTCCTCCAATGATCAAGTAGTCGTTGGGGGATTTAAATATGCGCGCTAGTACTCTAGTTAAAAAGTGTATTTGGTGGGTATTAGGGGCATATAGTACACAGATAGTGACCCCTTGATCTTGCCATTGGCTCCGTAAAATAATGTAGTGTCCATGTGGGTCTATAAGAGATTCAGTGCATTTGAAGGGGGAGCCCTTTTTGAACAAGATCGCCACTCCGGCTTTTTTGCGGGGACTAAACGCCTGGTAAACCTGAGGATAGTATCTGGATGCAAATGTGAAGGCGCCTCCCTTATTAAAATGTGTTTCTTGCAGCAGGGCAACATCCGCCCCAGACTGCCTGAGTTCCCTCGTAACTAGATGCCTTTTTTTATTTGAATTTAGGCCGTGAACGTTAAGTGATATTATTTTAACCATAATTGAGGGTATGTGTGAGCTCAGCGTTACTTAGCTTATCCAGCCGCGAGGGTGTCCCAGTATCCAAGGAAGCGAGGGATCCATACGTAGGACATGTCCGGTCAGCCCTCCCGAGCCGATGATGTGCCAGGGGAAGGGAGAGAAAGGGGGAGAGAAAAAAGAAAAGGAGAGTGGAAAAAAGGAAAGAGATATTAGTTATCAACACAATCAAAAGAAGCAAACATTGCAAAAAGACCCCAAGCAATCCAGATCGCCCGGGATCCATTAAGTTCCAATAAGTCTCCCCGGGCGGGCTCCCCATAAAGAGTCCAGTCCGGGGGGACATAGAGAACCCAACAGTCAAATACAGCAGTATTCAGAAAACCTCCTATAACAATAGGAAATAAAAAGGGGAACTTTGGTTAGGTAAACCTAAAGGGGGACTAGTGACCAGAGAAACTACTACTGTCAAGTCTCCAACTGAAAGTGCCTGATGTGAAGCAGGAATTAACAGGCTTTGGGCCTAAGAAGGGGGGGGTGCAAATATAGCTGATGGGTGGGCCAGGGGGGGCCCAATATGGAAGTCATCCATTCCTATGCTTAGTGGACCCTCTAGGAGAGTCTCTGTCCCTGGGACGTTTTGTTGGAGGTATCTTCTGCCAGATCACCGGCGGGGGCGTTGGTGTTTCTACCAAGTCCCATTCTTGAAGACGGGGACAGGAATTTCTAGGGTGTTGCAAAAGTTATCCAGGTCCTCCGGGAAGCGCAAGATGGTGGATTTTCCTTGATGGCGGGCTGTTAAACTGAAGGGAAAGCCCCATCGATAAGTTATGCGTTTCTCCTGTAGTGAGGCTAGTAGAGGCTGGAGAATTCTACGCTTTTGTAGGGTGATCCAGGAAAGATCGGGGTATAGCTGTATTGGCGCATTTCCATGAACCACCTTCCTGGCGTCTCGGGCTTTTCGCATGATGTCTTCCTTTAAGGGGAAGGAGTGGACTCTGCATATGACGTCGCGTGGTCTGGAGGCAGGTCCCTTGGGTCGTAGGGCACAGTGGGCTCTGTCCATCTCTATGGGTTTATTCGGGGGGTCCCCCAATAAGTTGTTGAATAAAGATTGCAGGGTTTCGTGGAGATCCTCCGGGCCCTCCGATTCTGGTAGTCCTCTAATCCGAATGTTGTTCCTACGACCCCTATTATCTAAATCTTCAATATGGCGTTGCATATTTCTGAGCATTAGGTGGTGATCAGCCCCTTGCATTTGAGTGCGATGTATAGCAAGTTTGGTCTCCTGAATCTCCTCTTCAGCCATCTCCACTCTCTCAGATAGGTGTTTGAGGTTGGCATGAATTGTTTGGATTTCCGCCCTGCATGCAGATTTAACTTCTTCAATAAGGAGTTTAAAGTCCTCTTTAGTGGGTATGGCTTGGAGACATGCTTGCCATGTAGTGTTTTGCTGGATTTGTGGGTCATCATCCATGTGTTGTTGGGGACAATGCAAGAAAGGGGGCTCCCCTCGTGGAGCAAGGGGGGGCTCAGTTCCTGGTGCTCCACTAGGCTGAGTGTGGGTGCCCTGCAGGTTACCCCCTCTTAAGAAAGGGGGATGAGAAGCAGTTATTAAGCCATCTCTGTGGGTCAGATTTGGAGAGTTAGTCACTTGTGCATAGGACAATGCCTGATCCATGCCTCTTTCTGTCGTGGTGGAGGTATTATGCCGCGCTTGTCTTTGTGGCTGAGGTAGGCCCAGGACATAGTGGCGTTCCTGCAGGGGGGTGCTTTCTCCTGTTTGTTTTGTGAGCGGGGGTCCCAAGGCGTACTCCGGCTCCGGTAGTGGGGGAAAGTCTCCCGAAGTCAGTGAGGGTGAGGGGGACACCGCCCCTCCCGCTGAAAGAGCCGGGTCTGAGGCCGTTCGTAACAGCCGCAGGTAGGCCTCAGAGCACTGGGTGTAGCTGGCTGCTGTGAGGCCTTGTGTGATGTCTCTGGGGTCATGCTGTATCCCGTTATGGGGCACATAAGGTTGTGATGGACTCACCCCTCCTGGGTCTCGGGTGCACGAACCGCTCCTCTCCTGATCCAGCATCAGCGTGTTCTGTGGGTACAGCAGCGGAGGAGAGTTCGGCGGCTGCTGCGGCATCGTGGAGAGAGAGCATGGCGGCGGCGCCATCTTGTCCATCCCGCCGTCGGAGCCGGAGGGAGGTTTAAAGTACTCCCGGAGGGTCGCTGAGGATCCGGAGGGTGGCGCGGATGGTCCCCTGGGATTAGAGGAGCGGGTTCTCCGATTTCCACCCATATACAGGTGCTTAAAATCCCCCTAATAGGCCGTTAGGCTGCAGGTCGGTGGAGAGCTACAGGATCAAGCGTCCATACAGGGCAGCTTCCGGTCACGCCCCCCGCAAATTATTTTAATAGGAGCTAAAGCATTTTTTTTTTTAAAATAAAAAGATTCATTTAAATATAAGATGATAGCCCCTAAGTGAGAAAACTTAATACAAGCTTAATGGCCCAATAGCAAGAGAATAAGATCATTTCCTGTATAAGGAAAGTCAAAACGGAGGATAATGTTGACCAAAGAATGTGGAGGGATTGTCCTCTCTCACGAGGTTAACCCCATCCAAATCCATTTTTTGGATCTAAAAATAACTATAGAAAATGGGGTGATCACCACATCCACATATTTTAAAACGACAGACAGGAACGGTTATATTCCTCTTGACTCCTGTCATCACCGTTCCTGGCTGTCGGCAGTCCCAAAAGGACAATTTCTACGACTCAGGAGAAATTGTTCCAAGTTGGAAGATTTCAAAGAGGAGGCACAGGTGCTCAGAGCTAGGTTCTTAAATAAAGGCTATGATGGCCAAGTTCTTGATACATTAATAGCGGAAGTGGGGAATAAGGATCGTCAAACCCTCCTGATTGACAAACCACCGCAAATGGAGCAAAGGGATGATTTTGGTTTGGCATTCTTAACTACCTACTCTAGCCAGCATTGGGCTATAAAACGCATAATAAAAAGACACTGGCCCATTATAAAGAATGACAGGGTTCTAGGGCCGCTATTGACAGAAAAACCCTGTGTGCTCTTTAGGGGAGCCTCTAACCTTAGGCACTTCATAGCACCTAATGTTCCAGATCCACCAGTAAGACCCTCCTTTTTTGGTGATCTGAAGGGCTTTTATCCCTGTAAAAAGTGTCAAATTTGTAGCATAAACGCCTTTAGGGGCAGAAGGTTAACTGAATTTACATCCACAGGAACAGGCATCACATATCCAATAAAATCCTTTATTACCTGTTCTACAAAGTGCGTAGTATATCTCTTGAGATGCCCTTGTGGGTTAGAATATGTAGGACGCACTACTAGAAAGCTACAGGTGAGACTTGGGGAGCATGTTGCCAATATTCGAAGGGGCTTTGACAAACATAATGTCTCAAAACATTATGACCTTAAACATAGAAGGGACCCTACGGGGACCACGTTTCTAGCCCTCGATAAATACATACCTCACTGGCGAGGGAGTAACGGTAAACGTAGTATTTCCAGAAGTGAGACTAACTGGATATACAAATTGGGTTGTCATGTTCCTACAGGTTTGAATGTGGAGTGGGACATCAATTGTTTTATTGACAATAGTTAATAAGCCCTTGACTTCTCCCCGCCCCCTCTGGTTTAGATGTCCCCTCCACATTCTTTGGTCAACATTATCCTCCGTTTTGACTTTCCTTATACAGGAAATGATCTTATTCTCTTGCTATTGGGCCATTAAGCTTGTATTAAGTTTTCTCACTTAGGGGCTATCATCTTATATTTAAATGAATCTTTTTATTTAAAAAAAAAAAAATGCTTTAGCTCCTATTAAAATAATTTGCGTGATAAGGCTATACCTCTGCTTTGTTATATTACGTTTCTGTAATATTGGAATTTTTAATTTAAATTTCATTTGTGCTTTGTTATATTAAGTCTCGGTAACACTGGAATTTTTAATTTAAGTTTTAACGAGAGGAATCTTTTTCTCTCTTCTGAAATTATAATAAGAAATGTTTTTTGCTCGAATTGGGATGCGAATTGTCTTTCAGCCATTTTTCTCTATTTTAACAGGTTTAAATTACCAGATTTAATTTAAACCTGGAGCATTAACCTAATTGTCCACAAGATGGCATGGGATAAGATTTATGGAAACATATAAGTAACAACACTTGTGGTGATGCTTCAGCTGTCTCCAATCTCCGGTAATTAGACAACCAATGGCTGAGTGTCCTCGCTTCGCCGCTCGGGTATTTAAAGCGCATGCGCGGACGTGTAGGCGTGCCCCTGATGATGTCATTTCTGACGAAACGGCCGTAGGGTAGACACGTACGCACGGACTGCGCATGCGCGGACTTTCATTTTCTACCGGAATTGTTTTATCATTCCTTGCAAGGATTTTTGTACTGTTGAACGCCTTCATGGCATTTTAATAAAGGAACCAATAATTTACTACACCATTGGAGCATTTCTCCCTTTCTTTCTGGATACCTATACCACTGGGATAGGTGTTTCTCCATGGCTGACTGATCTGAGATCAACCATCTAGTGCATCACAGCAGGATCCATCCATGAGAGGGATAGCATCCACAGCGGTGATTGATTCATGCCTTTTCAAAAAGGCGGTCCGGTAAGCCTTCAATCTTTCTGGTGACGGGTCTCACAGCGGTGGAAGTCAGACATCCAGAGTGGTGTTTCACGTGCTTCATGGACGTTTAATCATATAATTATATTTTGTGTTTAATCCATGGACATTATTTTGGTGATTAATATGCACAGTTTTATTTGCACATAACAAAATATTTTTTACTGCATAAATTTTTTTCACTTATATCTTTCACTGTATATTTAAATCCAGCGCTGCGCTCTTTATATATATTCTTAGTGGTGCCCCCTATCAGGGTTATAGCGCATAGCTGCAGGATATTTCTTCATAGATTTATTTATTTTTTGTACATTTGAGCACAGTATATATATGTTTTTATAGATTTATATATTTTTCACAATAATTTATACCTAGCGCAAATTTTTCCTTTTAATAATCAAAATGTTGTAATGAGTTTGCTGTAATAGAAAGTTGTAATTATGCAGCTTCTGCCTCTAGCAGTAAAGCTTGCTTGGATAAATGGCTTTCCATTTAAAAATGAATTTGTAAAGCTTCAGAAAGCTTCATATTGGTAACTGGGATATAGTTTAATGTCCAATGCCATGCACGTGTATTATTTATTATTTATGTATTCATTTATGTGCTTTGGAAAAAGTGGGTACGAGTTTAATCCCTGTCAACTTCTTATTGTGATTTATGTCCCGGAATGTGAAATTTCCCTTTCCATCCAGTCTATAGAACCTCTGTCAGGATTTTATTGCTGTCTGTATCCCCATGAGGGGAATTTACCTTAATTACCTTTCCAGGTGATTTTTGTCAGACAGAACATTAAGAGAAATCTCCTTTGTGAGAAGGAATGAGCCGAACCATACCCATTTTTGGTTTAGCAAACATTATCAAAGTTAACATTTGGAACCTAAATCCTACTGAAATCAATAAGAGCTGAACGCTCCATTTCAGTAAAGGCAATTTTCTAAGCTCAGACTCCATGCAATTAAAAAATGGATAAAAGTTGCTAATATTTAAGAGTGGTAGTGTTTTTGTTAAGGAGCGGACGGCCACTGATGTCCTTAACAACCAGTAAATAGCCGGTTGTTAAGAAGCCGCCCAGGAAGCCATGTCCTTAACAACTGACTCATCAACTGTTCTCATGCATTACTTCTTTCTTTGCAGCCACTGCAGTGAGATCCACCTGGTGGGCATGTCAAAAATCAGGCAGTTTGCAGGCAGATGGCATTCCCACTGAATTTTACCCAGCAAAACACTGGCTGGAAAGGACCACCTGAAATGGCTACAAGCTCTTCTGGCAGGCCTCAAAAAGATCTTGTAACCTAAGGTACCTATCCAAGAATCGCTGCACCACTAGAGTAAGGACATGAGCCAGGTACGTCACACACAACCATTCCTAGCTCATATTTCCATAGGGTTAACCACCTCTGAGCCTGCCACTGCAGAGCTAAAAGAATCTCTGCCCCAATGTGTCTCCTGCCCCTTAGGCAAACCAGCTGCAGGACTGAGGGGCATCTTTTAGAATCATTGCATAACTTCTTGAATGTATAAAAGTGTCCTGTGGTTCTGAGAATGACTCAACAGAAGAAGACATTGAGAAGGAGGAGGTGGAGTGGACAGATCTCTCACCATCACCACCAACTGTAGGGATACAGGGTGACAGAAAAGCTCCAGTGGCTAGCCATATTCTGCATCTTTCCTGGTTGTCAGCAGAATCACCCAGTGGCCCATGAATGATATACAGCATCACTGTCCTTACCTTTTGGATCACATGTCTGTGGTCATGTGGATCTTGCTGCTTACCATGTGGTCCCACAATGTGGAAACACTGTCTTTCATGTGATGGTGAATGGCAGGGATGGCATTATGGACAAATAAATGGCAGCTAGAAACCTGCCTCTGTGGTTCAGCACATTCTGAACTCTCCCAAAGAGGGCAGAATCTATTAGCTGGAAAGGCGTTGCAAAGCTGTGCACTGGACAAAGGGGTGGCTAGAGGTTTATAGCATAAATGAAAGGCCTAGTTAGGCCCCACCCAATTCTTTTTTTTTTCCTCATACCTCAATGCACCAGTGAAGAGTAAGCAGTACTATGTCCCCCCCCTCTGCCTCCGTGCAGCATCCGGCTGGGTTCAAGCCTCTCCCAGTGCAAAGTCCCAGCGCTGAGGCTGCTAACATGCGCTATAGTCTGGGAGCCCCTTCTGTCTTATTGGGGCCCCTGCAGTGTTTCCTTTTTAGGAACAAAATCTGCTTTTAAAATTGGTATCTGCAGCGCTTGTGGAATATGGGGGGCCAACTATGCTTTATCTCTCTCTTAGCCCCTTGTGCCATACAGGGTCGCCTGTACCTTTTTACCTATGTCTCCCTCTTTTGTCTTTCATTACCTTTCCTATTCCTTGCTGTGCTCTGTATTGCATGTGTGTGTAGGTGTGTATGTATGTATGTATGTATGTATGTATGTATGTATGTATGTATGTATATGTGATATTGGTGTGTGTATACGTATATACAAGTTTTTAAAAAAAAAAAAAATTATGTGGGTATGCATATGTGTATGTGTGGGAGTGTAAGTAAATACAGAGGGAAGGCCGGTTCAGACAGTTAAGTTAAATAAAAATGGCTTTATTCAGCAAAGCAAACAGAAGAAAACCACAGACTTGTCTTGTCACACAGGTGCAGAGAAAAGTTCAGTCACTTCAGCCAACAGGATGATATATAGACAAAGTACAAGGCTCTAGCCAGAGCTACAGTCTCTGATATGGTTTTGCTCACCCCAGCAGGTTCACAATCCAGCAATGGATCCTCACACAGCAGGCGTTGTGTCTCCCTCTCTCTCCAAACACACTCTCCTCTGACATTATCAGCTCAGTTGACAGTAAGCAGGTCTGAAGGAGAAGTTTCTACCCTCTTTAATTAACCCTTTCCTAACCCACCCCAGACTGACTCTCTGCAGTATATGTGTGTAGGTATGTGTGTGTAGTGTGTGTGTGTGTATATATATATATATATGTGTGTGTGTGGGTATGTGTGTATATGTGTACATATGTAGATATGTGTGTATTTGCATGTAGGTATATGTAAATAAATAAAAAAGGAAAGTGGAATCCTTTCTCCTTTATCTACTCCTGATCCTTCTGTCGCTTTTCAGGTATCCTCACCTTAGCTGGCTGTCCCATTTCTCCACAGATCAAGAGTCAGTTACCGCTCATATAAAGACCATCAACAATTAGGGTGGGGACCACAGTATTGGTAAGCCTTTAAGAAAAAGAGTGCCCTCTCATGCGGATTGGCTTTGATTTGCTTCAGCCCCGCATGCCCACACTCTCAAAAGGGCCAGGCCAAGGCAAGGCGGACGTTTTTCAGAGGAGCATAGCCCGGATGGTGTTCCCACTCAGGAGAAGAGCTCCAAGGAACACGTCTTTGCTCCTGTTCCCCAGAGCCAGCGCCCCAGCAAGAGTCCTGCAGGGCCTGTGGCGCAGTATCTATGCCCAGGAGGCTGGTGAGTAGACACTGCCTGGAGGAGTATGCAGCTAACAGGTAATGCCAAATGTCTTTATTATTGATAAGAATGGCACAAGATTATGTTTTGAACTTGCCTTAATTACCTGAAGCAACTGTTCACTTGGAAACTGTTGGAGAACTGTTGCCATAGGAAACAGCGTTCTTGTCCATGCAGATGTGGCATCTTGCTGGATGCTTTTCTCTGCATGGCTGTTCTCCTGTAGAAGTCTGGGAGTCTGCCGGGTTGGCGTTGCACAGACACGTTTGGGTGCCCCAAGGAGAGTAGTAATGTAATGCGCAGAGCGCTCTAGTGGGTGTGGCCAAATTGCCCTTGCTGATATCATCACCCTTCAGTGAGGCCAAACAGCCACCTACAGCATCAACAGTTTTGTATATGACTATCTCGGTTACTTGGGGAGCCACAGCCTGGTCTGGGTAATATGTCCGGCCTCAGGTGGACTCAAACCCTGACACATGATTCAAAACCCAAACTGCCCGGGTGAATCCTGGACAGGGGGCACACCCTAGGTGTCTGGCGCCCATGAATCTACTTTGCAGAGGCTGGCTAAGTGGGTGGCATTTCTGTCTAGCAGCACTGGGGTTGCTGGTTCAATTCCTTAACATGTTAATGCTTGTGTTGAAGTTTATATCTTCTCCCTGTGTGGGTTTCTCACCACAATCCAAAGACATGCTCTGCACCCACTATGCCTTACGACCCACTCTATGTGGAGGGATGTTGACAACTCATGGCTCTGGAGGTTCTCATTGGACTGAAGGGGGCCTGGGTCCTTGCTACATATATTACAGATGCAGCAGTCTGCTACTCAAAATATGGAGGCTGACCAGGAAGTCCCTCCTAGTTGCTTTTATAGCCACTGAAAGAGCACCCTGGTACTTTGGCGGCTAGGGAGGCCATATGGTTGAGACCCTGGGCTGCGTATTGCTTCCTAGAAACAAAAGTGGGGAAGAATGAAGCGGGTTCAAGAAAAATGCCTGTATAAACAGGATGTCAAAACTGTATACTCAGAACAAGTTAATGGTCAAGAGCAGCAATAACCAGACCATGTACTGGGTGAGTCCAACGGGAATGGTTTAATAATTGTCAACCAGCTGCTGCACCTGCAGGACTCTGAGGAGAGTGGCAGGGTTTAGACATGATTTCCTATTGGAAGTATCTTGCCAAAAATGACATTTTTGTAGCAGTGGATGCCAAGGGTCTGGCTTGTGTCTTGGTGCAGACTTCTGGGGGGATCAGTGAGCCAGTCACACAAGTGCATGCCCAGACTCTTAAGGTAAGACCTAGAAGGCACGCTTCACGGGTTTCTGGACGGCATGTTGTACAGAGTCTTGGATGAAGGTATCAGACACTCATGGTCACTTCGGGAGATTCCTCACTGCTCCTCTCTTCCACGAAGCTGCCAAGTCCACCACAACAGCGGGTGGGCTGCTACATTGCTTACAGACACCTCAGACTCAAGAGGGTTTGCAAGTTTTCTACCCAATCCTTTTTGGAGTTTGCAGGAGATGTTGGTCAGTGTCCAGTTGCAGATCGGAAGAGGTTGAACCCTGTGGGGCCCTCTTTGAGCTCTTTAAGACAGAGTCCATTAAACAGTATAACCACATGGCTGGAGGCTGTTGCTGGATTGTCAGGATGTCTATCCTATCCTCACACCTTAGAGGGAAAGCAAAGCCCACTTTCTCCATCCCAATGGTTGGTGTACCTGGGGGTGCTCTGCTAGTTCCTCTGTTTCATCAGAAGAAGTGGTGATAGTCAGGAACAGATTTCTGAGGATGAATACTTCCGCTTGTTTGATGGCTTCTCAGTGCCTCAGTCATCTGGGCACAATGTCATCATGCATATAGATGATTCCTGGGGTGCATGGGCACCTGCGCAAATTTCATCTAGAATTCTTAGTGCAAGGGAGGAAACAGGATAGAACACAGTTAATAAGTGTTACTCAGTAGGGGTAGCGGTCCGCGGTTTATGGAAAGACCTTGTGGAAGTCTCGGTCTGTTAGGACCTTTTAGACTGGAGAATTGCTACAAATCATGTCTGCAAGACAGCCGGGAAGATGCACTGCGAGGGACTTTAGGTCAAGGCAAACAGATTTTCCCCGCCAAGGAGGGTAATCTTGAACGTGCTGGGGGTTCAAACAGCCCTTTTAGCACTTTGGCCTTACCACAGAGTCAAGGAGGACCAATCTCCTTGCAGTTTAGCAACAGGGCAGCAGTCGCCTATATTCAGCTCCAGGATGAAACTCTCAGCAATATGCTATTAGGAGAGGTGAAACCCATAACGCCTGGGGCTGAAGATCACCAGCAAAATTTCGGGAAGCAGTTTACCTCCCAGCGGATTTTTCTTTTGAACAAGTACAAGCTTCCCAGAGCACGAGTAGGTCTACATCCCAGGTCTTCTCTGAGCTGGTGCACAGGTGGCGCCTACAACAAACAGACCTCCTCGTTTCCCACAGTAATCACAGACTTTGGTCTGATTTTGTTTCCGTACCCCAATGCGCAAGGGGCAGATGCTCTGGTCTCTCTCTGGGACTGCAATCTAATCTATATATGTTTCCCCAACATTTCCCGTAAATGAGATTCTTCTTGATGCTGTCAAGGGAGAACATAGTTGTCATAGCCAGTCCTCCATTTTGACTAGGAGGCCCTCAGTTTTCCCTGGCCATTCATTTCAGGGTACAGAAGACATTCCCCCTCCATAGCATAAGCAGACTGGGGCTGCAAGCAGGGGAATTAAAGGGGAGGATGGACAACTCCGGTTGCTCCAGTTTCACTCCAGAGTGATCTCTACTTTGTTGTGTGCAAGAAGACATTCTACTTACAACATCTAGACCTTATTCTGGAACAAGTTTGCTTTTTCTTGGTAGGGAGAGACATTGTGTCAGGAAGGGCAAGGCTACTTAAACTCAGTCAGTTTCCAGACTCAGTGCTGTCTGCTCTACAGCGTTCCCTGTGTATCCTGCAATTACCTACCTGACTTCCATTCCTGTTGTGACCCGGCTTGCTTCCTGATGTTCCTGTTTCCTGCCTGCATCCGACCCCAGCTTGTCCTCTACTCTGCATCTGCCTGCTCCTTCTGCCACTTCGCTGCCAGTCTGCTGACGACCCGGCCTGTAATCCGATTCCGCTTCCGCTTCAGCCCCTGTTCCTGACTTGCCCGTTTGTGTATGACCCGGCCTGCCTTTACCTGCCTTCTCTTTAGCCTCGAGGGTGCCACCATCCCTTCTGCTGCACCTGCACTTCTGCCTGTGGGGACCGGTTGTCTACTCACTCCAGCTACCTGCCTACCACTGCTCTGGGATTCCTACAGACACCTCTACAGCCCGGCCGAGTGCTCCGATCCAGCTCCAGGTTCAATGATCTCGCCAGGCACTCATGCGACTCTGCATCTCGGTGCTTCCTGTCAGCTCTATCAGGGGCTCCAAGTCAGAGTTGTAAGAGAGGCCGTCCTCTGCATATCAGGCTCCATCACCAGGTACGTGACACATTGATTCTACTGTCCTTCCAGTTTCAGCTGTTCTATACTTCCTCCAGGCCTTAGCCTATCCTCACATAGCTCATGAGTGTGGGCTATCTCAGCAATAACACATTTAAATGGGCCACTAATCTTTCACATTGCACAACTTTTGAGGGCAGTCGTGAGGAATCGGTCACCAAGAAAGAAAGATCTATTGGAGTTGCTGGATCTCATATCAGTTTAACCGTTTGTTCCAACAGAGCAATGTTTGGTACAGGCTATCACTTACAAGGCAGTATAATTGCAAACACTTTAAGCAGAAGGTTATCAGAGATTCAAGCTCTTGGAGCTTCAAAGTAAAATATATATATATATATTCCTTTATTTCCAGAAAGTGTAGAGTTGGGTCTTGTAGATCATCCTGCATCAAAGGTAACAGCAGCCTGCTATTTAACAGACAGCTGGACATTGCCTAACTTTCCACAACATCACACAGGAAAGTTGCACGTACTGTTCATTTTCAGAACTTTAAAGTAGTATCTGTCCACAATTGTCCCTTTCAGGTCATTTAAATAAACATTTTGTCATTCCAGCTGGGAATCATCAAGGTAAAGAGATTACCGCCTGGATCCTAGCAGGCTTGGTTGTGCATATAGGACTAGGGGTCGTGAGCCTCTGTCAGCGACGGCGGAGCACTCTACCAGAGCAGTTGAAGCCTCATAGGCAGTACATTCAAGAGAATCTATGGTGCCCATCTATTCAGGGGTATCATGGTCGTTCCAACACTCCTACTCAAACTTGACGGAATAGACCCAGGGGACTTTGTAGGAAGGACTATTCAGTCCTCTGTCTCATCCTAATTAGAAGATTGGTTTGACAAGTAGATCCCACCCTGTCAGCTAGTTATTTATCACTAGTATGCTGCCATGTTGGAGTCAGGAAAACGGAAAATAGTATCAAATACTTACCGTAATTTTCCTTTCCTGACGCCAAACCATGGCAGCATACGGTCCCACCCTTATACGTTTCAGTATGTAGCTGATTACAGAGAATGGGGTGGGGCCTAACTAGGCCTTTCATTTATGCTATTCACTGGTCCTGAGGGAGTGGTCAAGAGGCGGAGCTCTATCACTAGCATGCTGCCATGGTTTGGCTTCAGGAAAGGAAAATTAGGGTAAGTATTTGATACAATTTTCCGTTTTGTAATCCTGGAATTCAGCTCAACTTAAAAATAAGTAAAGGTAACATAGTATCACTGTAGTACAACTTTTTTATTATGAAAATGGACACACTCATTTTTTTGTAAATAGTTGTATATAGTATAAATCTGTGTCAATTAAATAATTATCCAGCTTCCCACATGCAGTTCCAACTGGATGATCGTGATATAAATCAATTATTTCCACATGAAAAGAGTATCACTGCCACCAAAAGATCATATGCATGTATGAGAATCCTTCCTCAAATGGTCAGCTGGCTTCAGGAAACAGAATTAGGCTCATGTATCTCCTTACTCTCATTGGTCATATCAGGCAATATGCAAAGCAATGGAAGAGGCTCATAGTGCATTAATGTGTAAAAGACTAATTTATTGAACAAAAATGCGCTGAGATCCAAGACGTATCAATTGAGGAGTGTATAATGTGATCATGCACAGTTGCCTGCAGAATGGTCCGCACTAATAGACATTGCATTGTTAGCTCAGATTCTATGTGTTTCTTCTTAGGAGACTTCAAATGGGAATGGAGCCTAGCATGTGATGTCTCTCAGTTGAAATTTAAAGCAGAAGAACCGGAAATGGCACAAACTACACAGGAACCCCGATGGAAGAAAGAAACTACTTCCGCCTATCAAATATGAAACAACTGTTCCTGATGCTGAATTCACATTAATGGATACATAACCAGCTGCATGTGCCTGCTTTGAGTATGTGCAACACCCCTGGCAAGAAAACAGGTGTGTCAATAAAAATGAAAATTAATGATAATGAAAAATGTGGCACATTTTTCATTCTCATTCATTTTCATTTTTATTTTTTTTTATCTTGCATTGTTTGATTTGATTTTATATTTTTTTTTCATGTTCATTGTATTTTTATTTTTTTTATTTTTATTTTTTTAGTTTTTTTTATTTTTTTTTCAAACTTTCATTCTTTACTTTTAAAGTGATTGTAAAGCTTTGTTTAAAAAAAAAAGAAAAATAACAAACATGTCATACTTACCCCCCACTGTGCAGTTCGTTTTGCACAGAGTGGTCCTGATCATCCTCTTCTGGGGTTTCATGGTGGCGCTATCAGCTCCCCCCCGCATTGCATAACCCCCTAGGAGAAGCGCTCTCCTGGGGGGTTACCTTGCGGGCGTGCTCCCAAGTTCAGTATTTGTGTCCATGGATGCAGAATGTAGGACTCGGCCCCGCTCCCGGCGCCTGCATCATTGGATTTGATTGACAGCAGCGGGAGACAATGGCTGCACTGCTATCAATCTATCCAATCAAGAGCTGAGAACCCCAGGCAGAGAGGTCCAGCGCGTCTCCGTCGAGGTAACAAAGGGGGGCAGGTGATTAAAATGGGAGACTAGGGGGTCACTGTCAGAAGTTTTTTCACCTTAATGCATAGGATGCATTGAGGTGAAAAAACACAAGGGTTTACAACCCATTTAAGTTTAAATTTTTTATATAATGTTCTAAATATTTTTATATTAGCACGGCTTTTGCAATGGAAGGATTGTTTAATAAATCAAGTTTTTTTCCACAAACACAACCATTTTTGAGCAGCACACCTTTCTTCTTGTGAAAATGATTGATTTATATCACAATAACCCAGTTGGAACTGCATGTGGGAAGCTGGATTCACTTTGATTTTTCTTTTTCTACTTTTTATTTTTTATGTGAACACATGAATTATGGAACATTGTTTATTTTTCATTTTTTATTTTTGTTGGATACATGTATTTCCATTACCGAGACTTTTATGCAGCAGGTTCTCTTTGATCAAACATTCACATGTTTTGTTTATACTGTGGGTTTTTCCAAGTTTTGTTTCATGTATTGTAGGACACACTATAGATTACTAACTTAGTGTTAGTTGACACACATTTGACATTTCATCGTTTTAGTCTAGACATGTGCAGAAGGAAACGTTTTGTTTCATTTCGATTTGTTATTTACATAAATGTGTATAATTAGTTTTCTGAATTTGTTTAGTTTTTTTGTATTCGAATCTATTCAAATTTTCCCTTATCGTCTTTCAGGACAGCACTTGAGAGAGTGACTCCTCCCCTTGCCAACAGGAAACACCTCTTCCACCAAACTTTAAAAGGAGGCTCCTTTCCACATCTTGTCAGTTTTTGTGTTTCCTCCGGAGGGAACACTTCGTGGGGAAGTCAGGGCTCTCAGGTGCTGTCCTGGGAGCTCAGGTTTCCTGGTTTTTTTTCATCAAACACTTTGTTACCTCATGAGAGCTGTTCCTCCCATTCCACAGCTGAGGTGAAGTGCTGCTGGCTGGGCTCCCTCTCCCTCTTCATATGGGCTCAGGGTGAGTCCGACTGTCGTGGGCATCGCTCCTAGGCGGCGGCAAGACAGGCGGTGGCCGTTTACTGTGTTTTTTTCTCAGGTCCACCGCCTGTTGCTTATTGCACCGCCGCCATCTTGGGGATGGCAGCGGGGCTCCATCCGCCGGAAGTGAGGCATCCGGAGGGGGCGGAGCCCACGGAACAGGCGTGCGGCGTCATTTCCGCCGGAAATCGCAGAGGGAAAGGGGAGGAACGGGGCTGGTGCTTATTTGGCGGTTCCGGTCCGGCGCACAGGCGCTATTGGAGTCCGGAACCGGCGTTTAGCCACACAAACACAGCAAGCGCTCCTCGATGGAATCGATGGCGGCAGCAAGTGGGACAGGCACAGGCACCAGCAAGGCCCAGGTAAGGGGCAGTTGTATACTGTCCTCCTTGTACTGTGGGGTCTCTCTCTCTCTATCTCTCCCCCCCGGTGGCAGGGGCCTGTCTGAGCACATAAGGCAGTTTAGTTCTTACTGTGCACCTGTGGTGAGCATCTTTGGGTATAGGACAGGTTGTCTCATTAGGATGGTTTCTTCTTTTGTCTCATGGCAGGCCAAGAGCTCTGATCCAGTGGCAAAAAGAAAATGTCCTTCATGTAAATCCAAGCTACCTGAAGGATGGAAGAAGACGTTATGTCAAGCTTGTATTGATTTGCTAGTTAAAGAAGAAGCTTCTTCCGCTTGCAGCGACTTGATTGCATCTGTTAAAAAAGAACTTGATGCGACTATTCAATCATTTCGCTCTTCCCTAGCAAACCCATCCCTGAGTCAGCCTACTACCTCACAGTCCTCCCAAGGCTCACTTATAGTCCCGGCGGTGGAGACTGAGGCATCTCCTACCCCAGAGGGACATTTCCCCTCTCAATCTGAGGATTCTGATGAGGGTGAGGAAGGAGAAAATTTACCTTCAAGATTTAAATTTTCTTTAGAACAGGTAGATGGCCTGTTAAAAGCAATCTATACCACACTGGGTCTGGAGGAGGAAAGAAAGGAGTTATCTCCGCATGATAAAATGTATGCAGGGCTTAGCGAGCACAAAAATCGCAATTTCCCAGTGCACTCTGTTATTTCTGAAGCTATTAAGAAAGAGTGGGCAGAGCCAGAGAGAATGCCTTTCTTTCCCAAAGCCTTAAAAAGGCGTTTTCCTTTTGATGAAGATCCAGCGGCGGTTTGGAACAAAAACCCCAAACTAGATGCCGCGTTTTCCCAGGTCTCGAGGTCTACAGATTTGGCATTCGAGGACATGGGGGTGTTGAGAGATCCCATGGATAAAAGGATGGACCAGGTTCTAAAAAGGGCTTGGCAATCTATCATGGGAAATCTTAAACCTGCTATGGCAACTACAGTGGTATCCAGAAATATGGAGTTCTGGTTAGAGCAACTTAAGGCCCATATCTCAGCAGACTCACCAAAACAAGAGATTTTGGATTCATTCTCAACTCTGTCGGCCGCTGTCACATTTATATCTGATGCATCAGCGGAATCAATTAAAATGACAGCTAGATCTGCTGCCCTGGCCAACTCAGCCAGAAGGGCTTTGTGGTTGAAAACTTGGCCGGGGGACGCGGCATCCAAAAACAAGCTGTGTGGGATACCGTTCCTGGGTGACTTGCTTTTTGGGCCTGACTTAGATGCGGTTCTAGATAGAACAGCGGATAAAAAGAAGTCTTTTCCCATCAAAAAGAAAAAACAGCCAGTTAAACGTTTTTTTCGTTCCCAAAGGGCTCAAGAACAAAACAAACCCCAGGAGAAAAGAAAAAATTGGGCTTCGCAGAAGGGAAAGGGAAAAGGAAATGTCCTTTTCCATCCTCCTGCAGCCTCCGGTAAAACACAATGACTTGTGCGTACCAGTGGGGGGAAGGCTGCAAGGTTTCCTTCCCATTTGGGCCAGCATGACAGAAAGTCTATATATTTTGGACATGCTGTCCCAAGGTTACAGGATAGAGTTTTCGGATCGCCCGCCAGAAAGATTCTTTGTAACAAACCTACCAAGGGATCAAACAAGGGCTCTGGCCATGAAGAACCTTTTAAGGGATCTGAGGCACCAGAGGGTAGTGATACCAGTATCCCCAGAAGAACAGGGTCAGGGTTTCTATTCTCACATCTTTCTGATAAGAAAACCATCCGGAAACTTCCGTCTTATCCTCAACCTAAAACCCCTGAACAGGTCAGTCCTATACAAAAAGTTTTGTATGGACTCAATTTTCACGGTCAGAAGCATTCTGACAAAAGATTGTTTTATGGCATCAATCGATCTGAGGGATGCTTATCTTCATATTCCTGTAGCACCTCAGTCCCAGAAGTTCCTGAGGTTTGCGGTGAATATGGGCAAGGAGATTATACATCTTCAGTTCAGGGCCCTTCCCTTCGGCCTGTCGTCAGCTCCTCGTATTTTTACGAAGATAATGGCGGAAGCTCTCGCCCCTCTTCGACTCCAGGGGATTGCGGTAATTCCATATCTGGACGACCTCCTCTTTTTTGCCCCATCCAGGGAAAAGTTGCAGGAGGATTTGAGCAAATCCCGCAGTCATTTGGAGTCAATAGGGTGGATAGTGAATGTTCAAAAATCAAATTTCATCCCAGCTCAGCAAGTACTGTTTCTGGGTTATTTGATAGATTCAGTGGAGCAAAAGATTTTTCTCCCAGAAGAGAAAAAGATCAAGGTCCAAAAGGTAATAACGGCACTACAAACAAATCAACTGATTTCAGTCCGAAAGGTTATGTCGGCTCTGGGGACATTAACCTCTTCAATGCCAGCCATCCAATGGGCAAGGCTGCATTTCAGGACTCTACAGAGGTTCCTTCTAAGGACCTGGAACCACAGGATGGAGAGTTTAGATACAAAAGTAAAGATTCCCACCAGAGTCAAACGTTCACTTTGGTGGTGGAAAAGTCAGGTGGTACTGCAAAAAGGTCTTCTTTGGTCTTTTCCGACCGGGAAAGTGGTCACAACAGACGCCAGTTTGCAGGGATGGGGGGCCCACATGGGTCAGGCCTTAGCGCAGGGAACATGGTCCCAGTTCGAGGCCCAAAAATCCTCAAATTGGAGAGAGCTGAAGGCGGTTGCTCTAGCATTAGCTTTCTTCTCTCAAAACCTCATAGGTTGCCATGTCCAGATTTTGTCAGACAATGCCACGGCCATAGCCTACCTGAACAAACAGGGAGGCACAAGAAGCAGGGCTCTTCACTTACTGTCAGTAGAGATTCTGGAGTGGGCAGAGAACCACTTACTATCTCTATCCGCAGTCCATCTAAAAGGCACATTGAACGAAGTAGCGGATTATCTGAGCCGACAGGAAGTTCAGGAATCAGAGTGGAGTCTGAACAGGAAGGTGTTTGCATTAATCACCAGTGTTTGGGGCCTTCCGCAGGTAGATCTGTTTGCTTCAAAACAAAACACGCAGCTCCCGAATTTTTTCTCCCTTCAGAGAGACATTTGCTCTCAGGGGATAGATGCTCTGGCACATCCATGGGATTTTCACCTAGGGTATGCTTTTCCTCCATTCATGTTAATCCCTCTAGTGTTGAGGAAAATACTAGAAGAGAGAGTATCAATAATTTTGATTACTCCATATTGGCCAAAGAGGGCTTGGTTTTCCACGATTCTTCAGTTGGCAATAAAACCATGTTGGCATCTTCCGCTCAGTCAGGATCTGTTGACTCAGGGGCCAGTGCATCATCCAGATGTAGGCAGGTTAAAACTCACTGCCTGGTATCTGAGGAGCAGTTAATGAGAAGCAAAGGCTTTTCTGAACGTTTAACTACGATGTTGCTTTCCAGTAGGAAAAAGGTAACCAGGGATATTTACGCCAAAGTATGGAAAGTCTATGTTTCTTTCTGTCATTCTGAACATAGAGAGGTTAAAGATCTAGTTTCAGTGCTGGAGTTCTTGCAAAACGGTGCAGACAAGAATTTGGCGGTCAGCACCCTTAAGGTGCAGGTGGCCGCCTTGGGAGTTTATCTGGAGAGATCCTTATCTTCAGAAACTCTGATCATGAGATTTTTCAAAGCACTTTCCAGGTCTAGACCGGTCCCGGTGAAGCATTTCCCAAATTGGGATCTCTCGGTGGTTCTGCAGGCTCTGGCAAAAGAACCATTTGAGCCTTTACAGGCCATATCCCTAAAGAATTTAACTTTGAAGACTATTTTTCTGGTCGCAATTACTTCAGCAAGAAGGATTAGTGAACTGCACGCTCTATCAGTAAAAGAGCCTTTTTTGTCAGTTTTTCCTGATAGAGTTGTCCTTAAAGTAGATCCGGGGTTTTTGCCAAAAGTGGCAAGCTTTAGTAACAGGTCTCAGAAGATTACTCTACCAACCTTTTCTGCTAACCCTTCGGGTGCAAAGGAAGAGCAGTTTCACAATTTAGACGTAAGACGTATCCTATTACAGTATTTGGAAGTAACAGGAGGGTTTAGAGTTTCAGATTCATTATTTGTTCTTTTTTCTGGAAACAAGAAAGGCCAACAAGCATCAAAAGCATCATTGGCTAGATGGCTTAAGACAGCTATTTCTGTAGCCTATTCTCAAATGGGTTTATCTTCCCCGCTGGGAATTGGGGCTCATTCAACAAGAGCCCAGGCCACTACATGGGCAGAAAGAGCTGGTGCCACCCCAGATCAGATTTGTAAGGCGGCTACGTGGTCAAGCTACTTAACGTTTGTCCGTCATTACAGACTGGATCTCCTATCAGCAGGTGATCAGGCTTTTGGCAGAAAGGTTCTGCAGGCTGTGGTCCCTCCCTAGGGGGGTAAGTCTCTCTTATCCTCTCAAGTGCTGTCCTGAAAGACGATAAGGGAAAATTCAAGTTAGACTTACCGGTAACTTGTTTTCCTTGAGTCTTTCAGAACAGCAGCATCCCGCCCTATTGTTTTTACATATATATACTGTGACTAATCATATCTCGATTATGTGTTCCAGTTTGGGGCCGGAGGTTCTCTACTACTACTGACAAGATGTGGAAAGGAGCCTCCTTTTAAAGTTTGGTGGAAGAGGTGTTTCCTGTTGGCAAGGGGAGGAGTCACTCTCTCAAGTGCTGTCCTGAAAGACTCAAGGAAAACAAGTTACCGGTAAGTCTAACTTGAATTTTCCAAATTCAAATTTGAATAGTTTTCAAACCAATTTCGAATAGTTTTCACATTCAATTAGTTTTCAAATTTGAAAAGTTTTTGATTTGTTTTCCAATTTTCAAAGAGAATATAATATAATAGAAAATAAAGGAATAGCATAGAAAAAAGTAGAATAGAAAAGAATATAACAGAAAACAAAATAGTAGAATATAATAGAGTAAAACAGAACGAAATAGAATAAAATAGAATAGAAACAAATAGAATAAAAAAAGAATAGAATAAAATAAAGAATATAACCATCTTCTGAAATCCAAATAGAAAAGAATAGACTAGAAAATAATATTATTCAAAAAACCAGCAGAATAGAAAGAATATAACCATTTCCAAAAATTCTAATCTAATCAATTAAAATTTGAATAGAAATAAAAGATTAGAATAGAAAATAACAGAATAGTATTGAAAAAAAACAACAGAATAGAATTGAAAAGAAAAGAAAGAATATAACCCTCTTCCTATTCTACTCTAATCTTTTCTATTCTATTCAAATTCAACTTGATTCTATTTGAGTTTTGGGAAGTGGTTATTTTCTTTCTATGCTATTCTATTGGTTTTTTGAATTATATTATTTTTCTATTTATTTATTCTATTATTTTCTATTCAAATTCAAATGTATTCTATTTAAAATTCAAATTTTGGAATATGGTTATATTCTTTCTATTCTATTCTGCATTTTTTTTCTATACTATTCTGTTATTTTCTATATTCTAATCCATTCTTTTCTATTCTTTTCAAATTTGAATTGATTCTATTTGAATTATGGGAAATCGTTGAATTCTTTTTATTCTATTCTTTTGAATTTTTTTTTTTTAAATTCTATTCTTTTCTATTCTATTCTTATGTATGTAAATTTGAATGTATTCTATTTGATATTTGAATTTCAGAAGAATGTTTATATTTTTTTCTATTTTATTTTATTATATTCTGTTTGTTTCTCTTCTATTATTTTATTTTCTATTCTATTTTGTTCTGTTTTACTCTAGTTTATTATTTTATTTTCTGTTATATTACTTTCTATTCTATTATGTTTTTTTTTTTCTATTCTATTTTTTTCACTTTGGAAATCAGAAAACAAATCTAAAACTATTCGTATTTGAAAACCTTTTGAATTCGAAAACTATTTGAATTAGAAAACTATTCGATACAAATTCAAATTTCATCAGAATTTTTTTTTCATTATTTTGGATTCGTTTAAATATGGTACTATTGTAATTTGGAAATTCGTATACATCAGAATTTTTGAAAATGAAAAATTTGTCTGAATTTCAATTTCGAACGAAACAAACTGCACATGTCTATTGTAGTCTTTGTGATAGTCAACTTACAGTGCATCTAATTTATTCACTACCTCTATTTCCTCACTATTCAAGGATTTTTTGAGTACAGTAGTTTTTTTACTTTTTATGGTTTTGTTTTTGAGGCCAGGACCTTTTTTGTTATTTTAAATAAGTATCCATGTCCACATTAAACGAAGAGTCAACATATCATATAAACAGATGCAAAGGTTATGTAAATAAATCTTTGTGACACTATATAGTCCAAAAGTCTCAAGACAATATGCTGCTCTATCCAAAATATGCGGCTATATCCAAAACCAAAAAGCAATCAGTGTATTACAGCTTTTCTAAAAAATATTGTACATTTAAAACATTTGCTATATACTTAAAAGGTAACTCCACTTTTGTGGGGAAAAAAGCAAATAAAAAAAATAATATAGCATATATAATAGTAATGCCCTGTACACACAGTCGGAAAATCGGGGCTTGTTGTCGAAATTTCCTACACACAAAGTTTGAGAGCAGGCTATACAATTTTCCGACAACAATATCCGATCACGTCAATGCCGACCGTGTGTGGACAATTCCGACGCACAAAGTGCCACGCATGCTCAGAATAAATTCCGAGACGGAACTGCTCGGTCTTGTAAAATTAGCATTCGGAATGGATATAGCACTTTTGTCACGCTGCAATGTTTTAAATTGTTTAATGCAGCGCACTCTGTTGTTCTTTATAATGGTAGAAGAATGAAGTAGTTTTGCTGCTCATATTCACACAGACTTCTCACAAACTTCTTTATAATATTTCTCGTGATTTCATCAATAAAATATTTTTATTTGTCACATCCCCTGAAAAAAATTATCTTTTTAGGATTTTTTTAAAGCCTAATCTTGTGCTTTATTTATCTTTTTTTTTTTTTACTCCAGAATATTTTTGGGTGTGTTTTGTGTGTCAAATTACCACAACACCATTATTATCTTGTATTATTTATTAATCTCAAGGAGATTGCTTGGTGTTGGTGTCTCTTGTTAATTTCACATTGTATTTTTGAAGCGTACCTGCCTCGTCACAAACAAACTGTCCTTTTTAAAGGAAAACACACATAGGCAAGTATAATTTTTTTTAATAAAAAAAAATTCCTTTATTAAGGGTTCATAACCAAACAAAGAGGGAGGCAACGCTGGATAAACGGCAGAAATTGGCGAAGCCTTTGGCCCCCAGGGCACACATCAATTATTTTACTGCAAAATTGGTGGCCTGAGGAGTCCATATAAAAGGGAGTACAATCTGGTCCAGAAGTCCAAGAGATCATGAACAGCAGCAGATGACATGTATGTTCCCAGGCTGTGGTCATACAAGAGCCTGCATCTTTTGTCAGACTAGACTGAACCCAGGGCCATCACTCTCTGGTCTTCCTTACATGCTTCCTTCCCGGCTGTGGCTCTGGTGTTGGAGGTGTGGCAGGAGGAGGAGTAGGACCTGGAGGAGTAGGACCTGGAGGAGGAGGACCATGGTTGAACTCACAAACGTGGCTTTGGCTTGTGAGTGGGCCCCTCAACCCCTTATTTAGGGCTTGGAAGATGACATACTCACATATTAGGCATTGGCCCTCCTCCATTTGCTGCATTTTGCATGCTGTTATGTCTGCAAAGTCCTCTTGAACACTGTGGGGTGTTCTGAGGGCCTCAGTAGCCTTCCAAAATAGGCTAATTGCAGCCTCCTCCAGGCTACTCCTCTTCCTGACACTTTTTTTTTGAAGGCGGAGGGGAGGGACCTGGGTATTGGGCAGCCTACTTGGCAAGGCCACCTCCTGCTGAGACTTTCCTCTGTATGAAAAAGGGACATCGTTTTAGTTTTTGGTTCATCAATCACAATCATAAATTACTACTCCAAACTAACATATATTTAACATCATTAATTTGACAACCAGAAATATTTAGAAGAATGCTAAACCTGACTCAAGCTGGGCTCCTCCACATGTTGCTGCCTGGAAGGCCCAGGTTGGATGTCAGAAGCCTCAGCTGGGGGGGAAGGAAGCATGGAAGGAAGAGTGGAGAGTGCTGGCCTGGGTTCAGTCTGACCTGCCAGAAAATACAGTCTGTCATAGTACCACAGCCTGGGGAGATAAATGTCATCTGCTGCTCCTGATTTCAGGGAATCCTGGACCTTCTTGTGCTCCCTTAGATAAGTGCTCCTCATGCCACCAATTAGGGCCTTCAAATACGGGATGTCTGCCGTGGGGATCACCGGCTTCACAAATTCCAGCAATTGATCCAGCGCTGCCTTCCTCTTTGTTTGATTCTTATAATGTGGGTGGTTTACCTGCCACAGACAGGGAAGCTCCCTGAACATATCAATGAATATGGTGATAAAGTCCTGATCCTTCAATATATCCATTTTCTCTGACAGACACAACAAAAGACAAACCCTAATGTCAGGCTAAACACTCCTAATCTTGTCACAATATAGGCCTCAATCTCTAAGCAGTATAGGCCCAAATTTAAATGTTACCTTTGTTATCACGATCGGCGCTTCCTATACTCCTTCCTTTCGCCCACAGATCGTACGTACGATGCACGCGTGTTACGCTTTATATACACTGCGCATGCGTGAAACTCCGCCCGCCCCTGACGTTCTTTCTAGTCTATTCCCCGCCCCTTCTCATTTGACGTAGTGGGGAAGAGCACATGGTGGAGACAGAGCAGGTGCGTGATAATTACAACAACGAGGAGGAGGAGGAAAGCCCAGAGCCAGAAATATCACGATCCCAGAGGAGACGATTTAAGGCATCGAATATGTCCTTTGTAGAGATGGTGGAGATGGTGGACATCTTGAAGAGGGCCGACTATGACGGGAAGTATGGACCTTACCCCAACCCCAATGTCAGAAAGGCCAAGATCATAGCAAAAGTTGTGAAGAGTCTGCACAGAAATTTTGGGGTACGTCGATCCAAGATTCAACTGAGGAAGCAGTGGTCGGATCTCAAAATCAGGGAGCGCGATCAGTATAGAAGGATCAGGAGAGTGCTGCAAAAAAGTAAGTAGTTGTCCTATGTTCCTATTCTTTATTTTTATTACGTTCATGCTGCTCCATGTGCTTTTCTTTACTGTTGTACAGTTTAAAATGGCAACTTTCATGTTCATGGACACATTATTCGTTTGTGGGAAACATTGTTTGTTCGGCCAATAAAACACCATGTTTTGTCCAGATGGAGTTCAATACATTTTTTCTGGCCTACTTCTCTTAAAATAATTTTGGTGTCTAGATGGGTTTGTAACTAGAATGAACTGCAAACTAGATTCTATGTAAGGAGAGGACACTCAGCAGATGTTTACACATCTGGACGCTGGAGCACTAGTGTGGGACACAAGAACACCCTTTTTATTAGGGGGCCGCACACAGGTTCTCCAGTGTATACTATAGGGGTGACTCCATCTGTGAAGCTTGTACAAAACAGGTAAGTATTCAAGCTTGACAAAGGACAAAAATATTTATTCATCATGGAACTCTGCCAAAACAGACAATTGTACCCCACTTCCAAGCAATGTTTCATATTCCTATTTCTGCCATCAAATATCTGTGTGCTAAGTATACCTATTTTTTTTACATTGGGGAGAAAAGACTCGGAGGACACCACTCATCAGAGGAGACAACAAACCCCCCACCTCATGAAGAAGTGGTAATACCCCAAATCCAAGCAGAGGAGGAGGAGGGAGACGTGTTGGAAATAGTCACCACAACAGGTGAGTGACTGCAACCACAGGCTCACGTAAGAGATGGATGCCGGCATATTTATAATACATGGTGTGTTTTTTTTTCTATATTTTTAGGTGATCGTGATGTTGTGGATGAAGGTCATTTCACCAGTGAAAGTGCCCAGATCCTGATCGGGGAGATCATGGGGTGTAATAGGGACTTGGAAAACATCAATGATGTTCAAAACAAAATGAAGAACATCATTCATGTTTTAGGGAGAATTTACAACCCCTCGAAATCCCAAATTATTTCAGTTTTTTTTGTCCTGAAAATTTTTGGAACATTTTTTGACATATTCTCGAAAAGCCAAATTTTGAAGATGCACACAGTGTGTCAATATGGGCCATTTAAATAATTTTTTTTGGGGGGGGGATGTTTTGGACAGGTAACCCTCTCCACTTCATTGAGAGATCAATGCCTAAATAATGTGTATTACTTTGGCCAGCCCCTCCTTACTTACACTATTGGCAGCCCACTGGACAGGTAAGAAGTGTTATAATACAAAGAGATAAATACACACTGTACACATGTTTGCACATTTTTACATTCTGCTATTAGCTATCAAGATAATAATAGGATACAAAAACTTTGAACATTACCATTTGAAAGTATTCAGGCAGGCCCTTGCACTACATGCTCTGGGGAATTCATCCATAAATCTGACCACAAAAGAGGTGGGTATAGTGTGTATGGGTTTGGCAAAGTCAGCAGATAGAGGATTGGTATCAGCTGAGTTAGCAGTTGGGGGAGGGAGGGTTCCAAATTATTTTGGGACCCAAAAAAAAAGCCTCTGGCACTCTGCCAGAATTTCAAGCACACATCACAATTTTCAACATTTTAGGTGGTATTTAGGGTAAAGCACTACTATGGAGCTGACAAAATACATTGTTAAGTGACTACACAAGGTGAATATAGGCCCAGGAGAGCATGCTGGGGAGGTAAGTGAAGGCAAATATGTATGAAGGACCAAGAAAATTACATAAAAATCCTGCATGCATGAGGACATTCACAGCATATTACAATCATGGTAATTAGAGAATGAGGAAAGAAATACAATATATTATCAAACATTAAATACAATAAAATGTGATGTTAAAGGATAAAAATCTTACCTTCATATACTCCTTCTGCAGGACCTGGATGATGGCAGAACAGGTCTCTGGGATAATGATCCCCAGAGCCTGGGGGGAGATGCCTGTCGAGAACTTGAAGTCCTGCAGGCTTCTCCCCGTCGCCAAGGGCGACGAGCCTCTGCTTCGAAGTGATGGCTTGCCTCATGCAGATATCCTGCCTGCTGATATAGGGGGTCAGCAAAGCCAACAAATGGTAAAATACGGGGTCCGTCATCTGAGAAAGTTCCTGAAATCGTCAGGATTATTCTCACGGATCTCACGGAGCAAAGGCATGTGACAGAATTGGTCACGCTGGAGCAACCAATTCTTGGTCCATGAACTCCTCCTCGCCCTGTTCATTGACTGGGTTTGTGTCAAAGTAAGGACCCCAACACCAAGCCCCCACACAGCATGAACTCTACGATGAGTACGTACACGCAACATGGCTAAAAAATGGTCGGCTGATCAGAACGAAGTAACAGAATGCACTGAAGAACAGCAAGGCCTGTGAAGAGGACCTGAAAATCAGTAACGAACGAACAAGAACACAATGACAAGTCAATGGTAACTCGCTGCACGCACTGAAGACCAGATACAAACCCACAAGCACAAAGTGAACAGCAGAAATATGATCTGAAAACCACGATTTTGAAAAAGCGCAAATCGTCTCTCACCAAACTTTTACTAACACCAGATTAGCAAAAGGAGCCTATGCAAGTGAAGGCGCAAAGAACTGGCGATAACAACAATAACAACAATAGTAAGAACAAAGGGATAGGGAACAAACTGAAATATTTCCAGTCTCACATTACATTAAATGGATAGATAATGTCCACATGTATATGTCCAAAGTAGAGAAATTGAGTATTTCATTAACATATATAGGGTAAGGTCTCACTGTCATGTGGACATGAGGAGTTCAAGGGTCCAGTTAATAATGATAAGTCCACGAGCAGGGCTGCCTTCATCAAGAAATGAAACCACATTCCAATCCTAAGGAAAAGCAAAAGAGAGAGGCGCCTCTGGGTGCAGACTAAAAACAAGGTTTATTTCATAAAAAGGTAATAATCATCAAACTCACATGTTGAAGGTCGTCAGTAAGCATAAAATAGTAATCAATACTGAGGAGGTCATCCATCAAAGGTACAAGACAGTCAAGGACAACTCCTAGCAGGGGGCTCTGCCTGTGTGTGAGGAGAGGTACCGCTGAGATGTAAGGCCGGCCGCAGCGGTGACAAGTCACGGTACTAGGCAGAGAGCATGGAAGACTGTAAACATCCGGCGAGGAGTGATGACGTCATGTGTCGAGCGACGCGTTGCAGGGCGTACGGGCTGTGATGACGTGACAGCCGCGCCCCTTCATCAGGCTGAGGATGGATGGGATAGGGCGGTTTAAGACAACCAGAGATTGTGGTGATTGGTGTGGGTGAGGAAGGGAAGGGGCGGGACCGGGAAACAGGAAGTAACCAGAGAAACGATCAAGAAGTGTCAGCAGTGGAGTGTAAAGTGTAAGTGTCAGCAGTTGAGTGTAAAAGCATGACAATGATGGGGAGGCAATTATGTGAAAAGAAAAAGAAAATGATGTAAAGAGAGTTGAATAGGAATGAGGAAGATATATTGAAAAATAAGATGAGAATGGTAATAATGGTAAGAGTAGAAAATGTATGTAAAAAATTAAGAATAAATACAAAAAATAATAATAAAAAATAAGATAAAAAATAAAAAATAAATTGATAATTAAAAAATGAAAATAATGAAAATTAAAATTGAATTGGGTTAATTAATGAATAATTAATAATAAATAAATAATGAATGTATGAGTAGTGATAATGGGGATAATATGAAAATATAAATATATAAATCATGAATTTTGGAAGAATCCATAAATTATGCAATGGAAAATGATAAATGTATGTAAAAAGTAGATGTCTGTTAATATAAACATGAATATGAATTTGATGAGCCTAGAGGGGGGGGGGGGGATGGGAGTGAAAAGCATATACGTATATCTATACATATCCGTATACAAAAACATATACAGTCCCATATGAAAAATAGAACTGGAAGGGAAAGGGGAGGGGGGGGGGAGGGGGGGGGAGGGGGGGGGGAGGGGGGGGAGGGGAAAAAAATATATACAGGCACATATGATTATAATAAGGAATTGTCTCATAAACTGGAAGGACGGGTGAGGGGGGGGGGGAGGGAAAGGCGGAGAGAAAAGAATGGGCATGTATCTCTCCATCACACACAAGTCAGACCTTATGTAAAAAAACACACAGTTAATAAACAATTAATTAAAAAAGAGGCAGAATTTCTAACTATCACTAAGTTAGTGATAATTGATAAAAGTTCTTATTTAAAATTATTGTAGCATATGTGTGCGCATGTGTGCGTACGCAAAAATGCGCACGCACACAGCGTACACAGATACGGAACAAGATTCAAAATTATTCACACAAAACCTAGACAGCTAATAATCTGGTAAAAAAGCAGAGAACTAAAATATGTGTATAAAAGATTTTAAAGGATGGTAGAAATCTCTATACTTTCGTTAATTCCTCCTGGCGATAGGGCATCTAGGGTATATATCCAAAAAGTTTCCTGGGAACAGAGCTTCTTGAATCTTTCAGCGGGAGACAGGGATCTGGGAATTTGTTCGATTACCCATACCCTGAGTCCCACTGTCGAGCTCTGGTGGGCCGCCGCAAAGTGTCTAGGGACACTGTGTGGATCGGTGCCACCTTCAATTAGCCTTCGGTGCTCACCGAACCTCTGTCTGAGAACCCTGATGGTACGGCCTACATAGATCAATCCGCATGGGCAGCTCAGACCATAGACTACAAAGTCTGATGAGCAGTTGAAGAAGTCTTTTAACATATAGGTTTTACCTTTTGTGACAAAAGACTTCTGACCATGATGGACAAAGTGGCAAGTTTTGCACAAGGCCTTGCGGCACTGATACATACCCACCAGGGGTATGAGTGTGGGTACAGCAGGAGAAGGTACGGTGGATTTGAGTTTACTGGGGGCGATTTTGCTCTTTAAGTTAGGGGCTCTACGGTAAGTGACTTTGGGATGTGAAGGTAATACGGCTGAGAGGTGGGGATCCTGTTGTAAGATATCCCAATGTTTGGATAGAATGTTTTCCATGTGTTTAAATTTGTGGTGGAAAGTAGTGACAAATCTGCTAGAACAGTCCTTGGGAGCTGTACTATCTCTAGGAGGTTTGCCGTGAAGATAGTGATTGTAGGCTTCATCAACCAAGGACTCAGGGTATTGTTTATCCAAAAACTTCTTTTTGAGATTAACACTAAGTGCAGTGTAATCAGACTCTTTAGTGCAGTTTTGTCGAAGGCGACAGAACTGTCCCTTTGGGATGTTGGTGATCCACTTTGGAAAATGGCAACTGTTGTAGTGCAAGTACGAGTTGCCTGCGGTAGGCTTGGTGTAGTTTTTGGAGGTGATGACTGAACCTTCGTGACCCAATTCTAGATCCAGAAAGGCTATGGTGGCACAATCTGTGACAGATGAAAATGAAAGTCCATACGGATTACTGTTGCAATGTTTCACAAAAGGAGTAATGAGCTCGGAGTCACCATCCCAGATGATAATCACATCATCGATGTACCTGCCGAAGAACACTATGTTTGCTGCAAAAGGGTTATGATTGTAGATGTATTCGTTTTCCCAAAAACCCATAGCTACATTGGCGTAAGACGGAGCAAAATTAGCTCCCATCGCCGTACCCTGTATTTGATGAAAAAAATCTCCATTGAAAGTGAAATAATTGTGCGTCAGGCAGAATTCTGTGGCTTCTATGATAAATCTGGCCTGACGCATATTCATTAAGGGATCAGTAGATAAAAATTGCTCCAATGCCATCAATCCGAATTGGTGTGGAATAGAGGTATACAGAGAGCATACATCGAGTGAAAGCCATACATAAGAGGGCTCCCATCTGTAAGAAGACAGGAGCTCTAAGAGATGCGTTCCATCACGTATGTATGACCGTAAGGATAAGACTATGGGCTGTAAGAATTGGTCTATGTACAAACTGAAACCTGTGGTGACACTCTCCATCGCTGCTACAATAGGTCTGCCAGGAGGATCCGTTAGACTTTTATGAATCTTGGGTAGGTAATAAAAATAAGGGATTTGATAAAAAGATTTCCGCAGGAATGAACTTTCTGCTTTCGTAATGATTTCTTCTTTTAGAGCATTGTTTATAAGGGTGTCAGCCTCCAGTGCAAATTCTGCAGTGGGGTCTTTTTTAAGCTTAGCATAAGTGGCTCTATCTGAGAGGAGTCGATATGCTTCCCTTAGGTAGTCAGACCTATTGAGCAGCACTATACCACCCCCCTTGTCAGCTGACTTGATTACCAAGTCCCCGGCAAGGGTAAGGTGGTTCAGCGCTGTAATTTCAGAAGGTGAGAGGTTATGAGTTTTGGATGTATAATTGCACATTTTTATTAGATCAGCATAGACCACTCTATAAAAGCTCTCAATGTATGGGCCTTTCGATTGAGTGGGAAAAAAGATGGACTTGGGTTTTAATGTAGACTGTATGATCGGCGGAGATGTGGCTAGATGTTGGGTGAGCATCAGTGATGTGAATTCATCACAGTCAAAACTACCCAAATCCTCAATATTGTGGTCAGGTACCTCTACACTGAGATCTGATGAAACAGTGGGGGATATGGTGGGGGTCTGAGTATTGGATACGCCATCTATATTCTGATCTTTGAGTGATTTTATTTGGAAATGTCTTGTCAAGGTTAATTTACGTATGTAGCTGTTTAGGTCCTTGAAGAGGACAAAAGGATTAGGTTTGTTTACCGGGGCAAAATTGAGTCCGCGATTAAGAAGGGAAGTGTCAGCAGGGGACAGGGTGTGGGAGGATAAGTTGAAGATCTTTACCGTTTTGGGTGTTTCAGTGTGTTGGCCTGTTTTTCTAGTTCGTCCTCCTCTACAGCCTCTTCTGTGAGTTTTCTTTTTCTTGATATGGAGGCTGGAGGAGGACCGAATGCTAAAAAAGGGGAGGTGGAACTGTTCGCTGTAGGAACGTTAGAAGTGTTCAATGACGGGGTGTTCGAAGATCGGTTTTCTATCAGGGGCACTGTAGATTCTGTAGGCCTGAGGTTAGGAGTGGCTGGATAATTACTTAGTTTCGGACTGGTGGAAACGATGGTAGGAGTTTCAGCAACATTAGTGCGGATGGGAGGACCATCTTTAGGGGCACTACGGGGAGTGCTGGGTCTATTGTAGAATTGATTAAGAGCATTAATCAATCCCAAATTCTTGTTCTTGTGTTTATGAAAAACTTGTTTATGTGATGTTTTGGACGGATGTTTGGAAATGTTGGACAGTGTGGAGGCACGTGAAGTGCGAGAAAAGGAATGAATCAAGGGATTCTCAGGCTGTCTCATAGGAATGACAGCATCATATGGTTTGATATCCAACAGGGAAGGAATGGGGGGATTGGAAGGTGCCTGATCACACCCATTCTGTTCAGGTGAGTGTGAGGTAGTCGTATTGGGTATAGGTTTGTGCTTTTTGTTCCATGAAAAGGGAGGAGAACAACTGGAGAGGAAGCAATATGGGACTTATTTGTAATTGTGTGATAACCAGTATGCAGCACGGAAGGTTCAGTCATCACCTCCAAAAACTACACCAAGCCTACCGCAGGCAACTCGTACTTGCACTACAACAGTTGCCATTTTCCAAAGTGGATCACCAACATCCCAAAGGGACAGTTCTGTCGCCTTCGACAAAACTGCACTAAAGAGTCTGATTACACTGCACTTAGTGTTAATCTCAAAAAGAAGTTTTTGGATAAACAATACCCTGAGTCCTTGGTTGATGAAGCCTACAATCACTATCTTCACGGCAAACCTCCTAGAGATAGTACAGCTCCCAAGGACTGTTCTAGCAGATTTGTCACTACTTTCCACCACAAATAAACACATGGAAAAAATTCTATCCAAACATTGGGATATCTTACAACAGGATCCCCACCTCTCAGCCGTATTACCTTCACATCCCAAAGTCACTTACCGTAGAGCCCCTAACTTAAAGAGCAAAATCGCCCCCAGTAAACTCAAATCCACCGTACCTTCTCCTGCTGTACCCACACTTATACCCCTGGTGGGTATGTATCAGTGCCGCAAGGCCTTGTGCAAAACTTGCCACTTTGTCCATCATGGTCAGAAGTCTTTTGTCACAAAAGGTAAAACCTATATGTTAAAAGACTTCTTCAACTGCTCATCAGACTTTGTAGTCTATGGTCTGAGCTGCCCATGCGGATTGATCTATGTAGGCCGTACCATCAGGGCTCTCAGACAGAGGTTCGGTGAGCACCGAAGGCTAATTGAAGGTGGCACCGATCCACACAGTGTCCCTAGACACTTTGCGGCGGCCCACCAGAGCTCGACAGTGGGACTCAGGGTATGGGTAATCGAACAAATTCCCAGATCCCTGTCTCCCGCTGAAAGATTCAAGAAGCTCTGTTCCCAGGAAACTTTTTGGATATATACCCTAGATGCCCTATCGCCAGGAGGAATTAACGAAAGTATAGAGATTTCTACCATCCTTTAAAATCTTTTATACACATATTTTAGTTCTCTGCTTTTTTACCAGATTATTAGCTGTCTAGGTTTTGTGTGAATAATTTTGAATCTTGTTCCGTATCTGTGTACGCTGTGTGCGTGCGCATTTTTGCGTACGCACACATGCGCACACATATGCTACAATAATTTTAAATAAGAACTTTTATCAATTATCACTAACTTAGTGATAGTTAGAAATTCTGCCTCTTTTTTAATTAATTGTTTATTAACTGTGTGTTTTTTTACATAAGGTCTGACTTGTGTGTGATGGAGAGATACATGCCCATTCTTTTCTCTCCGCCTTTCCCTCCCCCCCCCTCACCCGTCCTTCCAGTTTATGAGACAATTCCTTATTATAATCATATGTGCCTGTATATATTTTTTTTCCCCTCCCCTTTCCCTTCCAGTTCTATTTTTTATATGGGACTGTATATGTTTTTGTATACGGATATGTATAGATATACGTATATGCTTTTCACTCCCATCCCCCCCCCCCCCTCTAGGCTCATCAAATTCATATTCATGTTTATATTAACAGACATCTACTTTTTACATACATTTATCATTTTCCATTGCATAATTTATGGATTCTTCCAAAATTCATGATTTATATATTTATATTTTCATATTATCCCCATTATCACTACTCATACATTCATTATTTATTTATTATTAATTATTCATTAATTAACCCAATTCAATTTTAATTTTCATTATTTTCATTTTTTAATTATCAATTTATTTTTTATTTTTTATCTTATTTTTTATTATTATTTTTTGTATTTATTCTTAATTTTTTACATACATTTTCTACTCTTACCATTATTACCATTCTCATCTTATTTTTCAATATATCTTCCTCATTCCTATTCAACTCTCTTTACATCATTTTCTTTTTCTTTTCACATAATTGCCTCCCCATCATTGTCATGCTTTTACACTCAACTGCTGACACTTACACTTTACACTCCACTGCTGACACTTCTTGATCGTTTCTCTGGTTACTTCCTGTTTCCCGGTCCCGCCCCTTCCCTTCCTCACCCACACCAATCACCACAATCTCTGGTTGTCTTAAACCGCCCTATCCCATCCATCCTCAGCCTGATGAAGGGGCGTGGCTGTCACGTCATCACAGCCCGTACGCCCTGCAACGCGTCGCTCGACACATGACGTCATCACTCCTCGCCGGATGTTTACAGTCTTCCATGCTCTCTGCCTAGTACCGTGACTTGTCACCGCTGCGGCCGGCCTTACATCTCAGCGGTACCTCTCCTCACACACAGGCAGAGCCCCCTGCTAGGAGTTGTCCTTGACTGTCTTGTACCTTTGATGGATGACCTCCTCAGTATTGATTACTATTTTATGCTTACTGACGACCTTCAACATGTGAGTTTGATGATTATTACCTTTTTATGAAATAAACCTTGTTTTTAGTCTGCACCCAGAGGCGCCTCTCTCTTTTGCTTAGCAAAAGGAGCCCAAAGGGTGCTGCGCTTAGTACTATACTGCCCTTTTATAGTCTCATCGTACGTGGTGGACATCACCGCGTTCTTGGCTTTTTTGGAAATTCTGAAAACTTTGTGTGACCATGTGTATGCAAAACAAGTTTAAGCCAACATCTGTGGGAAAAAATCCATGGATTTTTTTGTCGGAATGTCTGATCAATGTCCGATCATGTGTACAGGGCATAAGGCTTAATGTACAGGGGACGTTTTAAAACCTCTACTGAACGATTTAAGGCTTAATGTACATGGGACGTTTTACAGCCTTTCCTGAACGATTCAACTTGACAGATAGTAACCGACATTTAAAAACGTTTGTTTTGCCACGTTTACATGCTGCGTTTAGCCGCATTTGCAATCAGAAGAGTTTTTTTAGTTCAGGGGCAGCTGAAAAAAACACTGAACTGCTCCTAAATGTCCGTTTACCAGCAGCAGTGTGCATGAAGTCTAATGCCCCATACACACGATAGGATTTTCCAAGAACAAATGTTGGATGTGAGCTTGTTGTCGGAAAGTCCGACCGTGTGTATGCTCCATCGAACATTTGCTGTCGGAATTTCTGCCCACAAATGTTTGAGAGCAGGTTCTCAAATTTTCCGTCAACAAAACTTGTTGTTGGAATTTCCGATCGTGTGTACACAAGTCCGTTGCACAAAAGTTCCCGCATGCTCGGAATCAAGCAGAAGGAGCCGCACTGGCTATTAAACTTCCTTTTTCTCTGCTCGTCATACGTCTTGTACGTCACTGCATTCTCAAGTTTGGAATTTTGGGCCAACATTTGTGTGACCGTGTATATGCAAGACAAGTTTGAGCCAACATACTTCGGAAAAAAAATTCTACGGCTTTGTTGTCGGAAAATCCGATCGTGTGTACGGGGCTTTACTTGACAGATAGTAACTGACGTTTAATAACGTTTAGCCACGTTTGCGTTTAGAGGCTTTTTTTTAAATAGTCAAAAATGTATCTCCATTAAAAATGCCTGTAAACGAAACAAGGCTAAACTGGAGTTACTGCGTTTACATGCATTTACAAGCTGTTAAAGGCATTTGGCATTTCAAATGCCTCTGAACATCAGACCTGAATGCATTTTTTTGCTTTCCAAAAAAATGTTTCTAAACTCAACTGCCTAGAAACTACTATAAACAACTCTGTGTACATGTACTGATAAGATAACATAGATGAGAGTTCAGGAGCAGATAAAAAAACGCCCAACTGCTCCTAAATGTCCGATTACCAGCAGCAGTGTACATGAAGCATAACTCAAGTCATATTGTAATTGAATGTTTTTACAAATTCCTTTCCTTTTCAATCTGCAGCTCTGTAATTTTATGTAAACGCAATGTAATATGGCTACCTGAAGGTACCCCCCCCAGAAACACAATCTTCTGCTTGTGTGATTGGCTCACCGATTTTCCAAAAAGTCTACGCTAAGAACAAGTCAGATTTCAGGAATCCCCTGCAACAAAAATGTAATTTTTGGTGCGATACTCCCAATAGGAAATCACATCTAAAGGAATGCAGAGCCTGCAATTTTCCTCATTAGATCTTTGCAGGTGCATTTATAATTATGAAACCACTCCCATTAGATTCACTTACCACATGGACACAGAAAAACACACAATGATTTCTTTAGAATGACAAAAGGTAGGAATCTGCAACAAAGTTTGTTAAAATTCTTGTAAGGGGGAATGTTTTTTTCTCAACAAAAGTGGAGTTAATCTTTAACCTCTTCTGGACCAGCTGCCGCAGTTGTACTGCGACAGGTTGGCTTCCCTGGGTGAATCGTCGTAGCTGTACGTTGGCTCTGTAAGACACTGTAGGAGGTGCATGCCCGCAGCGTGTCCCTGGAGCTCATGTGAGTGCTCGTGACACAGCAAGAACCGGTATCTGTGTGTGTAAACACATAAATCCCAGTTCTGTCAGGGGAGAGGAGACTGATCGTGTGTTCATACTAAGTATGAATACCAATCAGTCTCCTCCCCTAGCGAGTCCCTTCCCCCCCACAGTTAGAACACACCTAGGGAACACAGTTAATCCCTTGAGTGCCCCCTAGTGTTAACCCCTTCCCTGCCAGTGACATGTATACGGTAATCAGTGCATTTTTATCGCATTGATCACTGTATACATGTCACTGGTCCAAAAAATGTGTCAAAAGTGTACGATTTGTCCGCCACAATATTGCAGTACCACTAAAAATCACAGATTGTCGCCATTACTTGTAAAACAAATAAAATAATAAAAATGCCATAAATCTATCCCCTATTTTCTATAACTTTTGCGCAAACCAATCCATATGCGCTTATTGCGATTTTTTTTTTACCAAACTATGTAGAAGAATACATATCTACCTAAACTAAGGAAACATTTATTTTTTTAAATTGGGATGTTTATTATAGCAAAAAGTAAAAGATATTGTGTTCTTTTCAAAATTGTCTTTCTTCTTTTGTTTATAGGGAAATAAATAAAAACCGCAGAGGTGATCAAATACCACCAAAAGAAAACTCTATTTGTGGGGAAAAAATGACATAAATTTTGTTTGGGTACTACGTCGCACGCTCGCGAAATTGTCAGTTAAAGCGACACAATGCATTATCTTAAAAAATGGCCTGGTCAGGAAGGGGGTAAATTCTTCCGGGGCTGAAGTGGTTAAATTAAGAAAATGCCCACAGCACTGAAGCATCAGGTTTAAGGGTAAACATTTCGTCCTGTTTATCCTGCTACAAAAACTTTGGCTATTTCCACACATTCGCCATGAGTGTTGGGTTCATCTTTGCATGTGACACTGCAACCATTTTTAATCACACCATAATACACTACCATCTAGCTTATGTATTTTTTATACATTCAACACTGAGAGTAATTTATGGATATGGAGTAAACACAGGGGCGGACTGACCATTCGGGCTCTCTGTCGCCGACTGACGGCCCGACGTCAGGAGGGGCCCCATGAACGGCTCAGTCTGCAGCGGAAAAAAGATACCCTCCGCCCCGCACAAAAACCCCCATCCTCCCGGATTAATACAGCTCCTGGCACTGGTGTTCAGATAGCCGCTGCCGGAGCAGGCCTTGGCTTAGGCTGAGGGAGCCTCTGTCAGCAGGGAGGGGCGGGGCAGGGAGCTCCACTGATGGTCTGACCCTGCCCTGCCCCACGCCTCCCTATGTAGTCTGAGTCTGACTTATGTGATTAGAGCGTCTCTCCTGCACTTCTGAGAGCTCTGCCCTGGACCACAAAAATCCCTGCCCCTACCGTCGAAAGCCCCACCCCTACCGATGAAAGCTCCGCCCCCGGACCTCTGAGAATGGGAGGTGAGCCCGGCTGGCCAGGTAGGTCTTTCTGCCAATATACACTGCATGTAGACTCATTTTTATGCTAAACCATCCCTGGCAATGTTGTTTACCCGCCTGTATAGCTGTGCATTGCTGAAAGTTTAAATTTCTAAACTGGCTACCTGATCATCTCCTATAGTCGCATCTGCAGTCTAGTTATTTCCTATAGTCACATCCACAGTCTCTGGTTATTTCTTATAGTCGCATCCGCAGTCCCTGGTTAATTCCCGTAGTCGGATCTGAAGCCTAGTCATCTTCTATAGTCACATCCACAGTCTCTGGTTATTTCCTATAGTTGCATCTGCAGTCTCTGGTTATTTCCTATAGCCGCATCCGCAGTCTAGTTATTTCTTATAGTCTCATCCACAGTCTCTGGTTATTTCCTATAGTCGCATCCGCAGTCTCTGGTTATTTCCTATAGTCGCATCTGCAGTCTAGTTATTTCCTATAGTCTCATCCACAGTCTCTGGTTATTTCCTATAGTCAAATCCACAGTCTAGTTATTTCCTATAGTCGCATCCAGTTTCTGGTTATTTCCCGTAGTCAGATCCGCAGTCTAGTCATCTTCTATAGTCACATCCACAGTCTCTGGTTATTTCCTGTAGTTGCATCCGCAGTCTCTGGTTATTTCCTATAGTCGCATCCGCAGTCTCTGGTTATTTCCCGTAGTCGGATCCGCAGTCTAGTCATCTTCTATAGTCGCATCCACAGTCTAGTTATTTCCTATAGTCACATCCACAGTCTCTGGTTATTTCCTATAGTTGCATCCGCAGTCTCTGGTTATTTCCCGTAGTCGGATCCGCAGTCTAGTCATCTCCTATAGTCACATCCACAGTCTCTGGTTATTTCCTGTAGTCGCATCCGCAGTCTCTGGTTTTTTCCTATAGTCGCATCCGCAGTCTAGTTATTTCATATAGTTACATCCACAGTCTCTGGTTATTTCCTATAGTTGCATCCGCAGTCTCTGGTTATTTCCTATAGTCGCATCCGCAGTCTCTGGTTATTTCCTATAGTCGCATCCGCAGTCTAGTCATCTCCTGTAGTCACATCCGCAGTCTCTGGTTATTTCCTGTAGTTGGATTCGCAGTCTAGTCATCTCCTATAGTCGCATCCACAGTCTCTGGTTATTTCCTATAGTCGCAACCGCAGTCTCTGGTTATTTCCTGTAGTCGCATCCGCAGTCTTTGGTTATTATCTATAGTCGCATGCGCTGTCTCTGGTTATTTCCTGTAGTCGCATCCGCAGTCTAGTCATCTCCTGTAGTCGCATCCGCAGTCTCTGGTTATTTCCTATAGTCGCATCCGCAGTCTCTTGTTATTTCCTGTAGTCGCATCCGCAGTCTCTTGTTATTTCCTGTAGTCGCATCCGCAGTCTAGTCATCTCCTGTAGTCGCATCCGCAGTCTAGTCATTTCCTGTAGTCGCATCCGCAGTCTCTGGTTATTTCCCGTAGTCGGATCCGCAGTCTAGTCATTTCCTGTAGTCGCATCTGCAGTCTCTGGTTATTTCCCGTAGTCGGATCCGCAGTCTAGTCATCTGCTATAGTCACATCCACAGTCTCTGGTTATTTCCTGTAGTCGCATCCGCAGTCTAGTCATCTCCTATAGTCACATCCATGGTCTCTGGTTATTTCCTATAGTCGCATCCGCAGTCTCTGGTTATTTCCTATAGTCACATCCGCAGTCTAGTCATCTCGTCTAGTCACATTCGCAGTCTGGTTATTTCCTGTAGTCGCATCTGCAGTCTACTTAAAAGTAGTTCCTGCTATTGCACTGCACAAATCACTTTATTACAATTTATTTATGATATCTATGGCTATGCATATTTATTGAATCCATATTGAGCACTATATTTGATTGGCTGTTTGCTTATGCTTAGGAATGGCACACACGCACAATCGCACATGATGATGAAGTCATCATCATGTGCGATTGTGCGTGTGTGCCAAGCAGAAGCAGCCAATCAAATATAGTGCTCAATATGGAATAAATAAATAGATATCATAAATAAAGTGATTTGTGCAACAAGCTCATTAAACATTCTACATTCAGTGAAAGTTCATGCAGTGCAAAGTTTGCAGTCCATGAACTTTCACTGAATGTAGACTGTTTAATGAGCAGGGGTGGACTGACCCATCGGGCCTTTGGGCACTTTATGTAGTGCCAATCTATAATTTGTTAATTTGAAGATTAAAGAGCTTGACTTGTAGTTTTGTTAGCTGTTTTTTTTTTGTTTGTTTGTTTTGACAGGGGCGCAGTTTCAATGCTTGCCATAGGCACCATTTTCACTAGATACGCCTCTGTTAGTCTGCCCCTGGATGTGCCCACAGCTTATCATGCAGGATTGAGGAATTTTATGCACTGCAGAGGTAGTGAGCGATGTCACCCCTGCCTGCAGTTGGTGAGGCTATAAGAGAGGACTCGGGTGCTAGGCCGGAATTATAGAGCAATCAAGAACCATGGGTATTATAGCAGTGACCGGTGCTCCAGCCCCCTCTCATCCTGGGGAATTCAGCAGAGAGGCGGGGCCACAGGATACATCCATGCCATGAGGGGAAGCCAGTGAGAGAGCTGGAGGCTGCAGAGTGAGGACAGATTTCAGTCATCATGTTGGGTAGGGATGAGCTTCGTGTTCGAGTCGAACCCATGTTCGACTCGAACATCGGCTGTTCGGTCGTTCGCCGAATTGCGAACGATATGGGCCGTTCGCACCAAATTCGTGTGGCGTGACACGGCCCATAATTCACTGCGGCATCGCAGTGCCTTGCTGGCTGATGATTGGCCAAGCATGCACTATGACCCGCATGTTTGGCCAATCACAGCGCCGCCTGAACAGAGAGCCGTATTTGGCCAAAGCCAAGGAGGCTTTGGCCAATTATGGCTCAGGGGATTTAGTACACGCCCCACACTATATAAGGCCGCCTGCACGGCGGCCCTGTGTAGTGTGTGTTCCGGCGTTCATTGAGAGAGAGAGAGAGACAGACAGTGACATTTGATTTGAGTTAGATAGATTAGGCAGAACAGTCAGTCAGTTAGCTGCACTTACAGTGTATTGTGTATATATATGCATCCCAGGTGTTGCATATATATATATATATATATATATATATATATATATATATATATATATACACTGTATTCAGTTTAGCTAGATCCGTTCTTGTTATCTTCCTACTGACAGGCAGGCTTGTCTTGTTACAGTATTTACAGCTACCTGAAGAAAATTACTGGTGTTCTTTTGATCCTATTAGTACCACAGTCAGGCAGCTAGACTATATACAGTTAGTGCAGTGTGTCCTGCTCACAGTTTTCAGCTAGATCCGTTCCTGCTATCTTCTTACTGACAGGCAGGCTTGTCTTGTTACAGTATATACAGCTACCCGAAGAAAATTGCTTGTGTTCTTTTGATCCTATTAGTACCACAGTCAGGCAGCTAGACTATTTACAGTTAGTGCAGTGCGTCCTGCTCACAGTGTTCAGCTAAAACTACAAGTTAGTGGGGTGCGTCCTGCTCACAGTGTTCAGCTAAACCTACAAGTTAGTGGGGTGCGTCCTGCTCACAGTGTTCAGCTAAACCTACAAGTTAGTGCGGCGCGTCCTGCTCAGTGTTCAGCTAAACCTACAAGTTAGTGGGGTGCGTCCTGCTCACAGTGTTCAACTAAACCTACAAGTTAGCGGGGTGCATCCTGATCACAGTGTTCAGCTAAACCTACAAGTTAGTGGGGTGCGTCCTGCTCACAGTGTTCAGCTAAACCTACAAGTTAGTGTGGTGCGTCCACCTCACAGTGTTCAGCTAAACCTACAAGTTAGTGGGGTGCGTCCACCTCAGTGTTCAGCTAAACCTACAAGTTAGTGCAGTGTGTCCTGCTCACAGTGTTCAGCTAGATCCGTTCCTGTTATCTTCTTACTGACAGGCAGGCTTGTCTTGTTACAGTATATACAGCTACCTGAAGACAATTACTGGTGTTTTTTTTATCCTATTAGTACCACAGTCAGGCAGCTAGACTATTTACAGTTAGTGCAGTGCGTCCTGCTCACAGTGTTCAGCTAAACCTACAAGTTAGTGGGGTGCGTCCTGCTCACAGTGTTCAGATAAACCTACAAGTTAGTGGGGTGCGTCCTGTTCACAGTATTCAGCTAAACCTACAAGTTTAGTGCAGTGCGTCCTGCTCACAGTGTTCAGCTAGATCCGTTCCTGTTATCTTCTTACTGACAGGCAGGCTTGTCCTGTTATAGTATATACAGCTACCTGAAGAAAATTACTGGTGTGCTTTTGATCCTATTAGTACCACAGTCAGGCAGCTAGACTATTTACAGTTAGTGCAGTGCGTCCTGCTCACAGTGTTCAGCTAAACCTACAAGTTAGTGGGCTGCATCCTGCTCACAGTGTTCAGATAAACCTACAAGTTAGTGGGGTGCGTCCAACTCACAGTGTTCAGCTAAAGCAACCTGTAGAAGGTTGGTGGTGTTCTCATACTACAGGCAGGCAGCTGATTTTGCTAGCTGCAGTATCAGTACACATATATATATATATATATACTGACTCAGTTAAATTGATGATAGGCAACTCCTATCCTCATATTGATTAGTGGTTCCAAATTAATAATAACTACTGCAGTAGGGAACAGACACAAAAGATACGCTCAGCATCTTTCCAAATAACTGTTCTGCTTTATTATGACGCAATTGAAGGTTTTTATGCACATGATTACGTAGGTATCACATTAATATTACAATTGTAGGTTTATCGTAACAAGGGGCGTTACATAGGCAGGCTTATTCTAATCAGGACTCGAAAGAATGTAAACATTTACTGAAAACATTATTAGTGCTGTTGCACAGTGAGGGCAGTGTACAATACATACAAAATACAATACAATTATATACAGAACTTACAAATTTCCATTACAAAATATATATATATATATATATATATATATATATATATATATATATATATATATATATATATCCCAGCTTAGTGCAGCTACAGGCCATTAGTATGTCTGGAAGGCCAAGAAGGAGAGGCAGACAGTCACAAGCCAATAAGAGAGGGCAAGCAGGCTCTGTGTCTAGTGCTGGTCGTGGAGACGGTGCATCCTCATCAGCACGTGGCCGTGGGACACGCTTGGCCTTTTTTTCGGCAGCTGGCCGTGTTGAGCCGCAACATGCCGAAGACTTGGTCGAGTGGATGACCAAGCCGTCCTCATCCTCCTCATCCTCTCTCACCCATGCCCAGGGTACTTTGTCTGGCAAAGCAGCGGCCTCTTCCCTCGGCTCAATGTCATCAGTGACTCTTTCCCTAGCCCCACCGTGTCCTCCTGAGGAGTCCCTCGAACTGTTTGACCACAGTGTTGGGTACATGCTCCAGGAGGATGCCCAGCGTTTGGAAGGCTCTGATGATGATACTGAGCTCGATGAAGGTAGTAACATGAGCACGGACAGAGGGGGTGCCCAAGAAGGACAGCAATCTGGCAGTCATGCTCCCCCTGCTGCAGCATACTGCCAGGTTTGCTCCAGTGATGAGGAGGGAGGGGATGATGAGGTCACTGACTCAACGTGGGTACCTGATAGGAGAGAGGAGGAGGAGGAGGAGGCGGCACATCACCAACGAGGCAGGATGCCCTCCAGGGGCCAGCCTGAGGGCAGCACATTGACTGCATCACCCCCCAAAGCTCCACATGTGCAGGGCGCTGCAGTCTCTGCGCGTTATTCAAAAAGTTCTTTGGTGTGGGCCTTTTTTGAGACGAGTGCATCAGATCGCACCGCTGCTATTTGCAACATATGTCTCAAGCATATCTCGCGTGGCCAAAACATCTCCCGCTTGGGTACCACATGCTTGACCAGACATATGTTGACCTGCCATGCAGTTTGTTGGCAAGCGTATCTAAAAGACCCACACCAAAGAACAAAGAGGACCTCTCCTTGCTCCTCATCAGCTGATTTTTCCAACCCCACTATACCTTCAGTCCTCTCTGAGACCTGCACTGAGAGGAATGAAGGTGTAGAATTAGGTGTGTCACAGCCAAGTACTTGTGGGCAATCTGCTTTTGGTACACCGACGTCAGATTGTACCAGGCAAATTTCCCTGCCCCAGTTGCTGCACCGCTGAAAGAAGTTTGCTCCCAGCCATCCACATGCCCAGCGGTTGAATGCTAGCTTGGCAAAATTGCTAGCAGTTCAACTGCTGCCTTTTCAGTTGGTAGACTCTGCCCCCTTATGTGAGTTTGTGGAATGTGTGGTTCCTCAGTGGCAGGTACCCAAACGCCACTTTTTCTCATGGAAGGCGATTCCGACTCTCTACCGGCATGTGGAAGGCAATGTCCATGCCTCGCTGGACAGGGCGGTCAGCGGTAAGGTGCATATTACCGCTGACTCATGGTCCAGCAGGCATGGACAGGGACGTTACCTAAGTTTCACGGCGCATTGGGTGACTCTGCTGGCAGCTGGGAAGGATGCAGGACAAGGTGCAGTAGTGTTGGAGGTTGTTCCGCCACCACGCCTCCAAAATGCTAATGATTGTGACACACCTCTCTCCTCCACCCCCTCCTCTTCTTCTTCCTCCATGGCTTCTTCCTGTGCTTTGTCCTCGGAACCAGCGGTGCTCCGTAGCCGTTCAAGGGGCTACGCAAGTACGCAGGCCAAAAGATGCCATGCGGTGCTTGAGCTGGTGTGCTTGGGGGACAGGAGGCACACTGGGGCAGAGGTTCTGTCAGCTCTGCAGGGGCAGGTTCAGAGGTGGTTGACGCCACGCCAACTTAAGGCAGGAATGGTGGTTTGCGACAATGGCACCAACCTCCTCTCTGCCCTCCGACAGGGACAAATGACCCATGTGCCCTGTTTGGCTCACGTCCTTAACTTGGTGGTGCAGCGGTTCTTGGGCAGGTACCCGGGCTTACAGGATGTCCTGAGGCAGGCCAGGAAAGTCTGTGTGCATTTCCGCCGGTCATATAATGCCAGTGCTCGGCTGACGGACCTCCAAAAGGAGTTTAACCTGCCCAAGAACCGCCTAATCTGTGACATGCCCACCAGGTGGAACTCGCACACGCAGCAGAGGGCCATCAATGAGTACCTGTGCGACTATGGCACCAGGACAGTGTCAGGGGAGCTTGGTTTTTTTTTTCCCCACGCCAGTGGGCCATGATCAGGGATGCATGCACTGTCCTGTCACCATTTGAGGAGGCCACGAGGATGGTGAGCAGTGACAGTGCATGCATCAGTGACACTGTCCCCCTTGTCCACCTGTTGGAGCACACGCTGCGTGGAATAATGGACAGGGCACTTGAGGCAGAACAGAGGCAGGAAGAGGAGGACTTCCTTAGCTCTCAAGGCCCCCTTTATCCAGACAGTGTTCCTGCGTGCCCGCCGATCACACAGGAAGAGGACGAGGAGGAGGAGGAGGAGGAGGAGGAGGAAGATTGTGTCAGTATGGAGGTGGAGCCTGGCACTCAGCATCAGCAGCAGTCTTTAAGGGATCAGTCCCAAGAAACACATGGACTTGTACGTGGCTGGGAGGAGGTGGCTGCGGACGTTGTTGTCCTTAGTGACCCAGAGGACTCCGGACCGAATGCCTCAGCAAACCTACGCTGCATGGCCTCCCTGATCCTGCAAAGCCTGCGTAAGGATCCTCGTATTCGTGGTATCAAGGAGAAGGACCAATACTGGCTGGCAACCCTCCTTGATCCACGTTACAAGGGTAAGGTTGCGGACCTTATCTTGCCATCGCAGAGGGAGCAGAGGATGAAACATCTTCGGGAGGCCTTGCAGAAAGGTCTGTGCAACGCGTTCCCAGAGACTGGGAGGTTACAAACTCCTGTTTCTGGACAACGTGTTGCTGAGGCTTCGGTCAGTCAAAGAAGGAGCAGTGGAGAAGGTGGCCGTCTGACCGATGCGTTCAGACAATTTTTTGGTCCGCAGCCTCAAGGTATGATCGGTTCCAGCAACCATCGCCAGCGTCTGTTTTACATGGTGCAGGAATACCTAGGGGCAAGATCAGACTTGGACACCTTTCCCACCGAAAATCCTCTGGGTTACTGGGTCTTGAGGATGGATCACTGGCCAGAGCTTGCACAGTATGCAATTGAGCTACTGGCCTGTCCTGCATCCAGCATTCTTTCGGAACGCACATTCAGTGCTGCTGGAGGCGTGGTAACCGATCACAGGGTGCGTCTGTCCACCGACTCGGTCGATCGACTGACCTTCATAAAAATGAATCAGTCTTGGATCACCACCAGCTACCTGATGCTGATGTAACCGAATAATTTTTTTTGAAATCTCAGATCCCTTCAAAGACTGCCTATGCTGATGCTGAGTGACTATCCCTCAGAAATTATCCTCTTCCTCCTCAATCATCACGCTGATAGCTTGTAAGAACATTTTTGGTTCTGGGCGCCACCACCAGTGCCTAAGGCACAATTTTTCAGCCCCTGTTTAACAGGGGCATGTAATTACAATTTTTGATGCAATACTTTGCAGCAGGGCTCGTTTCTGCGTTACAACTAGAGTATCTGTGAGGGGTTGCAGTGTTGTGGCACCAGCACCAGTGCCCAAGGCCCAATTTTTCTGCTCCTGTCTAACAGGGGCGTGTAATTACAATTTTTGATGCAATACTTTGCAGCAGGGCTCGTTCCTGCGTTCCAACTAGAGTGTCTGTAAGGGGTTGCAGTGTTGTGGCACCAGCACCAGTGCCTAAGGCCTAATTTTTCAGCTCCTGTTCAACAGGGGCATGTAATTACAATTCTTGATCTAATATTTCACAGCAGGGCCCTGCGAGGGCTTACAGTGTTGTGGCCATAGCAACACCTAAGGCCCAAATTTCTGCTGAGTATATAGGGCAGGACCCTACTTTCAAACATCTAACTTACAAACGACTCCTACTTGCAAACGGAAGGAGACAACAGGAAGTGAGATGAAATCTACCCCTAGGAAGGGAAATTCTCTCCTGTAAGAGTTAATATGGGAAAAAAAATTCTCCTTTCCACTGATGCTTTCCAATCCTTGTTCCACAAAAAAACCCAAATTTTCAAAAAACATTTTTCATTGGGACAAAAAGTGAGGTGAAATCTTCTGAAGAGGAGGAAAGACAGCAAAACAAATGTCACAGGGGTGATAACCCTTCCCTATGTTTTCCAAAAAGCTTAAAAAAGATTTTTTGGCTGGAGCTAAACACGTTAAAAATGTACCCGTTAAAAATTACAAAGAGATTCTACTTAACAACAAACCTACAGTCCCTGTCTTGTTTGCACCGCCTGTATACTGCTGTTCAGAGTATATAGGGCCTGGTGGCCCCACACCTTTCCTTATTTTAATTTGGGTGCGGGGTTCCCCTTAATATCCATACAAGACCCAAAGGGCCTGGTAATAGACTGGGGGGTACCCATGCCGTTTGTCTCACTGATTTTCATCCATATTGCCATGACCCGACAGTACATTAAACCCGCAAGCAGTTTTAAATGAGATTTTTTCCTTTAAAAATGACATTTGGTGCAGGGACTGTTCTAAACACGGGAAACACGCGTCACTTTACAGGCATACTATAGACACCCCCCAGGCACGATATTTAAAGGAATATTTCACTTTTTTTTTTTTACTTGAAGCATCATTAAAATCACTGCTCCCGAAAAAACGGCCATTTTTAAAAGTTTTTTTTGCATTGATACATGTCCCCTGGGGTAGGACCCGGGTCCCCAAACCCTTTTTAGGACAATACCGTGCAAATTAGCCTTTAAAATGAGCACTTTTGATTTCGAACGTTCGAGTCCCATAGACGTCAATGGGGTTCTAACGTTCGTGCAAACTTTCGGTCCGTTCGCAGGTTCTGGTGCGAACCGAACCGGGGGGTGTTCGGCTCATCCCTAGTGGTCAGTGAGAAGAATGTCCCTTACATTGGTGAAAATTATATAAAGTAAATAAAAATAGTTAAAAGAAAATGTAAAGCCCCCCCAATGACCCCTGCACAAGCTCTATATGAAATGCTTTATGTAGGACGAGCACATGTATGTAAAAATGTGTCTATAGATGCAAATGCTGGACACGGGAGTGCACCCGCAAGGTAAGCCCCCCGGGAGAGCGCTTTTCCTAGGGGGTTATCTGATGCAGGGAGGAGCCACGAGAGCCACCGTGGGACTCCAGAAGTCGAGGATCGGGGCCACTCTGTGCAAAACGAGCTGCACAGTGGAGGTAAGTATGACATGTTTGTTATTTAAAAAAAAAAACGAGCATTTACAATCACTTTGATTTTGGAAATGTACCATTGTTGCACTTTCTTTAATGTGAGTTTATTTTTCTTTATATTCTATAGTAAACATTTATTTTGAACAGAGTGCAGAGAAATTCTGTGACGAATGCATGTAGTGTGGGCAGTGTGGCTGGGAACACATGAGCGGGGACAGGGGGCTCCAGGATCTCCTTTTGCCCAGGGGCCCCATGAGTTGTCAGTCCGCCCCTGAGTAAACATAAAAGGATATCTTACACATGATATTTGGAGCTTATCAGCATATTTGTATCTGATATGAATACCATTATATGGATGTTAACATCCACTGTTTAACTTTGATGTTCTGAGGCCCATCTCTCTAGATGAGTGTGCCTTTCTGAGGTGGTGATGTGTGAACAAAGTGGGAGTACATCCCATAAGCAACGCTGTGTGCAGTGTAAAACTTAAAGAGGTTGTAAACCTTGAAAAAACAAAAAGCAAATCCTGCAAGACAAAGGCATAATGAGCTAGTATGCATGATTATTGTATATATGTGTGACACAATAGATGTTTATCCTGTTTTTTCAATATATTTTTCTAGAATAGAAATTTCTCTTGGTTACACCCACCCCTGAGGAAGGAGATACGCACACTTCAAAACGTGTTGGGTGCAAGAGTATTTTACACTATTGTATGTACATTGATGCTAAAATGTTATATATGCATTCCGGATATTATGTGTTACATGACTAATATATTTTTACATTATACATTCAATAAATGATGTTTGTATTAAAACACTATTTTACTTATGTTCCTTAAAAGTCCACCACTAGGGGATTGTCTTTTTCTTAGCTCCCTGTGATGGAGAGTAGGAAAACCAGTGGCTGTGGCTGCGCCTTAGGCAGTAGTGCACCCTAGGTGGCTGACTAGTTCGCCTAGCGGTAGCTCCAGCCATGCCTGTAGGGTTAGAAAAATGTTCTTGTACAGGCCTTTGATGCTACAAGACAGACGACATGATAAGCAAGGGTTTTCTGCATTATCTGCTATATTATATGTTATGTCCCTTTGACACAGGGTCTCTCAGGGTGTTGCTAGCAATGCTGCCAGTATCTGTTCAGCAAGTTACACACAGGCTTGATGCACTTCTTAACCAGGGAAGTGTTTATTACTCACTCAGAAAGTGATATACATTCTTACATGGAGGAGTCTTATACAACAGGTCTCCCTCTCAGTATCATGCTGCTGCTTCCAGTCCCACACACACTGACTGACTTCCTGGTATAGCCACTCCCCCAGCATGCATCAGGAGAAAGGGGTTAAGGGTCACAGTGATTCTGAATAAACATTACATTATACATGATAAATAATATAAAAAGAACATTGATGACTGTAAACATAAACTTTTTTTAAAGTTAACACTTTTCTAATCAAAAGATAGGTCAGTGCTGTATAGATCATCTTGTTCAGCTTGGACTACATCAAATGTAACATATAAAAATACTTAAAAGGTAACTACACTTTTGTGGGAAAAAATAGAAAACAAAGAAAAAATAATATAGCGTATACAATTGCGACACAAATCATATTGTAGTTGGATGTTATTAAAAATTACCATTCCATATCCTCGATCTAGGGGTAGATGGCAGAACCATCTACCCCTAGCCAACAACCAATAAATCACCAAAAAATTGTCAGAAACAGGTTTAGGTTATTTAGGAATGACCCTAACAAGAAACCTGAAAAACCTCTATAAAATTTTTTTTTATCCGATTTAGACAGAAATTTCTCCAGTCTCTTCATCGGTTAGAAAAACACAAATTCTTTGGTGGCAATTAATATGACTACCCCCTTCAAATTCTATACCTTTTTCATACCCTACCTATCCCAATACCTAAAAGCTACATTAACTCCCTGCAAACATCCCTACAAAACTACATTTGGGCAGGGAAAAAGCCAAGAGTGTCTAGAAACAGACTCATCAAACACAAAGTAAGGAAGTTGATAGCCAGTAGCCAATAGCTGCCCTAGCGTCAGTTTTTGTCCGTTGGACTAGCATACAGACGAGCGGATTTCTGGGTCCGGCAGAGTTACGATGTAAAGATTTGAAGCATGTTCCAAATCTAATGTCCGTCAGATTTGCGGCTGGAAAAGTCTGCGGAAAGTCCGGGGAAGCCCACACACGATCGGATTGTCCGCCGGACTTGGTCTGTCGGCGTCCGTCGAACTTTTGTAGCTGAAACGTCCGACCATGTGTACGCGGCATTACTCTTGACTAGGGATGAGCCGAAAACCCCCCTGTTCGGTGCGCACCAGAACATGCAAACAGGCAAAAAATTAGTTTGAACACGCAAACACCGTTAAAGTCTATGGGACTCGAACATGAATAATCAAAAGTGCTAATTTTAAAGGCTTACATGCAAGTTATTGTCATAAAAAGTGTTTGGGGACCTGGGTCCTGCCCCAGGGGACATGGATCAATGCAAAAAAAGTTTTAAAAACGGTCATTTTTTCGGGAGCAGTGATTTTAATAATGCTTAAAATGAAACAATAAAAGTGTAAAATTCCTTTAAATTTCATATCTGGGGGTTGTCTATAGTATGCCTGTAAAAGGGGCACATGTTTCCCGTGTTTAGAACAGTCTGACAGCAAAATGACATTTCAAAGGAAAAAAAGTCATTTAGAACTACTCGCCGCTATTAATAAATTGTTGGTCCAACAATACACATAAAAGTTCATTGATATAAACGGCATGGGATTTCCCCACAGGGGAACCCCGTGCCAAAATTTTTTAAAAAATGGCGTGGGTCCCCCCAAAAATCCATACCAGACCCTTATCTGAGCACACAATCTGGAAGGCCGCAGGAAAAGAGGGGGGATGAGAGAGCGCCCCCCCTCCTGAACCGTACCAGGCAACATGCCCTCAACAATGTAAGGGTGCTTTGGGGTCCCCCCAAAGCACCTTGTCCCCATGTTGATAGGGACAAGGGCCTCATCCTCATAACCCTTGCCCGGTGGTTGTGGGGGTCTGCGGGCGGGGGGCTCATCGGAATGTAGAAGCCCCATTTAACAAGGGGACCCCCAGATCCTGCCCCCCCATTTGAAATGGTAAGGGGGTATAAAAGTGCCCGCACCATTTCACAAAAAAAGTGTCAAAAATGTTAAAAATGACAAGAGACAGCTTTTGACAATTCCTTTAGTTAAAGTCTCCTTCTTTCCATCTTCTTTCTTCTATCTTCTTTCTTCTATCTTCCTTCGGTTTCTTCCTCCATCTTCTTCTTCCTCTGGTTCTTCCTCCGATCCCCGTCAAGTCCCTTGCGTGAGAGGGGGCGGGGTCACTGGGTGGCCCCGCCCTCCGTTATTTAAGAAGTGTCAGAAGACAAGAAGCATCACACAGCTGGAGCCTCCCATCATGGATGCGGAGCGGCTTGAGAACGAAGAAGGGAAGAAAATGCCGTGGAGGAAGGTGCCTGACGAGAACACAGGAGCAAGAAGCAGGGGATCGGAGGAAGAACCAGTGGAAGAAGCAGATAGAGGAAGAAACCAAAGGAAGATAGAAGAAAGAAGATAGAAGAAAAAAGATGGAAAGAAGAAGACTTTAAATAAAGGAATTGTCAAAAACTGTCTGTTGTCATTTTTAACATTTTTGACACTTTTTTGGTGAAATGGTAGGGCACTTTTGTACCCCCTTACCATTTCACACGAGGGGCCGGGATCTGGGGGTTCCCTTGTTAAAGATCTGAAGGATCTGGTATGGATTTTGAGGGGGACCCCACGCCATTTTTTTTTATTTTGGCGCGGGGTTCCCCTTAATATCCATACCAGACTTGAAGGGCCTGGTATGGAATTTAGGGGGCCCCCACGCCATTTTTTTTTAAATTTTGGTTTGGGGTTCCCCTGTGGGGAAATCCCATGCTGTTTTTATCAATGAACTTTTATGTGTATTGTCAGACCGACAATTCATTAACAGCTGCGAGTAGTTTTAAATGACTTTTTTTCTTTGAAATGTCATTTTGCTGTCAGACTGTTCTAAACACGGGAAACATGCACCCTTTTACAGGCATACTATAGACACCCCCCAGGTACGAAATTTAAAGGAATATTACACTTTTATTGTTTCACTTTAAGCATTATTAAAATCACTGCTTCCGAAAAACGGCCGTTTTAAAAACTTTTTTTTGCATTGATCCATGTCCCCTGGGGCAGGACCCAGGTCCCCAAACACTTTTTATGACAATACCATGCATATAAGCCTTTAAAATTAGCACTTTTGATTTCTCCCATAGACTTTTAAAGGGCGTTCCGCGGCTTTCGAATTTGCCGCGAACGCCCCAAATTGTTTGCTGTTCGATGAACTGGCGAACAGCCGATGTTCGAGTCGAACATGATTTTGACTCGAACAGCCGATGTTCGAGACGAACATGAGTTTGACTCGAACTCGAAGCTCATCCCTACTCTTGACTAACCTAGTCCAAAAGGGTCAGATCAAACCTTTCCACATCCTCAAAACAGACCTTGGCTCAGAATCCTACCAGTATCTACAAATTGCTCACTCTCTTAAGAGCAACCCACAACTTTTGATCTCCATTCCCATACAGGCAATAACATAGTATTCACCCCACTCCTCCAAGAGTAAAGGCATCTCTCGATTTTACAATGCACTACAAGAAAAGACACAATTCCAACACTCCCTGGCCTTTAACCAATGGGAGCGAGATCTAGGCAGACCAAACACAGGAAAGCAATGGCAGAGAGCTCTCCAATCCACATATGACACCACAAAATGCACTGCACTGTTGGAACTCACACAAAACATTGTTCAAAGGAAATGCTTAACCCTGGATAGAATAGCTAAATTTGATAAATGCACATCCCCCAATTGCTGGAGGAACTGCAGTTCACCGGGTTCTTTATTCCGTACACTCTGGGAATGTCCTAACATAACGCACTACTGGCATGAAGTCTTTTCAATTCTTTCACAAATTATCTGATTGAACATAATACCATCACTTGAACTAGTCCTATTAAACCTAAATAAAGATTCCATACTTATAGCTCACAGAAAAGTAATTACCCACATAATACTTGCAGCCAAATGCAACATAACCAAACTATGGAAAAATATAAAACCCCCAGTTGTTATAGATGTCATTATGATGGTCAGACCCACAACAATTATGAGATTCTCCTGACAAAATATAGCCAATCTTACACCAAGCTGAGACAAATGTGGAACTAAAGCCTCGTACACACAATCGGATTTTCCATAAACAAAACCTCATACTTTTGTCCGAAGTGCATTGGCCCCAAACTTGCCTTGCATACAAACGGCAAGGAACTGTCATCCAACAAACACGAACATAGTGACGTGCTACGTGGTTCTTCAGCTCTTTAGCCACACCCTTTCAGCTCCTTCTGCTAATTTTGTGTTAGAAGAAGTTTGGTGAGTGTTGATTCATGCTTTTCAGTTTGCTGTTTTCATTTAGCGCTTTTCAGTTTGCGATTTTCATTTTGTGCTTTTCAGTTCATTTTTGACTGGCCATTCGTCAACCAGCCATGTTGCAGAATCGGAGGAGATAACGTGTTATTTATTATTGGCCTTGGACTTATTGCTTTGACCCAAGTCCAGTCCAGAAACAGGAGGAAGAGGATTTCTTGGACCAAAAATTGGTTTCTTTATTAATCATGACCAATTATGTCATATGCCTTTGTTGCAGGAGCTCCAGGAGAATAATCCAGATGATTTTCAGAATTATCTTTGGATGACGGACCCCTGCTTTCACCAACTCTTGGCATTGCTGACCCCCTATATTAAGAAGCAGGACACATGCATGAGGCTTTTATTTTATTTTTTTGGTTGAATAATAATGATTTGATTTGTTATATTTTCTATATTTTTGGATGCTTAGAATGCACTTTTTGGTTAAGTTCTATTGGCAGATAGCATGTCTAATTGTATTTGTTTTCTTTTTTTAATGCACAAAAAAAAAATGACAGTTTGGGAGTAGGCAGTTACATTTAAAAAATTACAATGTAAAATTGACAAGGGACACCAACATAGTTGTATCTTTGATCTTAAAAACTATGGGATAATGGTGTTGTGGTAACTTTCCCCCCCAAAAAAAGCATAATAATATTATTCTTGATATCACTAGGAAAAAAAAGCCTTTGAAAATGTGCTTGCAATAACTTCATCAGTATCACCAGCAAAGCAGCTGCATTATTATCCCAATACAAAAGAAGAGAATGTGCGCTGAATTTCGTGATTTCATAATTTGCCACATCACAAATGTTAGTTCTCCATTATGAACGCTAGTTTACAAGACCAACCGCTTCTGGCTCGTCCTTGCTTCTTAGCATGCGTGTTTGTGCTTTGCACTTTTGTCCGATGGACTTGTGTACACATGCTCGGAAAATCCGACAACAGACATTTATCTTTGGAAAATTTTAAAACCTGCCATCCAGCATTTTAGTCAATGTTTATCTGGCGCTCCAGATGGGGTAATCGTTAGGGGTATAGTCTGTGGCTGTAATAGCTGGATGGTGATGTATCCATAGAAAGGGGTATTAATCTTTAAAAAGGAAGGCAGCCTTCCTTCAGAGTGTGTCCAGAACTCTGCAAGACATGTAAGGAAAAAACAGGGAGGGGGAGGTGCCGACCTGAGTGTAGTATTAAAATGATGACTTTAATAGGATAAGATTAAAAACACTTAAAAGATGATAGAAGATGCATGCTCATCAAAGTAAAGTACAGTCCTGGCATTCCACATGGCTCTGTGGGTCCCACCGCTGTACCGGATAGCTGGAAAGGATTGAGCAGATGGCAGGAATGGATCACAGTGTTTCTCCAGGAGCAAAGGAACCAAGCAGCTCCACACAGACCAGCATGAACCGATTGGACCTAGGCAGGGCTGGAATCTTGTCAATCGGGGCTGCAGTGATGAAAGGCTACCTATGCATCTTCTATCATCTTGTAAGTGTTTTTAATCTTATCTTATTAAAGTCATTATTTTAATACTACACTCAGGTCGGCGCCTCCCATTCCCTGTTTTTTCCTTACATGCCATCCAGCATTTGTCCGCATAAAATCCGACAACATTTGTCCAATGGAGCATGCAAATGGTCGGATTTTCCAGCAACAGCCTGTCCTCGCACATTTCCCATCGGAAAATCCGATCATGTGTGTACGTGGCTTAACTGGTATAAAACATTTACTAGGAAGTAATTACTTGGTAGTCTCTTCATGCATGTTTCCCTTCCTGTTCCACCTCTCCTTCCCCTATCCCTCACCCCCCATCCCTCCCTCTTCACCCTAACCCACCCCCTCCCCTTTTCCACCCACCTACCCACCCCCTACTTGAGCTACTATTGTTGCAACTTTTATAGCACTTACTTGTATACCTAAGGAACATTGTTAGAAAGTTTTTTTTTTATATATAGAACATATAGAATGATAAACTTGAGCTCATCTACTAAGATAATTGTACAACCTGCCAATTTTACATACCTTGTTTTTGTAACACATATTTCTTGCTCTTATGTTTCTTAATCCACATTCCGGCAACATGACAATGTTTGTAACCTGAAGATGCACAAAAAAAAATATTGAAACAGAAAAATGACTGTTCCTCTCCAATCTGCAGCAGCTGTAATTTTCAGAAAATGCAATATGGCTACCTGGAGGTGTTCTGTACACAAAATGTGTACAGAACGCTCCTCAGAAACATTATTTCCTGCTTGTGTGATTGGCTCACCGATTTTCCCAGAAGTCTGCACTAAGATACTAGTCAGATTTCAGGCATCCCCTAGAACAAAAATGTTTGGTGAGATACTCCAAATAAGAGCACATTTAAAGGGATGCAGGCCCAGCAGATTTCCTCATTAGTACCCTGTAGCTGCCACAGCTGATTGATAATTATGAAACCACTCCCATTAGATTCACTTTCCCACATGGACATAGAGAAACACACACATGGATTTCTTCAGAATAACAAAAAGGGTAAGAATCATCTGCCACAAAGTTTGTTAAAATCCTTGCAGTGTTTACTGTATATATATCACCAGGGGGGATTATGGTCAGTTGGGGTGGGGGCTGCAAGGGGACTTTTATTAAAAGAAGTTCACAAACCACATGGGGTAACTGTTACATTCTCTCTCCAGGAAAGCACTGCTGCTCTGGCCTTAATCCGTAGGTCATTGTCTGTATCTTCCAGATAGTCTCACATGGGTTCTATGCTCACATACACAATCTCACAGCTCCCTGCTGCACCTTCTGTGCAGAGACCTCCTGTGTACCCACACTGCCCAGGTGCACAATCAAGATAATGTTTTTTTTTTTAATCAATTTTTATTTAAAGATTTTTTTTTGAAGTACAAAATGCGGGGGGATGAATAAATGCATTGAAAAATAATGAATTCATTAAACAAAAACAAATGAAAGAAAAATTAATAAATAAATAAATAATTCTCCTTTAAGAGCATTGGGCGAAGTGACGTTTGATGCCACTTCCGCCAGTCAATGCTATGGAGCCGAGTGGGGGCCATCTTCCCCTCACTGGGCAACCAGCCAAGCAGTAGAGAGGACCCGATCATTTCCGCCACTACCGATGTCTCCGGTAAGCGGCGGAGACCACTGGAGCATGGCGGAAGATGGACTCTCCTGCCCCCTGATAAAAGTGATCACACAGCGAATCTGCCACTGAGACCACTTTAATCTGAAAGCAGACCGCCAGCTGAAGAGGAGGATACCGGGGTTATGGCAGCTATCTGCTGCCATAAAAACGGTACTCCTCTTAAAAACATCCGACCTATATTGTTGTGAGTCGGTCCGGAAGTGGTTAACCAACTGTACAAAAGTGGCAACCACCCAAGTAGAAGATCAGCCAACTTAAATATAAGATCTACAAAGATGCCATCACTAGGTAAAAATAAATGGCTGAGTATGTTCCTGGAAATGGTTCAGGTATACTTGGAAGCAATCCCTTGGAAGCAACCAGGCCACGACAGCCTCACCCCAATAGAATGTCAGGCACTAAAAGAACTTTAAAGAGGCAAGACATGTCATAATTAAAAGAAGTGACAAGGGCGGGAACATCGTCCTTTTGGACGATGAGGACTATGAAAAAGAAGCCAAACGCCTTCTGGGAGACCCCAATACCTATCAAAGATTAGATCAAGACCCCTTTCCCAGGGTAGTGCGAGAACTGAATAGTAAATTGGATGATGCAGTAGAGGCGGGCCTATTAACCAAAAAAGAGTTTGAATACCTTTCGGTAGATGACTGTAATGTTCCCACCTTCTACTGTATCCCAAAAGTCCATAAGTCCCTGAAAAATCCCCCAGGAAGGCCAATTGTTTCCGCCATCCGAGGACCCCTGGACAGAATAGGAAAATACTTGGATTCCCTTTTAAAAACCATGGTGAACGAACTAAAATCATTTGTACAGGATACACGCCATGTACTGGCGAAGGTCGCGGATCTAAGAATTACAGAAGAAGCATGGCTAGTAAGTATCGATGTAGAGTCATTATATACATCGATACCACATAACTGGGGAATAGCGGCAGTCAAAAGATTCCTGGAAAAGAGCTTTCCAAAATTTGAGTCCCAGAATGAATTTCTAATCGAACTTCTGGAATTCGCATTGAACAATAATTTCTTTCAGTTCTCAAAAAAGTTCTACCAACAGATTAAAGGCACCTCAATGGGGGCAGCGTGGGCACCGGCCTATGCATGCCTCCATCTGGGAAGCTGGGAGGAAGAGGAGGTTTTTGGCCATCCGATGTACCTCGGCCACGTACATACGTGGCTGAGGTACATCGATGACGTGCTGGTCGTGTGGGTGGGTGATATTGACTCCCTCCATGAGTTTGTTGCAGAACTCAATGTCAACGAACGTAACATACGCCTAACCTACACATACGATCAGCACAAACTATCTTTTCTAGACCTAACCATTAAACTTGAGGAGGGCATGGTAAGCACCTGTACTTATCGCAAACAGACGGCAGCAAATACACTACTCAGAGCCGATAGCCACCACCCCCCCTGGCTCAAAAATGGAATCCCCACAGGACAGTTCATAAGAATAAAGCGAAACTGCTCTAATGTAAAAGATCTAACTAGGGAATCAAAAGAACTGTATAAAAGATTCCGGGAAAGGGGGTATTCCCATCGACAGATCCGCAGGGCAAGACAGAAAGCAGCAGCACGAACTAGGGAAAGCCTTCTAACTATAAATCAAAAACCTGAACCATCAAGAATATCAGAACCAGGCCCAGTGAGACTTATCACTACGTATGGAGCACAGTGGGGCTCTGTACATAAAGCATTAGAAAAAAACTGGAATGTACTACTGAAAAACAAAAGCATAGCCAAAATAGTGGGGGAAAGACCTAAGATGGTAGCTCGGAGATCAAAAAGCCTCAGAGATATACTCATACATTCAGAATACACTAAACAACAGAACCCCACCTGGTTGTCCGATTACCCACTTAGTAGAGGAATGTTCCCATGCACAAAATGTCAAATATGCCCATTTGTTGAAAGAACAGACACATTTAGGGATGCAAAAGGAGAAAAGGAATATGAAATCAGAGAGTTAATAAACTGTTCAACCTCCAAGGTGATATATATGATCACCTGCCCATGTCCCAAAATCTACATAGGGAAGACCAAAAGACCTCTTAAGGTCAGAATAGGAGAGCATATAAGAGACATCAAGAAGGAAAAGGAGAGAATTGTAAAGGAGGGACAAAAAGGAGAAAAAAGATGAATGACCAGTAGCTAAACATTTTACACAGCACCATCATGGCAAAACAGAAGGCCTAAAGGTTAAAGGTATATATATCCTTAAACTTCCAGAAAGAAGAGGAGACTTTGATCGTATCCTCCTACTAAAAGAAAAATGGTGGATATATACCCTGAAATATTTAGCACCCTTTGGTATGAACACAGAGCTAAAATTACAACCCTTCTTAAATCAATGAAAAAGCTTTGAGATAAAGTTAAACTCTCTGTAATGTATATCATAGGTACACCTAAATAACTTCTTAGGCGTTCCTCTCCATATCTCCTCCTGCACTTAGCACTTCTGACCTTCTCTCCTCCAAGGTTCCTTCCACCCTCAAGTTTCACTACCCTGGTTTCTCCTTCCCCCCCCTCTTTCCCCCCCCCTCTTTCCCCCTTCCCCCATCCCCCCCTACCCCCTCCCCCCCCCACACTTCCCCGTCCTCTCTTTTTCTCCATTTTTTCTTCCCTTCTCCATCAAGGCACTGATATACCCCTTGGGGACTAATTGGAGGATATTCAGCCTTCTTCAGTCAGTCATTAGTCCCTAAAAAGTTGGGACAATGACTAACTGAGGTATCAGATTGACTTTAAGCCCTGATCCCTTGACAGGTTTTCTCGACTAAAGTTACCTTACCTATATAGGTCATGAAGTGTATCCAATTCTTTAAAAAAAAAAATTCTCAGTAAGTAAACTGAAAGATCAACACTTATATATCTAATGTCTTTACAATAGGAAACATATGTGAGAGTGAAAGAGCTAGCAATTATTAGTATATAGAGGAGAATGCTGTAATATTAGAGAAATATAGGGGCAACATGGAAAAGTCACAGATAAACAAAAGACAATTATTCAAACTGTGGTTTAAGTTTGTTTGAAAACAAAAGGAGGAGCGATCACACTCTAAATTACTATAAAGGAGGGGTGGAGGCCGGCTCCTTCAACGTCCAGTTGAAGCTACGTAACGCAAATGTTGCAAAATGTGTCAACGTAAGCTACATGCAGAGACGCAGTGTTGGTGACCCCAGATGCACCTCTAGATGGTGAAGGAGCGGAGCAGCGGAGTAACGGAGACCGCGGAGGAAAGAGCAGAACAGTAAGCATGCCCAGCGGAAGCTGCTACTGAACTAAAGTGCGTGGAGCTACGAACAACAAACCGCTTAGCTACTAGGATATCTGATCCACTAGGAATCCAGAGAAACATCCAGCGCAGCGGGACGTGCAATTGTCTGACTATGGAGACTTCATATTCTCTGATAGCCGTCCTTTCACTCAAACGCCGGTAACAGGGAAAAGCAAGGAACTCGTCCCATCCCAAATACACCAGAGTCCACATAAGGAAGAAAAGCAGTAACGTAGCACTATTGATTGCTTTATCTATTTGAAAAGCATCCCAGTCTAGCAATTTGAAATGATATACATAGAAAAATCTTCATTGATTTGGTTGCTGTGACAAGCTGGGGATAATTAGAGGCACAAGGGATTGTTAATCCAATGCTTTCACTATTACTGCTCACCCACATGCATGTAACCACTATCTGACAGATCTGTTTATGATTATGAACTGAATCTCTAGTAACATCTTGTATATCCAAGCTTGGACTTTATCAACACAAGTACGGAACAGGAACCTGGATAACAAAAAATTTGAAAGATAACTTCTATAACATGGGGGAGTTATACAGGTTTAGCCCCCATATACCTTTCGCTGCATAATTAATTGGTTTATCAACTACTCCTGGATATCTTGCATTAGTGTAGACACCATCTATTAAACTTACCTAGGCCATCAGCATCCCTGGGGATCACCCTTGCCTAGCAAACCCTACTATACACAATACATGTTAATTTTCTTTATTAATCTTTAATAGCACTGGCAATTAGCCACAGAGTTTGCTATGCAAAGGTGAAATACATGAGGCGCCTGCACTGTATGTTATTTGTTGGTTTGTTTTAATGTATGTATTGTCAGTCCTATAATGTTTGTTTGTCTGTTACTTTGATACATCACCTGTTATGCAAAGCATGTGTAGTATCATTTTATGATAAGCTGTCAGAGGTCACAGAGTTGCTAACCTTAATGGAAAGTAACTAAATGTTTTTTATACCAGTGAGTTTGAATTTCAAAACACTAATAAAAATTGGATATTTTTTACATATTATCTCTCAGACTGCCCTTTCTGACCAAAAGTAGCTATCTTTTTTATCCTAGGGATACCCAATCTGTGGTTCTCCCAGGGATAATCTATTTTGTATGCGTTTGGTATAAGCTATGGCCAGAACCTCTAAGATGGAGGAGTGACAGAGAGCAAAAAAAATATAAATTCCATAAACAATAGAGGGTGAGTTACCATGTGGTCTTTTTGTAGTTGTTGGTCGTATGGCAACCACCCAAACCTATAACTAGCCTTTGCCGTAAGATACAGGAGGAGGGCCCTGCCCATGATTTACTAATTCCTGAGTAAAGCATCCTGGAGCACCTTAGCCTGCATGGGAGAGAACCCTGGGTAACACAATACCCTTCAAATATCATGCCAGGGAACTGTACTGTCACAACATGTATAAATATGAAAAAAAATATTCATAAATATGATAGGCACCACATTGTACATTAACCACTTGTGAGTGACCGCACTAAAGCCGAATGACAGCTACAACGGGGCCAGCTAGTTCTGGGAGGCTGTCATATGATGGCCTCCCATGACCGTGCCTGCCTTCAGACACTGCTGATCACTTCACCATGTGATCAGCTGTATCCACTCATCACAGATGTAAACAGAAGCTGGTTATCGGCACCCCTTTCTTAAAGTGGGATTCTGGCCACTATAATTTGTTTTAAAAGTCAGCAGCTACAAACACTGTAGCTGCTGACTTTAAAAAAGTAGACTTACCTGTCCTGGGTGCCGTGATGTCGGCCGCCCAAGGCCGACCCATCCCTCGGCTCTTGGGTCCCGGCACTGCAATCCTAAGTAAGGCAAACAGGCAGCGGAGCCTTGTGGCTTCACTACCAGTTTCCTACTGTGCACACGCGAGTGTGAATGGCCCCGTGGTTTTCTGGGAACACACACAGTTCCCAGAAGGCAACGGGGCCACTCAGCTAGGAGCAGAACACGCCGCGGAATAGGAAGAGGCAGATTAGGAAGACTGCCTAGCAACAAGGGTTCAGGTAAGTTTATTTTATTTATTTTTTTTTTAATGTTTTTTTTAAATTTTTTTAGGATTTTTGGTGCAGCTTTTTTTTCAGGGTGGCCCTCCACTTTAATGCTGACAGAATGAGGAGAGAAGAGAGCCGATAATCAGCTTGTGTAAAAGGGACATGTGCACTGATAATCAGGGCACTGATTATCAGTGTAGTCCTAAGATAAAAGTGGCCTCCGCAGCAGATTCACTGCGAGATCACTTTTATTGGTGGCTCCCGCCGCTCTGGTCATCTCCGCCTCTTACCGGACCCATGGGTAGTGGTGGAGATGATCGCATCCTTTCCCGTGGATGCCTGGCTTCAGACTGAGGGGAAGATGGCCCCCGCTGGGCTCTGTAGCATGGGAGGGCGGAAGCGAAGTCAAACGTCACTTCTGCCCATAGCTCTGAAAAGAAGACATTTTTTATTTGTATATTTTTTTCAACTGACATTTTTTTTTATTGCATTTTAGTTTAAATATGAGATATGAGGTCTTTTTGACCCCAGATTTATATTTAAGAGGTCCTGTCATGCTTTTTTTCTACTACAAGGGATGTTTACATTCCTTATAATAGGAATAAAAGTGACACAATTAAAAAAAAAAAAAAGACAAAATAAAAAAATTAAAAGTAAAATAAATAAGATTTTTTTTTTTTTTTTAAAGCGCCTCATCCCGACGAGCTTGCCGCAGCAGCAAATGCATATGTGAGTAGCGCCGCATATGAAAACAGTGTTCAAACCACACATGTGAGGTATTGCCATGATTGTTAGAATAAGAGCAATAATATTAGCCCTAGACCTCCTCCGTAACTCAAAACTGGTAACGTATAGACATTTTTAACCACCTCCCACCCAGCCACTGCATAAACGGCGGGGTGTTTTTTTCTTCGTTCTGAGTGAACATTCAGGAACGTCCCTCAGAACGAGTGTTTGCAGCGTGGCCTGTGATCATTATGATTACAGAATCCAGCTGAGCAGAGATCAGGATATGGGCGCTGTGATTGGCCCTCCCAATCACGTGATGGCAGTGTCCAATCACAGCCGTCACAATGTAAACAGAGACATGTATCTCTGTGACAGTTCTCCCCGAAATGTAGCAGCATCAAAATTTATCAAGAAAAATTACTTATTTGCAAAATTTTAGAACAGAAACTAAGAAAAATTCATTTTTCTTGAAAATTTTCGGTATTTTTTTATTTGTAGCGTAAAAAATAAAAACCCCAGCGGTGATTACATACCACCAAAAGAAAGCTCTATTTGTGTGAAAAAAATGATAAAAATGTCATTTGGGTACAGTGTTACATGACCGCGCAATTCTCATTCAAAGTTTGACAGTGCTGAAAGCTGAAAATTGATCTGGAAAGGAGGGAGGTGAAAGTGTCCAGTATTGAAGTGGTTAAACATCGCATATGGAGATTTTTAAGGATAAAAGTTTGTCGCCATTACACGGGCGCAATTTTGAAGTGTGACATGTTAGGTATCAGTTTACTTGGCGTAATATTATCTTTCACAATATTAAAAAAAAAAAAAACTGGCCTAACTTTACTGATGTCTTATTTTTTAATTATAAAAAGTGTATTTTTTCCAAAAAAAGTGCACTTGTAAGACCGCTGCGCAAATGTGATGTGACAGAAAGTATTGCAATGACTGCCATTTTATTCTATAGGGTGTTAGAAAAAAATATATAATGTTTGGGGGTTCTAAGTAATTTTCTAGCAAAAAAAATTATTTTAACTTAACTTTAAACACCAAATGTCAAAAAGAGGCTCAGTCCTCAAGTGGTTAAATGCCAATAAAATAAAGCTCTATTTGTGTGGAAAAATGATACAAATTTTGTTTGGTTACAGTTTCACATGACCATGCAAATGTCATTCAAAGTGCAACAGTGCTGAAAGCTGAAAATTGGCCTGGACAGGAAGGGGGTGAAAGTGCCCAGTAGGCAAGTGGTTAAAGTGATTGTAACAATCAACTTGTAATGTCGTAATTAGGATTGTTGTTGGAATTGTTTACCTTTAGGAGATGTTTTGATTATCTTTGCCTATGATCCACCCCTAAATGTTGTATCAAGGAGTGGTGTTGAATATTTTTGAGTTGTTTTTAATTAACATACTGGTAGGAGCTGTTCTTTATAATTTAATTGAGTTTTTATGAATTGCCATGGCTAACACTCATCTACTTATTTGAAGTTTAAAATGGCCACCATCGGGTTGCCATGACAATAGAAAACATATTAAAGTCCGGCTATGTTCACCCGATTCCAAGCCCTCGCTAAAGTCACGTGATCAGTGATGCAGCGAGTTGGAAGGAGTGAGGCCACTTCCGGTCGCAGCCAATTTTAAATGTAAGTTTGTTGCTTTGAATAAATATTTTTTTATGGAATTACTGCACTATGGAGATCTCCTTTATTTTATATGAGTCTTGAATGGAGGAGAGTGGACGAGAATAAAAAGGATGTATTTTGCACAGCGGGAGAACACTGTTTTTTATTTTTATCCCCAACCACTCCATATACCTTTCCATGGTCTGGTGCTCTAAGAAGAGGAGTGGAGTGGAAATCGCCATTAAAGATCACAATTACTAAAAGTGCTACTAGACCCGCTGGGGTCTTTATTTGAGGTGAGAGGCTGGGGCACACTATTGGTGGATTACAGATGGTGGAAGAATTGATGGTTTTCCTGCACTTGATTGTTGCACATCTACCATCAACATCTTTATCTTTTGATTGCACAAGCACTTTTTTGAATCTTAGAACTAAGGAATTTTTGCACATGCACTTTTTTGCACATGTGAATTCTGGATTGTTATTTCACTGTTTGGACTGTTTTATATATTGTTTACTATAGCACTTTATTTGAGTTAGCGCCACATTTATTATATTCAATTTACTATTCTGTTGCGTGGGGACACTCTTTTAATGTTGGCTGCCACTCCTTAAAGGTTATATGTTTGTTTTACGCAGTTGTTTTTTATTATACTTTAAAAATGCTGTGCTATTGTCTCAATCACATAAAAGACAGAAAAAACACAATATTTCTTGAATTCAGTGCAAATGAAGATAAAGGTGAAAATAAAAAAATATAGAAGTCCCACAAAAGTCCACAAATTTAGCATTCAGTGCTGATCATTGTGAATTGGAAGTGTAGCACCAATCTCGGAATAAAGTGTGCTGTAATCCAAACCTCCACCCCGTAACAATATGTAAGGCTTACCAGAAGGAATTGACCATTCATTACAGATAGGTCAATTCAAGCATGAGGTAACACAATATCATCTGTGACCAATTAGGTAGCAGATCAACCCCAGCAATGGTAGTATACTCTCACCGGAATGTTCCTCCACATACTGATATGTTAGGGATAAAGCAAAAAAACCCTCATAGTGTACTTTGTTTAAAACATATTGCTACATTGAATACAATCATTAAACTCACATGTCATCCAGTAAAAAGCACTTTCTTGGGGGGCGTGGCCTGGCCGTGGAAGATGATAGCCGCCTGAACACGGACCTCCGCTCCTCCACATAGCTTTCCATCACCATCCAGCAGCCCATCCGAGCCTTTCACCCCCCTGAATAGGGGAAAACAGTACTACATCACCCTGGGATTATATCCCACAAGTGTTCCTAATTACAGGGATCGTATCAGCTCCTGAAATACTACATACGGCCCACTCAGCCTCAGGCCCAAGATGGCACCAGCCGAGATTGCGGCAACCCGCCGCTGCCCACACAGCCTGAGCCCAGCAAGGATGCAGTATCAGACATTGAAGAGACACTCGAGCTGCAGCCACACACTGACTCCTCTCCCTTTGACAGAGGTAAGCGCTCAGCTCTCTCCCCAGAACACTTACCTGCCAAGCCTCCTCTTATGAAGAAGCACTTTGGTGCTGGGGCTGTGATACTACTGGCGACATTTTTCATATTTGGTGGGGTTGTCCAGCCCAGGGTTGATGGGGATCAGATTGTGTTTGCTTCCAGGGTTGCGATGTGTGGCAGTTCTTTCCTTCTCCTTATCCATTGGTGGGTACGGGGATTGACCTCCTGCACATCGGCGTCATGCACTGATGCCCCACTTGCGACATCAATCGATGAATCGATGTCGAGGATTTTCTTTTCCATCCCACACCGCAGGCCAGGTGGGTGTGGATCCACTGCTGGTGGCTATGCCACATGCAGATGGGATCCGCTTCCTCACCTCCCTCGTGCTGCATTGGCTCGTTCACCATGATGTTGGCAGGACCCTGCCCCAGACTGGGGGTATATGTCGGCCTGAGCTGGCCAGTTGTTCACTCTGCATGATCCTATCACTTGGAAGGGTACTTAGACACAAGCCGATCCATGCACTATATATCATAGGTAATTAATGGGGTTAATTTACCACTTTTTTCACATTTATTTTGGGTGGGTTGCACCATTTGTGGGATAGTATCCAATTTGTTTAGTGTGCACATTCACACCTACTACCACCTCATATGTAGTCCCCTTGAGGGAACACTTAGATGACCCTTCACATTTACCTACTACCATTCATTCATTTACTTTTTTCTTTACATCCCTTGTAGCACACTATGCACGATAAGTGCACATATATTACACTTGGACTGTGCTGTGGCCATCCCGCCCTCCTTTGGCTGCCTTTCTAGGTCTTTGGGGGGTTTTCCTGCCTCAACCCCAGGGAGACACCGTACCTGAGATCCCCACAAGTTCCCTTGCAGAGGTTGGGCCCAGCCATGGCACAGAGCTGTAAGTCACTGACCTGTCACCAATTTTTGTAAAAATTACTTTGCTCACCTTTTTAAAGAGCATTATTAATAATTGATATTTCTTCTTTACAGTATACTGTCATATAACACTCCTGATGAGTGGCTGTAACACCATGAAATGCGCTGAGTGCTATTTGATACCAAGATATATCAGGTTCCATTATGTGTATATGCATATATTTTCTATGTATCCATTCTTCTATTTATGTTTATCATGTTAACTCATTAATTGTATTTTATGCTATGGGCAGTATAATTTAAGTGTAAGTCATGTGACTACCAAATTATTTGATACAATGTCTTTTTAAGAGTTTGAATGAATTTTAGATTGTAATAATAAATAACCTCATGTATATAAACATGTATGTACCTATTCTCTTTCTAATTGAAATGCAGGGCCTCATTTAACCACTTCAGCCCCAGATGGTTTTACCCCCTTCCTGACCAGAGTACTTTTTACAATTTGGCACTGTGCTGCTTTAACTGGTAATTGCGCGGTAATGCAATGCTGTACCCAATCGAAAGCTGCGTCCTTTGTTTCCAACAAATAGAGCTTTCTTTTGGTGGTATTTGATCACCTCTGAGGTTTTTATTGTTTGCAATATAACCGAAAATTTGGAAAAAAAAGAGATATTTTCTACTTTTTGTTATAAAAAACAAAACAAAACCAAACTCAATTTCAGTCACACATTTAGGCCAAAAAGCATTCAGCCACATGTCTCGGGTAAAAAAAAATATCAATAAGCGTACATTTATTGGTTTGCGCAAAATTTATAGCGTCTACAAAGTAGGGTACATTTTCCGGAATTTGTGCAGCTTTTAGTTTATGACTGCCTATCTAATTTCTTATGGTGCTTAAAATGGCAAATGGCAAGGTGGTAACACCCCCCCCCCATATTACCCCATTTTGGAAAGTAGACAACCCAAGAAATTTGCTGAGAGGCTTCTTGAGCACATTGAATATTTTATTTTTTTGTCATTAATGATTGAAAAATGAAAAAAAAAATACACAAAGTTGTCACTGAAATGATATATTGCTTGAACATGCCATTGGCATATGTGAAATGACATCCCAAAATACATTTTGCTGCTTCTCCTGAGTATGGGGATACCACAAGTGTGGGACTTTTTGTGAACCTAGCCACGTACAGATCCCAAAAACCACTCACCGCCTTCAGGCTTTCTAAGGGCGTTTCACTCTTCACTACCTTACATAGTTTTGGAGGCCATGAATCCACAAAATATTTTATATTTTGCCACAAATTTCGTGAAAATGACAATATTTTTTTTTGCAAAGTTGTCTCTAAATGATATATTGCTCAAACATGCCATGGGCATATGTGAAATGACACCCCAAAAATACTGTATTTATTGGCGTATAACACTCACTTTTTCACCATGAAAATCAGGTGCAAATACCATGTGCGTGTTATACGCCAATACTACAATTTTAGCTGCCTCAGGGGGGACAGGGAGGGGAGCAGGATGAGCGCCATCACATTACATACAGTGAGAGTCTCTTTTTTACTTGGCGGCCTCTGTAATAGAAAGTCCTGTCTCCTGGGCCGCCATTGGACCACTTTTCTGTCTATCATAGGAGATTCTCACTGTATGTAATCTGTCGACGCTCATCCCTTCCTGTTCCCTCTAGGCTGCAGATGGGCATCAATCAGGCTGCACTGATGGCAATGGTAAGGCTGCTGCATTGAAGGCAATGGTGAGGCTGCTGCATTGAAGGCAATGGTGAGGCTGCTGCATTGATGGCAATGGTAAAGGCTGCTGCATTGGTGGCAATGGTGAGGTTGCTGCATTGATGTGGACTGATGAGTGAGGCTGCATTGATGTGGACTGATGAGGCTGCATTGATGGCACTTGTGAGGCTGCAGATGGGCACTGACCCTTTTTTTGCTTCAAAGTTCCTTATTTAAAATGTAAGTTCTTTTTCCTGAAACTTCCCTCTTAAAATGAATGTGCGTGTTATACGCCTGTGCGTGTTATACGCCGATAAATACGGTACATTCTGCTGCTTCTCCTGAGTACGATAGGTAGTGAGAAGTGAAATCACCATTTTAAATCCTTAGAAAACCTGAAGGCCGAGATTAGTTTTTGGGGTTTTGTACACGGCTAGGCTCCCAAATATTTCCACACATGTGGTATCCCCGTACTCAGGAGAAGCAGCAGAATGTATTTTGGGGTGTCATTTCACATATGCCTATGGCATGTTTGAGCAATATATCATTTAGTGACAACTTTGTTAAAAAAAAATGTATTGTCATTTTCCCGAAACTTGAGGCAAAATATAAAATATTCCATGGACTCAACATGCCTATCAGCAAATAGATTGGGGTGTCTACTTTCCAAAAAGGGGTCATTTGGGGGGGTTTTGACCTGTCCTGGTATTTTATGCACATTAGAAGCTTAAGCCACACATCACCCACTCTTCTAACCACTTGAAGACAAAGCCCTTTCTGACACTATTTTTTACATGAAAAAATATTTTTCTTTTGCAAGAAAATTACTTTAAATCCCTAAACATTATAAATTTTTTAAAGCAAAGGCCCTACAGAATAAAATGGTGGTTGTTGCAATTTTTTTCACACAGTATTTTCACAGCGATTTTTCAAACGCAATTTAAAAAAAAAAAAACACTTTTTTGAAATTTAATGCACCAAAATACACTATATTGCCTAAATCAGTGATGGGGAACCTTGGTACCTCAGATGTTTTGGAACTACATTTACCATGATGATCATGCACTCCGCAGTGTAGTTGAGCATCATGGGAAATGTAGTTCCAAAACATCTGGGGTGCCAAGGTTCGCCATCACTGGCCTAAATGTTTGGTAAAATATAAACGATGATCTTATGCCGAGTACATAGATACCAAACACGACATGCTTTAAAATTGCGCACAACCATGCAGCAGCGACAAACTACATAAAATTTTAAAAGCCTTTAAAGGTTACCACTTTAAATTTACAGAGGAGGTCTACTGCTAAAATTACTGCCCTCGATCTGATGTTCGCGGTGATACCACACATGCATGGTGCAATTGCTGTTTACATATGACACAAGACCAACTCTTGCATTCGCCATTGCACGCAAGCACAGGGGGCAGGGGTGCTTCTTTTTTTTGTGTTTTTTTTTATAATTTATTTTGCTTCTTTATTTTATTTTTACACTGTTCCTTCATTTTTTTTTTTGTTTATCAATTTTATTGTTATCACAGGGAATGTAAATATCCCCTATGATAGTAATAGGTAGTGAAAGGTACTCTTTATTAAAAAATGGGGGTCTATTAGACTCTAGATCTCTCCTCTGCCCTCAAAGCATCTGACCACACCAAGATCGGTGTGAGAAGATGCGTTCCTAATTTCCCAATGGCGCTGTTTATATACGGCGAAACGTAAGTCATGAAATGCTTGTAGCTTCCGGGTTCTTAGGCCATAGAGATGATTGGAACCATTCTGGTCTTCGATCAGCTCTATGGTCAGCTGGTGGAACCATCGGCTGCATTCTCAGGTTCCCTAGTGGGACAGGAGAGCTCGAGAAAACCATGGAAGGGGGGGACGTTCCCTCCCACTGCATGTAAAAGCAGTCTAGTGGCTAATTAGCTGCTAGGATTGCTTTTACATGAACGCTGACCACTGACTGAAAAGAAAAATACCAAGATGATACCTAAACCTGCAGGCATAATTCTGGTATAACCACACTAAGTCCGGCAACATACCAGTACGTTACTGGTCCTTGTTGGGCATATATTGTAATGGTCTTTTTTTTATGCAGCCTGTGGGTATGCCCACGATTAGAATACCGCCCTGCATCCACCCACTTCTAATGATGGGCATACATGGAGCATTTCTTTTAAATGTGGTGGTTAAATCACCTCCTACAGCTCTGATTTATGTATCATGAGAGCAAATGCTGTAGCTGTCAAGATAAATAAATCAGTGCTGCAGCTGAATAGCGCACCTGAAAATAAAATAATGATTAACAATAAAACACAGTAAACAGCAAAGTATAGAAGAATTACATACCTGAAAAGCAAACATGATAAAAGCATAGTAACAGCAAAACATTGCAGTTAAAAAAAAGCAAAACAGAGCAGAACAATAGAGAGAGATCACTAGAGAAAGAATAGAGAAAGAATAAAACAATAACTATTTTTGGCTTTTTTATTTTATATATTTTTACACTTTTATTTGTAACTGTAATGCCCCGTACACACGGCCGGACATTGATCGGACATTCCGACAACAAAATCCTCGGATTTTTTCCTACGGATGTTGGCTCAAACTTGTTTTGCCTACACACGGTCGCACAAAGTTGTCGGAATTTCCGATCGCCAAGAACGCGGTGACGTCAAGCACGTACGACGAGACTAGAAAAGGCCGGTTCAGAACCAAGCGCAGCACCCTTTGGGCTCCTTTTGCTAATCTCGTGTTAGTAAAAGTTTGGTGAGAGACGATTCGCGCTTTTTCAGACTCGTGGCTTTCAGATCGTTTTCTGCCGTTCAGTTTGTGCTTGTGGGTTTGTATCTGCTCTTCAGTGCGTGCAGTCAGTTCGTATTGGAGTTTTCTGTGCGATCTTGTCTGCTCGTTGCTGTTTTCCAGGTCGCTCTTCACAGGCCTTGCTGTTCTTCAGTGCGTTCTGTTACTTCGTTCTGAGCAGCCGACCGTTTTCTAGCCATGTTTCGTATGCGTACTCCTCGTAGAGTTCGTGCTGTGCGGGGGCTTGGTGTTGGGGTCCAGATCTTGACACAAGTCCAGTCCATGAACAGGGTGGGGAGGAGTTCATGGACCAAGAATTGGTTGCTTCAGCGTGACCAGTTCTGTCATATGCCTTTGCTCCGTGAGATCCGTGAGAATAATCCTGATGATTTCAGGAACTTTCTCAGGATGACGGACCCGGTGTTTCACCGTTTGTTGACTTCGCTGACCCCCTATATCAGCAGGCAGGATACCTGCATGAGGCAAGCCATCACTCCGGAGCAGAGGTTGGTCGCTACCTTGCGGTATTTGGCCACAGGGAGAAGCCTGCAGGACCTCAAGTTCTGGACAGGCATCTCCCCCCAGGCTCTGGGGATCATTATCCCAGAGACCTGTTCTGCCATCATCCAGGTCCTACAGAAGGAGTATATGAAGGTAAGATTTTTATCCTTTTATATCACATTTTATTGTATTGAATGTTTGATAATATATTGTATTTCTTTCCTCATTCCCTAATTACCATGATTGTATTATGCTGTGAATGTCCCCTTTGTCCTCATGCATTCTGGATTTTTATGTAATTATTATTTTAGGTCCTTCATACATATTTGCCCTTCAATAACCTCCCCAGCATGGTGTCTCCTGCCCCTATATTCACCTCATGTAGTCACTTAACAATGTATTTTATCAGCTCCATAGTAGTGCTTTACCCCAAACACCCCCTAAAATGTTTGGAAATGTTATTTTTGATGTAAATTCAGGCAGAGGGCCAGAGGCTTTTTTTTTGTGGTGTCCCCAAATTTTTTGTAACCCTCCCTCCCCCAACTGCTAAGTCAGCTGATCCCAATTCTCTATCCTCAATCATCTATCTGCTGACTTTGCCAAACCCATACACACTATACCCATCTCTTTACTGGTCAGATTTATGGATGAATTCCCCAAAGCATGTAGTGCAAGGGCCTGCCTGTATACTTTCCAATGGTACTGTTTAAAGTTCTTGTATCCTATTATGATCTTGATAGGTAATAGCAGAATGTCCAAATGTGCTTAAATGTGTACAGTGTGTATTTATATCTTTGTATTATGACACTTCTTACCTGTCCAGTGGGCTGCCAATAGTGTAACTAAGGAGGGGCTGTTCCAAGTAATACCCTGTATTTAGGCATTCATCTCTCAATGAAGTGAAGAGGGTTACCTGGCCAAGAGTTCCTCCCCCCTATAATGTTAGAAATGGCCCATGAGAGGGGGGGGGTGGTGGTGAATATGATAGGTGTACCTTATACTTTGTTGTTGTTAAATTCCCCTTAATAAATGCTATCTGGAGGTTGACCCATAATGTTTGTGTCTAATCTGCTTGCCAGGTTTCTGTGCAAAAATAGTAATGTTTATTGTTTTTTCCTCAACAGTTTCCTTCCACGCCACAGGAATGGCAGACTGTGGCCTCCCACTTTGCCCAGCGGTGGGACTTTCCTAACTGCGGAGGGGCAATTGATGGGAAACACGTCCACATTGTCCCACCACCCAACTCGGGGTCGTACTATTATAATTACAAGGGGTTTAATAGTATAGTGATGTTGGCGGTGGTGTCGGCTAATTACGACTTCTTGTATGTGGACGTGGGGAAGAATGGCCGGATGTCCGATGGTGGAGTGATCGCCCAGACGGAGTTCTACAGGCGTCTCCAGAATGGCAGCTTGGACTTGCCACCTCCAGAGGACAATGTTGAAGGTCTCCCATTTGTGTTTGTTGCTGATGAAGCATTTGCGCTGGGGGACCACCTGATGCGGCCATTCCCGATAAGGACCCTCACCCCGGAACAGAGGGTTTTTAATTACCGGCTGGCCAGAGCCCGAAGAGTGGTGGAGAACACATTTGGAATCCTGGCCAGCCGGTTCCGATTATTTATGACACCCATCCATATGGCGGAGTATAAACTGAACCATATAATACTTGCCTGCTGTGTTCTCCATAATTTTCTACGAAAACATTCAGCCAACTATGCTGGCTCAGTTGGGCCTGAGGCCGGAATCCCAAATACTTCAACAATGACGGCACTTGAAAGCGGCCGTCCTGGCTTGCCCTCCCTGAATGCCCGTGATGTCCGGTTACGATACCTGGAGTTCTTTGCGGGTAGGGGGGCTATCAATATGCCAGACAATATGTGACACCTTTTTCAAATAAAAAACAACCAAAAGAAATTCTTGGTGGACATTTCCTGCTTGTGTTTGTTTTAGCTGACCCTGACAGAAATGTGTTGAGTGCAGAAAATGTCGTGATTGGGTAACCTTATAAAAAACAGTGTTGGCTGGTACTTCCTAAATGCAAAAACACATTTCACTACAAGTGCACTTGCAACTGCACTGAACCTGCACTTGTAGTGCAAAGAGGATTTGCCCTTAGGAAATAACCCCCATTTGTGCATAAAACAACAATTACATCACCCCAAAAGTGTTGTAGTGTTGAGACAATAATCCACACATTCTTGAGTAAGGCACTTTTTTATACCTGTACAATCACATGTGCATTTACCAAAGGTTTTTAAAACAAACCAACATGTTTGTTGTATAAAATGTTTGCAGTAGCATTATGAAAAATCTAAATATCCATTTCAGATAAAACAGGCCTGTGTAAAACCAACAAGAAAGCCAAAAAACTAGAACTTACAAAGTTCACATTAGGTAAAACCTGAAGGCTATATCAGACATCAGTATTTAGGAACTGGGTTTGATATAGCGTTCAGATGGGGGGAAATCACCCCTGGAAAAGCCAAATTTGGAAGATGCACACCAATTTACAAATGTACACATGTGCTATCTGCCATCAGGGGGGATCAAGGGACGTGTTTGGGGGGAGCAAGCCCTTCCTCAACACTACTTTATAATTGAGGAAGGGGTTGCCCCCCCAAAACGCGTCCATTGATCTCCCGTGATGGCAGATAGCACATGTTGGCACACTGTGTGCATCCTCCAAATTTGGCTTTTCTAACTAAACATAGAAAAAAGTTTGGTACCATAAAACAGGTGATTTTGTGGGGTTTAAATTCGCCCCAAAACATCAATGATGTTATTATTTTTTTTAATAACATCACTGATTTGTTGCTGGATGTTTTGCAATTGGAGATTGCATCCCATGATCTCCCCTATCAGTATCTGGGCACTTTCAGAAGTAAAGCGTTCTGGATCCCTCACATCATGATCACCTAAAAAGAGATAAAGAACAAAAAAAAAGGTCTCAAAAATCTGCCACCAGCCATCTCTTTTACCTGAGCCTGTGGTTGCAGACACTCACCTGTTGTGGTGCCAATCTCCACCACGTCTTCTTCTTCCTCCTGCTCAGCTTCTTGGGTTGGTGGTATTTCAACTTCTTCCAGAGGGGGGGGGGTCTCTGGTCTCCTCGGATGAGGGGTGTCCCCCGAGTCTTTTCTCCCCTATGTAAAACAAAAATGGTATACTTAGCACACAGATATTTGATGGCAGAACTATAGAAATAGGAAACATTGCTTGGAAGTGGGGTACAATTGTCTATTTTAGCCGAGTTCAAAGATGTATATTTTTTATTGCCCTTTGTCAAGCTGCAATACTTTACCTGTTTGGTACAAGCTTCACAGATGGAGACCCCCCCATAGTATACACTGGAGCACCTGTGTGCCCCCCTAATAAAAATGGTGTTCTTGTGTCCCACACTAGTGCTCCAGTGTCCAGATGTGAAAACAGCTGCTCAGTGTCCTCTCCTTACACACAATCTAGTTTGCATTTCATTCTAGTAACAAACCCATCTACACAAACAAATATTTGGCATCCAAGTAGGCCCCCAAAAATGTGTGAAAATGCATATGGCCTAAACAATGGTGTTCTCGAGGCCGAAAGAAAAATGTTTGATACGAACGAATAATGTGCCCATGAACATTAAAGTTGACCTTTGGAAACGTTACAACTAATCAAAGCATATGGAGCAGAACGAACGTAATAAAGACAGAAAGAATAGGAACACAGCACAACTACTTACTTTTTTGCAGCACTCACCGGATCTTTCGGTACTGCTCTGGCTCTCTCAACTTCAGGTCTGACCACCGCTTCCTGAGCTGATCTTTAGACCTTCGTACCCCGAAATTCCGCTCGAGACTCCTGACCACTTTCGCCATGATTTTGGCCTTTCGGATGTTGGGGTGGGGGTAAGGCCCATATTTTCCGTCATAGTCGGACTTCTTCATGATGTCTACCATCTCCAACATCTCCCCAAACGACATATTTGTGGCCTTAAAACGTCTCCTTCTGGATCGGGACGTGCCTGGATCCGCCCTTTCCTCCTCCTCCTCCTACTCGTTGCTACAATTAGCCCGCACCTGCTGTATGTCCGCCATCATGCTCTTCCCCCACTGCGCCAAACGAAAAGGGGCGGGGAATACACTAGAAAGAACGTCAGGGGTGGGCGGAGTTACACGCATGCGCAGTGTATATAAAGCGTAACACGCTTGCGTATTACGTTTGATCTGTGAGCGGAGGAAGGAGCATTGAACACGGCGATCGTAAGAACAAAGGTAAGAGACAAACTTGGGCCTATACTGCTTCTATAGATTGAGGCCTATATTGTAACAAGATTAGGAGAGTTTTGTGTGACATTAGGCTTTGTCTTGTGTTGTGTCTTGCAGTGAACATGGATATGGTACTGGAAGATCAGGACTTCATTTCAGTCTTCATTGATATGCTAAGGGAGCTGCCCTGTCTGTGGGAGATTAAACACCCCCATTACAAGAACCAAATAAAGAGGAAGGCAGCACTGGAGCAATTGTGTGAAATTATGAAGCAGGTGATCCCCACGGCAGACATCCTCTATTTAAAGATTTTCATTGGTGGCCTGAGGAGCACATATCTGAGGGAGCGACAGAAAGTCCTTGATTCGCAGAGATCCGGAGCAGCAGGTGACATCTATGTCCCCAGGATGTTGTACTACGACAGGCTGCACTTTCTGGCAGGCCAGACTGAACCCAGGCCATCCCTCTCAAGTCTTCCTTCCACGCTTCCTTCCCCCCCGGCTGAGACTTCTGACGCCCAACCTGGGCCTTCCAGGCCGCATGTGGAGGAGCCCAGATTGAGCCAGGTATAGCATTCCTCTAAATATTTCTGCTTGTACAATCAATGATGTTAACTAGATGTTAGTTGGGAGTACTAATTTAGGATTGTGATTGATGATGCAAAAACTAAAACCATGTCCCTTTTTCATACACAGGGAAGTCTCAGCCAGGAGGTGGCTGATCTGCAGGTCCCTCCACCCCCCCTGGAAACAGAAAGTGGCAGGAGGAGGAGTAGCCTAGAGGAGGCGGCTATCAGATTTTTTTGTAGGGCTACAGAGGTCCTGGGAGCACCACACACCAGGCAGGAGAACCTTGCGGCATTCATTGCCTATAAAATGCAGAGGATGGAGGAGGGCCAAAAAGCCATGTGTGAGGCCCTCATATCTGAGGCTCTGGCGAAAGGTGTGAGGGGCCAACTTACACCTCACACACAGCTTTGGGATGGTCCTCCTCCTCCTCCTGCAGGTCCTACTCCTCCTCCAGGTCCTACTCCTCCTCCTGCCACATCTCCAACTGCACAGCCACAGCCCGGAAGGAAGTGTGAAAGGAAGACCAGAGAGTGAGGACCCTGGATCCAGTCTGGTCGGCCAAAAGATGCAGCCTCTTGTGGTACCACAGCCTGGGGACACTGATGTCATCTGCTGCTATCCAAGTCTCTGTGAATCCCGGACCAGACTGCCCTCCCTTACATATGGACTCCTCAGGCCACCAATTTTGAGGTTTAAGAATTGATGTCTGCCGTGGGGGTCCCAGGCTTCACTAATTTCTCCTGTTGATCCAGTGTTGCCTTCCTCTTTGTTTGGTTCTGAGCCCTTAATAAAGGATTTTTGTTTTGAATTATACTCTCCTATGTGTTTTACTTCAAAAATGATGGTTTGTTTGTGAGGATTCAGGTACATTTCAAATATACAATGTGAAATGAACAAGGGACACCAACAACAAAAAATCTCATGGAGATTAAATAATAAAAGATATCAATGGTGTTGGGGTAACTTGCCACACAAAACACACACAAAAATATTCTGGAGTAAAAATAAAAATAACATTAAACAAAGATCAGCCTTGGAAAAAATCCAAACATTAAAGAAAAAAAAAGGCTCAAAAACAAAAAAAAAAAAAACATAAAAAATATAAAACTGTCAGATGTGACAACTAATAACAATATATTGAGGGAATCCCACTAAAAAAAACACAAATAAAACTTTGTGAGAAGTGTGTGTGAATATGAGCAGCAAAACGACGTAATTCTTGTCACATTATAAAGAAGAAGAGAGTGCGCTGTATTAAACCATTTTTAACATTGCAGCGTGACGAAAGTGGTGTATCCATTGCGAACGCTAAGTTTACCAGAACGAGCTGTCCCGTGTCAGAATTTCTTCTGAGCATGCGTGGCACTTTGTGCGTCGGAACAGGCCACACACGGTCGGAATTGACGCGATCGGATCTTGTTGTCGGAAAATTTTATCTCCTGCTGTCCAACTTTGTGTGTCGGAAAATCCGATGGAAAATGTCCGATGGAGCCCACACACGGTCGGAATTTCCGACAACACGCTCCGATCGGACATTTTCCATCGGAAAATCCGACCGTGTGTACGGGGCATAACGGTTCCAGGTTTGGGTCTCTAAAAATGCGATGGCATCTTTGGAGACCCTGTGAAAGTGTGTCCTAGTCTGTGCAGTGCTGTACCCTATGTTATACTCCACTAGTGTGTGGTAGCATTCAAAACATTCACCGATGCAGAGACCAGGTTGGTCAGGACAGGAGGGACCACAATAGTGGGTGTCACGCCTGAATCACAACATCTTCTTTGGGGTGCTCGATTGGTAGGGGTACCAGGGAAGACATACAGAAAATTCCTCCCGTGCAACTGCATTTGTATTGGGAAGTTGATGATGATCTTCCTGGAATTTAAGGAAGGGTCCAGTTCATCCTGAAGCTTTGTATAGCAGATAGGCATTCAGCGGAGCCAATTGGAATAAGTATACAGACACTTTTTTGTACCAACGTCTGGCCTTACGGGCAATTAAGTACAGTGCCGTCCACCCCTCCCATATTAAGGTTGTATTCATGGACACAGAGGCGTTTCTCCACAACATCAGTCACCGTTTAAATTTGGACCATCATGTCTGCGTGAAGGGAGGACAGAACAAAAACATTCTTATTATCCCTCCACTTCACTGCGAGCAAATTCCTACATCTCAAGCAGGCTCTTTCCCCCAGCCTAAGACGGGAATCTACAAGCCCCCGGGGTAAGCCCCAGCCATTAGATCGCACGGTGCCTATGTAGTCTGGGCAGTTCTCCGGCTCTACGTAACTATCTCTTCCCTCGTAAACCATAAAACTATATGTATATCCTGTTGCCCTATCACAGAGCTTATACATCTTGACCCCATATCTGTCACACTTGCTGGGAAGATACTGTTTGAATGGCAAGCGGCCAGAAAACTTAATCAAGGACTTATCAATGCAGACAACTTGATCGGGCATAAACAAGGCTGCAAACTTTTGGTTGAAGTGGTTTACAAAGGCCCAATTTTGTAGAGCCAATCATATTCAGGGTCACCCCGAGGAGACAGAGTTCATTATCATTGAAATGCATGAACCGCAAGATCTGCTTGTATCGTGTCCTGGTCGTGGAGGCAGAGAACACGGCATATGGTGAATTGGGTCAGTGGACCAATATGACCTCAACTCACTTTTTTTAGTTATGCCCATGAGGAGGGATAGGCCCAGGAAGGTATTAAATTCAGAGACCATAATTTAGGGTAAAGACATTACAGGAAATGTAATCTTGGAAACAGTAGAAAAGGTCTTTATTACATTCACTTATAATTAAACGTAATGTCCACTGGATTAACCTTAAGGTATCACTAAACCCACATCATAAAAAAAACTATCAATAAATGCTGTATTACATGCTGTTCATACTCACTCAGTCATTATGAAATTTGTTTTCTGTATTCTGAAAAAAACCTGGCTGATGCTGCTTCTCTTTATCTCCACTTTCTGCCCATGTCCTCAATTCTGCTAGGGATTTTGCAACTGTAGTGGCAACTCTGCACATGCTCAGTTTTCAGTGAATTTTTATGCTGAGCATTTCCTTTCTATCACTTTTGAGAAGCCCATGTGAATATAGTGTCACACGTGTGGGTGTATACAAAGTGGTAAATGACAGCCCACTCCCTTTACCTCTATGTCCAATATCCAGCTAAATACAATGGGGGCTGGATATTACATTTAGACACAGGCTAGAGGGACTTGACACAGTCTGTGACTGTCAGAAATCCACCCACACCATGTTATTTCACAAAATAATAACGATTTCATTTCAAATATACATTTGTATGCCAATTTAAAACAGTTTATTGATATTATGTATTTATTTTTTCTCTGTATTCCAAAGGACTGAGGACTAGAAGCTCCCCCTGCTTATGTTTCTCTGCAGACAGGCTGAGAAACATATGGGTTATGTGACAGCTGTATATTGAATAAGAAAAAGGTACTTAGATTTTTTTTTTTTTACTATAGTAGATGCAGTACAATGATTCTCTTATAGAAGGAACAATGTTGATTAAACAGTGTTTAGTATCACTATCACTTTAACAGCACAAAAGAAGGAGCCAGAGGACAGATAGCAATAACACAATGCAATGGTTAAAACACTTGCAGGTATAAATATAAAAAGCATTTTCAGTGACTACACAATGTGATGCCAATAACAGCGAAACTGTCAGTATCACTGTCCATGTTCAAAATATCCATTAACAAAAGTTTAACTTGAAACAAAGGAATTCGTTTGAGCAGCTATTGTAAATCCAGAACAAAATTGTAGCAATATTTTATCCTCCAAACACAGCCTAATGCATAATGGAGAATCAATGTGCATATATTGATGTACATAATCTACAGGGTATTAGCCCAGAAGGAAGAATATATTTTATGTTTGGCATAGGAAATTCCATATGTATGTACTTTATAAAGAGAGGTGAAGAGGTTCCATATATTTGCTATGTTGCTACTTGGAACAGTGAATCCAACAGTTTTACCTTGGCATATAGCCATATGCATCATCAGCTCCAATAACTTTATGACACAGAATCTTAAAAATTTAAGTAACAAATTGTACATGTACAGTAATTTACAAAAAAAGTTCTCTATATTTGTGCTAGTTGCACCACTGGGAAGCAAATGGGTGAACTAGCATGATGGTAACACCAGTTTAAAGCACAAAGAGCTACTGGCAAACACCATCCCTCTCAGGGAAGTCCAGGGTTGCTTTGGTAACACAAGTGAACATCTGGGAGGGACCCAAGGCCAAAGGACAAATGGCCATCCATTGGAGTACTGTGGTAGCAAGTCAGGATTCCCACTAGGGATGAGCCGAACACCCCCCTGTTCGGTTCACACCAGAACATGCGAACAGGCTAAAAATTTGTTGGAACACGCAAACACCGTTAAAGTCTATGGGACACGAACATGAATAATCAAAAGTGCTAATTTTAAAGGCTTAGATGTATATTGTTGTCATAAAAAGTTTTTGGGGACCTGGGTCCTGCCCCAGGGGACGTGGATCAATGCAAAAAAAAGTTTTAAAAACGGCCGTTTTTTCGGGAGCAGTGATTTTAATAATGATTAAAGTGAAACAATAAAAGTGTAATATCCCTTTAAATTTCATACCTGGGGGGTGTCTATAGTATGCCTGTAAAGGGCCGCATGTTTCCCGTATTTAGAACAGTCTGACAGCAAAATTAAATTTCAAAGGAAAAAAGTCATTTAAAACTACTCGCGGCTATTAATGCATTGCCGGTCTGACAATACACATAAAAGTTCATTGATAAAAACGGCACGGTTCGGGAACCCCAAACCAAAATTTTTTTAAAAAATGACGTAGGGGGGGTCCCCCTAAGTTCCATACTAGGCCCTTCAGGTCTGATATGGATATTAAGGGGAACCCCGGGCAAAATTTTTAAAAAAAATGGCGTGGGGTCCCCCTCAAAATCTATACCAGACCCTTCAGGACTGGTATGGATTTTAAGGGGAACCCCGCGCCAAAATAAACAAAACGGCGTGTAGTCCCCCTAAAAATCCATACCAGACCCTTATCCGAGCACGCAACCTGGCAGGCCGCAGGAAAAGAGGGGGGATGAGAGAGCGCCCCCCCTCCTGAACCGTACCAGGCCACATGCCCTCAACATTGGGAGGGTGCTTTGGGGTAGCCCCCCAAAACACCTTGTCCCCATGTTGATGAGGACAAGGGCCTCATCCCCACAACCCTGGCCAGTGGTTGTGGGGGTCTGCGGGCGGGGGGCTTATTGGAATCTGGAAGCCCCCTTTAACAAGGGGACCCCCAGATCCCGGCCCTCCCCCCTGCTTTAACAAGGGGACCCCCAGATCCCAGCCCTCCTCCCTGTGTGAAATGGTAAGGGGGTACAAAAGTACCCCTACCATTTCACTAAAAAACTGTCAAAAATGTTAAAAATGACAAGAGACAGTTTTTGACAATTCCTTTATTTAAATGCTTCTTCTTTCTTCTATCTTCTATCTTCCTTCGTTTTTTTCCTCCATCTTCTTCTTCTTCTGGTTCTTCTGTTTCTTCCTCCAGTGTTCTCGTCCGGCATCTCCTTCCCTTCCCGGCGTCTTCTTCCCTTCTTCTCCTCGGGCCGCTCCACATCCATGAAGGCATGGAGGGAGGCTCCCGCTCTTCTCTTCATCTTCTTCTCTTCATCTTCTTCTCTTCATCTTCTTTTCGGGCCACTCCACATCCATGGTGGCATGGAGGGAGGCTCCTGCTGTGTGATGCTTCTCCTCTTCTGACGGCTCTTAAATAATGGGGGGCAGGGCCACCCGGTGACCCCGCCCCCTCTGACACACGTTGGCTTGGGAATGCCACAGGGAAGTCCCGTCAAGTTACCGTGCGCCCCCCGTTATTTAAGAACCATCAGAAGAGGAGAAGCATCACGCAGTGCGAGCCTCCCTCCATGTCACCATGGATGTGGATCGGCCCGAAAAGAAGATGAAGAGAAGAAGATGAAGAGAAGAAGATGAAGAGGAGAAGATGAAGAGAAGAGCCGGAGCCTCCCTCCATGCCTTCATGGATGCAGAGCGGCCCGAGGAGAAGAAGGGAAGAAGACGCAGTCGCCGCAGAGGAAGATGCCAGACGAGAACACCGGAGAGTGAACCAGAAGAACCAGAAGAAGAAGAAGATGGAGGAAGAAACCGAAGGAAGATAGAAGAAAGAAGAAAGAAGAAGCATTTAGATAAAGGAATTAAGGAATCAAAAACTGTCTCTTGTCATTTTTAACATTTTTGACAGTTTTTTAGTGAAATGGTAGGGGTACTTTTGTACACCCTTACAATTTTGCACAGGGGGGAGGGCCGGGATCTGGTGGTCCCCTTGTTAAAGGGGGCTTCCAGATTCTGATAAGCCCCCTGCCCGCAGACTCCCACAACCACCGGCCAGGGTTGTGGGGATAAGGCCCTTGTCCTCATCAACATAGGGACAAGGTGTTTTGGGGGGCTACCCCAAAGCACCCTCCCAATGTTGAGGGCATGTGGCCTGGTACGGTTCAGAAGGGGGGGCTCTCTTTCGTGCCCCCCTCTTTTCCTGCGGCCTGCCAGGTTGCGTGCTTGGATAAGGGTCTGGTATGGATTGTTGGGGGGACCCCATGCCGTTTTTTTTATTTTGGCACGGGGTTCCCCTTAAAATCCATACCAGACCTGAAGGGTCACATATGATTCCTCGCAGTCCTTTCTTCTCCCCTTTTTACCTTCCCTATTCCCCCCCTCCCTCCTTTTCTTCTTTCCTTTCCCCTCCTTCCCTTCCCCTCCTTCCCTTCCCCTCCTTCTCTTCCCCTCCTTCCCTCCCCCCCTTTTTTTTGGCCTATCCTACCCCCCTCTTTCCTCCTGTACCATTCCTTCCCATTTTTTCCTTCACCCCACCTTTACTACGTTCCCTCTATGTTGTATTTATGGACCCACTCTCAACTCATGCTTGTCAACACTCCATAAGTCATTGTAATATGCTCCCTCCCCTCATTGCCCTGGGAAGAAACCTCTTTGTTTGAATCCTTTACTTAGTACTATTGTTACCTTACCGTAGGTGCAGTGCATGCCCCTCCTCTCCTCCAATTCCTGGGGGTTATCCAGCGTGTGATCCCTCGTAAGGCATGCATGCTCGATACCTGCTCCCCATGGGACCGGCCCACCTTCTGGGAAATTAAGGATATACGAGAGGGCAACTCCTTCATACCATGGCCGCTTACAATCATTAAGAGCAACGTGACTGGTAATGATGTAATATATGGATTTGTTCATGCATATACATATATATATATTCTCTTGTCTTGTTTTGTTTTGAAAGATTTTTTGATGCATGTTTACATCCCTACAGTTGTTATATATCTATCCTCTGAAGAAGACCCACTGGGGTCGAAATGCGTCAGGTTTTACATTTTACACTTTGTGCTATTATATCTTTGATGCCTATGGTTTATTTTACTGTACACTGCCCCCTGTGATGGGTATTGCTTTTTATCAATTTTGTACTCTAGTTCATGTCCTGACTTTTTAATGTCAGAATTTATTATCTATATATTTTTTGTACTAATAAAAATTATTTTTGATTATCTACCTACTTTGCATTGTGTTACATCACATTATTGGCTGCATTAAAGCCCCGTTAGGGAGTTTCCCCTTTTCCTTATGCATTTTTTGGGGTGCACAGCCCTTTCATCTGTACTCCTCTGAGTGTCCCCTTCGCTGTTGGGACCCCACGCCATTTTTTTTTTTAATTTTGCCCGGGGTTCCCCTTAATATCCATACCAGACCTGAAGGGCCTGGTATGGAATTTAGGGGGACCCCCCACATCATTTTTTTTTTTACATTTTGGCTCGGGGTTCCCCTGTGGGGAATTCCCATGCCGTTTTTATCAATTAACTTTTATGTGTATTGTCAGACCGGCAATTCATTAATAGCCGCGAATAGGTTAAATGACTTTTTTTCCTTTGAAATGTCATTTTGCTGTCAGACTGTTCTAAACACAAGAAACATGCGCCCCTTTACGGGCATAATATAGACACCCCCTAGGTACGAAATTTAAAGGGATATTACACTTTTATTGTTTCAATTTAAGCATTATTAAAATCACTGCTTCCGAAAAAACGCCCATTTTTAAAACTTTTTTTTGCATTGATCCATGTCCCCTGGGGCAGGACCCAGGTCCCCAAACACTTTTTATGACAATACCATGAATATAAGCCTTTAAAATTAGCACTTTTGATTTCTCCCATAGACTTTTAAAGGGTGTTCCGTGGCATTCGAATTTGCCGCGAATTAATTTGCCCAAATTGTTCGCTATTCAGCGAACTTGCGAACAGCCGATGTTCGAGTCGAACATGAGTTCGACTCGAACTCGAAGCTCATCCCTATTCCCCACAGTAACTGAGTCTTCCAGAAAAGCTGCATGCTATTATGCTTCTGCTGAGCTGTTCCCACTCAATTTCTGACATTGGAGGGGTAGGGATGAGCCGAACACCCCCCCCCCCCGGTTCGGTTTGCATCAGAACATTTGAACGGACTGAAAGTTTGCGTGAATTTTCAAACCCATTAACCACTTGAGCCCCGGACCATTATGCTGCCTAAGGACCAGAGGTCTTTTTCCAATTTGGCACTGCGTCGCTTTAACTGCTAATTGCGTGGTCATGCAATGCTGTACCCAAACGAAATTTGCGTCCTTTTCTTCCCACAAATAGAGCTTTCTTTTGATGGTATTTGATCACCTCTGCGGTTTTTATTTTTTGCGCTATAAACGGAAAAAGACCGAAAATTTTGAAAAAAAATGATATTTTCTACTTTTTGTTATAAAAAAAAACCAATAAACTAAATTTTAGTCATACATTTAGGCCAAAATGTATTCGGCCACATGTCTTTGGTAAAAAAAATGTCAATAAGCGTATATTTATTGGTTTGCGCAAAAGTTATAGCGTCTACAAACTAGGGTACATTTTCTGGAATTTACACAGCTTTTAGTTTATGACTGCCTATGTCATTTCTTGAGGTGCTAAAATGGCAGGGCAGTACAAAACCCCCCCAAATGACCCCATTTTGGAAAGTAGACACCCCAAGGAAATTGCTGAGAGGCATGTTGAACCCATTGAATATTTATTTTTTTTGTCCCAAGTGATTGAAAAATGACAAAAAAAAAAAAAATATTTACAAAAAGTCGTCACTAAATGATATATTGCTCACACAGGCCATGGGCCTATGTGGAATTGCACCCCAAAATACATTTAGCTGCTTCTCCTGAGTATGGGGATACCACATGTGTGGGACTTTTTGGGAGCCTAGCCGCGTACAGGGCCCCGAAAACCAATCACCGCCTTCAGGATTTTTAAGGGTGTAAATTTTTGCTTTCACTCTTCACTGCCTATCACAGTTTCGGAGGCCATGGAATGCCCAGGTGGCACAAAACCCCCCAAAATGACCCCATTTTGGAAAGTAGACACCCCAAGCTATTTGCTGAGAGGCATATTGAGTCCATGGAATATTTTATATTTTGACACAAGTTGCGGGAAAGTGACACTTTTTTTATTTTTTTTTTATTTTTTTCATAAAGTTGTCACTAAATGATATATTGCTCACACAGGCCATGGGCATATGTGGAATTGCACCCCAAAATACATTTAGCTGCTTCTCCTGAGTATGGGGATACCACATGTGTGGGACTTTTTGGGAGCCTAGCCGCGTACTGGACCCCGAAAACCAATCACTGCCTTCAGGATTTCTAAGGGTGAAAATTTTTGATTTCACTCTTTACTGCCTATCACAGTTTCGGAGGCCATGGAATGCCCAGGTGGCACAAAACCCCCCCAAATGACCCCATTTTGGAAAGTAGACACCCCAAGCTATTTGCTGAAAGGCATGGTGAGTATTTTGCAGCTCTCATTTGTTTTTGAAAATGAAGAAAGACAAGAAAAAATATTTTTTTTTTCTTTTTTCAATTTTCAAAACTTTGTGACAAAAAGTGAGGTCTGCAAAATACTCACTATACCTCTCAGCAAATAGCTTGGGGTGTCTACTTTCCAAAATGGGGTCATTTGGGGGGGTTTTGTGCCACCTGGGCATTCCATGGCCTCCGAAACTGTGATAGGCAGTGAAGAGTGAAATCAAAAATTCACGCCCTAAGAAAGCCTGAAGGCGGTGCTTGGTTTTCGGGGTCCCGTACGCGGCTAGGCTCCCAAAAAGTCTCACACATGTGGTATCCCCGTACTCAGGAGAAGCAGCAGAATGTATTTTGGGGTGTAATTTCACATATTTCCATGGCATGTTTGAGCAATATATCATTTAGTGACAACTTTGTGCAAAAAAAAAAAAAATTTGTTTCTTTCCCGCAACTTGTGTCGCAATATAAAATATTCCATGGACTCGACATGCCTCTCAGCAAATAGCTTGGGGTGTCTACTTTCCAAAATGGGGTCATTTGGGGGGGTTTTGAACTGTCCTGGCATTTTATGCACAACATTTAGAAGCTTATGTCACACATCACCCACTCTTCTAACCACTTGAAGACAAAGCCCTTTCTGACACTTATTGTTTACATGAAAAAGTTTTTTTTTTTTGCAAAAAAATTACTTTGAACCCCCAAACATTATATATTTTTTTAAAGCAAATGCCCTACAGATTAAAATGGTGGGTGTTTCATTTTTTTTTTTCACACAGTAATTGCGCAGCGATTTTTCAAACGCATTTTTTGGGGAAAAAACACACTTTTTTTAATTTTAATGCACTAAAACACGCTATATTGCCCAAATGTTTGATGAAATAAAAAAGATGATCTTAGGCCGAGTACATGGATACCAAACATGACATGCTTTAAAATTGCGCACAAACGTGCAGTGGCAACAAAATAAATACATGTTTAAAAGCCTTCAAAAGCCTTTACAGGTTACCACTTTAGATTTACAGAGGAGGTCTACTGGAAAAATTACTGCACTCGATCTGGCCTTCGCGGTGATACCTCACATGCATGGTGCAATTGCTGTTTACGTTTGACGACAGACCGCCGCTTGCGTTCGCCTTAGCGCGAGAGCAGGGGGCGACAGGGGTGTTTTTTTTTTTGTTTTTTTTTTTCTTTATTATTTTTTTGCTTTTTTAATCTTACTTTTAAACTGTTCCTTTCATATTTTTTTTTTTAATCATTTTTATTGTTATCTCGGGGAATGTAAATATCCCCTATGATAGCAATAGGTAGTGACAGGTACTCTTTTTTGAAAAAATTGTGGTCTATTAGACCCTAGATCTCTCCTCTGCCCTCAAAGCATCTGACCACACCAAGATCGGTGTGATAAAATGCTTCCCCAATTTCCCAATGGCGCTATTTACATCCGGCGAAATCTAAGTCATGAAATACTCCTAGCTTCCGGTTTCTTAGGCCATAGAGATGTTTGGAGCCACTCTGGTCTCTGATCAGCTCTATGGTCAGCTGGCTGAATTACCGGCTGCATTCTCAGGTTCCCTGTTGAGACAGGAGAGCCAGAGAAAAACACGGAAGACGGTGGGGGGGGGCATTCCCTCCCACGGCTTGTAAAAGCAGTCTAGAGGCTAATTAGCCACTAGGATTGCTTTTACATGAAAGCCGACCGCTGGCTGAAAAGAATGATACCAAGATGATACCTAAACCTGCAGGCATCATTCTGGTATAACCACTCAAAGTCGTGAATGGCGTACCTGAAGACAAAAAAATGGTTAACAATGGTTAACAATAAATCACAGTAAAGTGTAAATAATTACACACCTGAAAAACAAACATGATAAAACATAATAACAATAACAATAAAACATTGCAGAATAGAATACAGTAAAAAAGAGCAGAACAATAGAGAGAGAGAATAGAGAGAGAGAGAACAATAAAACAACAACTATTTTTTTTTATTTCATATTTTTTTTTTTTTTTTACACTTTTTTTGTAACTAACTTTTATAACAGTAACCGGTTCCAGGTTCGGGTCTCTCAAAATGCGATGGCATCTTGGGAGACCCTGTGAAATGGCGCCTAGTCTGTGCAATGCTGTACCCTACGCTAATACTCAACTAGTGAATGGTAGCGTTCAAAACATTCACCAATGCAAAGACCAGGATTGTCAGGACAGGAGGGACAATAATAGCGGGTGTCACGCCTATATCCGCGCTTGCTGCAGACACGACATCTTTTTTGGGGGGTTCGTTGGGTAGGGGTACTCGGGAGGACATAAAAATGCCTCTCATGCAGCCGACTGCATTTGGTTGGGGATGTGAATGGGGGAAGTACGGGCGCTGCAGAAGCGGTGGGTTCCCAATTAGGATTGGCGAATGCAGCAGGAAGGGCACTATGGGCACGACGGGCCTGTGTTTGTCTTTTTGGTGGCAGCGGGACACTACTTGTGCTTGCCACCTCCCCAGCTTCAACTGCACTTATGGGACTCGCCACGTCACCACGTGTTACTGCAGTGCTGGTTTGACTACGACCGGGGTGTACTAGGCCGCTGGCGCTTGCCAGTTCACCAAAACGCTACCAAAAAACTGTTAGCGATCGCAGGGATCAGGCCTGACTCTGCGAACGCTGCAGTTATGCGTTTAGTGTTTTGTAAGTGACAGTGATCGATCGATACTGCACTTGGGTGGGCTGGGCCGGGCCGGGCGGAGGGGCAAAACGCAGGTGCTAGCAGGTATCTGGGCTGATCCCGCTAACACTGCGTTTTTGAGAACCCTAAACTGCTGGTGACGCTAGTATAGATCTGATCGGATCAGATATTGATGCGATCAGATACTATACCACTAAGGGAGGTGTACGGTGCGTGCGTAGGTGTTAGCGGTACTGGCGCTAATCTGACGCTGCCTGGGGCTGGTGCTTGCCAGTTCACCAAAATACTACCAAAAAAACTGTTAGCGATCGCAGGGATCAGGCCTGACTCTGCGAACGCTGCAGTTATGCGTTTAGTGTTTTGTAAGTGTCAGTGATCGATCGATACTGCACTTGGGTGGGCTGGGCTGGGCCGGGCGGAGGGGCAAAACGCAGGTGCTAGCAGGTATCTGGGCTGATTCCGCTAACACTGCGTTTTTGGGAACCCTAAACTGCTGGGGACGCTAGTATAGATCTGATCGGATCAGATATTGATCCGTTCAGATACTATACCACTAAGGGAGGCGTATGCTGCGTGCGTGGGTGTTAGCGGTACTGGCGCTAACCTGACGCCTGGGGCTGGTGCTTGCCAGTTCACCAAAATGCTACCAAAAAAACTGTTAGCGATCGCAGGGATCAGGCCTGACTCTGCGAACGCTGCAGTTATGCGTTTAGTGTTTTGTAAGTGACAGTGATCGATCGATACTGCACTTGGGTGGGCTGGGCGGAGGCACAAAACGCAGGTGCTAGCAGGTATCTGGGCTGATCCCGCTAACACTGCGTTTTTGGGAACCCTAAACTGCTGGGGACGCTAGTATAGATCTGATCGGATCAGATATTGATCCGATCAGATACTATGCCACTAAGGGAGGCGCATGCTGCGTGCGTGGGTGTTAGCGGTACTGGCGCTAATCTGACGCTGCCTGGGGCGACGCATATCACCGCCGGGCGATCGGGGGGCTAAACCTTTATTCGGTAATAAACGGCGGGTGCCCTGACACTATAAAAAATAAACGAACTAACCAGCGTCAACCGTAACGGTTATATGGTGATCAGTGGTGAAAGGGTTAACTAGGGGGGGGGTTAAGGGGTTAAAACATTTATTAGGTAGTATATGGGGGTCCCTGACGCTATAAAACGCTGACGGCGAACCTAAATATTTACCTCACTAACTAGCGTCACCAGCGACACTAATACAGCGATCAGAAAAATGATCGCTTAGTGACACTGGTGACAGGGGGTGATCAAGGGGTTAAAACTTTATTAGGGGGGGTTAGGGGGGTACCCTAGACCTAAAGGGGGGTAATACTCACTGCCCTAACTCTGTAACTGTCACAAACTGACACTATGCAGTAATCAGAAAAAAAAAAAAAAAAAACTGCTGGTGTCAGTTTGTGACAGGGGGGGGGGTGATTGGGGGGGGATCGGGGGGCGATCGGGGGGGGGGATCGGGGTGTTTTGTGTGCCTGGCATGTTCTACTGTGTGTGTGTGTGTTGGTGCACTCACATTGATGTCTTCTCTCCTCGGGCCGGAACGGAAATTACCGAGCCGAGGAGAGATGACATCATTTCCTTTGCTGCTGTTTAGCATACAGCAGCAAAGGAATGATTCGATTGGCCGGCGGCGATCGCGAGGGGGGGGCCACGAACAGATGGTCTCCCCCTCATCACCGATCGCCGCTGGACAAAAGACGACCGCCTCGGGCACCGGGGGGGGGTCCGATCGGACCCCCCACCCGCGGAAGGCAAATCACGTACCCTGTACGTGATTTTGCCTGTCCGTGCCACTTTGCCGACGTACATCGGCGTGAGGCGGTCGTCAAGTGGTTAAAGTCTATGGGACTCGAACGTGAGAAATCAAAAGTGCTAATTTTAAAGGCTAATATGCAAGTTATTGTCCTATAGGATTTGGGGACCCGAGTCCTGCCCCAGGGTGCATGTATCAATGCAGAAAAAACTTTTAAAAACTGACTTTTTTCGGGAGCAGTGATTTTAATGATGCTTAAAGTGAAAAAATAAAAGTTAATATTCCTTTAAATATCGTGCCTGGGGGGGTGTCTATAGTATGCCTGTAAAGTGGCTCGTGTTTCCCGTGTTTAGAACAGTCCCTGCTCAAAATGACATTTCTAAAGAAAAAAAGTCATTTAAAACTGCTTTTGGCTTTCATGTCATGTCTGGTCCTGGCAATATGGATGAAAATCATTGAGAACCCCCCCCCAGCCCATTGCCAGCATATTTGGGTCTTGTGTGGATATTAAGGGGAACCCCACACCCAAATAAAAAAAGGAAAGGTGTGGGGCCCCCAGGCCCTAAATACTCTGAACAGCAGTATACAGGCGGTGCAAACAAGACAGGGACTGTAGGTTTGTTCTTCAGTAGAATTTGTTTGTAATTTTGAACTGGTACATTTTTAACGTGTTTAGCTCCAGCCAAAAAATCTATTTTTAAGCTTTTTGGAAAACATAGGGAAGGATTATCACCCCTGTAACATTTGTTTTGATGACTGTGCATCTGTTCAGAAGATTTCACCTCACTTTCTGTCCCAATGACAATTGGATTTTGAAAATTTGTGTTTTTTAGTGAAACAAGGAAATATTACAGGAGAGAATTTCTCTTCCTAGGGGTAGATTTCCTCTCACTTCCTGTTGTCTCCTTCCGTTTGCAAGCTTTCGAGTCGTTTGTAGGTTGGATGTTTGAAAGTAGGGGCCTGCCCTATATACTCTGCAGAAATTTGGGCCTTAGGTGTTGGTGTTGCCACAACACTGCAAGCCCTCACAGTTACTCTTGGTGGGTGCAGGAACGGGCCCTGCTGTGAAATATTAGATCAAGAATAGTAATTACATGCCCCTGTTGAACAGGGTCAGAAAAATTGGGCCTTTGGTGGTGGACGGTGTGGTGGTGTTGCCACAACACTGTAATGCCCTGTACACATGGTCGGACTTTGTTCGGATATTCCGACAACAAAAACATAGGATTTTTTCAGACGGATGTTGGCTCAAACTTGTCTTGCATACACACGGTCACATAAAGTTGTCGGAAAATCTGATCGTTCTAAACGCGGTGACGTAAAACACGTACATCGGGACTATGAACGGGACAGTGGCCAATAGCTTTCATCTCTTTATTTATTCTGAGCATGCGTGGCACTTTGTCCGTCGGATTTGTGTACACACGATCGGAATTTCCGACAACGGATTTTGTTGTCAGAAAATTTTATATCCTGCTCTCAAACTTTGTGTGTCGGAAAATCCGATGGAAAATGTGTGATGGAGCCTACACACGGTCGGAATTTCCAACAACAGGGTCCTATCACACATTTTCCATCGGAAAATCCGACCATGTGTACGGGGCATAAGGCCTCACAGTTACTCTTGGTGGGTGCAGGAATTGGGCCTGCTGTGAAATATTAGATCAAGAATTGTAATTACATGCCCCTGTTAAACAGGAGCTGAAAAATTTGGCCTAAGGCACTGGTGCTGGTGCCACAACACTGCAACCCCTCACAGATACTCTAGTTGGAGAGCAGGAATGAGCCCTGCTGCAAAGTATTGCATTAAAAATTGTAATTACATGTCCCTGATAAACAGGGACTGAAAAATTGGGCCTTAGGCACTGGTGCTGGTGCCACAACACTGCAATCCCTCACAGATACTCTAGTTGGAGAGCACGAATGAGCCCTGCTTGAAAGTATTGCATCAAAAATTGTAATTACACGCCCCTGTTAAACAGGGGCTGAAAAATTGGGCCTTAGGCACTGGTGCTGGTCCCACAACACTGCAACCCCTCACAGATACTCTAGTTGAAGAGCAGGAATGAGCCCTGCTGCAAAGTATTGCATCAAAAATTGTAATTACACGCCCCTGTTAAACAGGGGCTGAAATATTGGGCCTTAGCCACTGGTGGCAGTGCCCACAACCAAAAAATGTTCTTACAAGCTATCAGCATGAACATTGAGGAGGAAGAGGATAGTCACTCAGCATAAGAGGCTAGTCACTTAGCATTAGGGGTGAGCGGAAAACCCCCCTGTTTGGTTCGCACCAGAACATGTGAACAGGCAAAAAAATTGTTTGAACACACAAACACCGTTAAAGTCTATGGGACTCGAACATTAATAATCAAAAGTGCTAATTTTAAAGGCTTATATGCAAGTTTTTGTCATAAAAAGTGTTTGGGGACATGAGTCCTGCCCCAGGGGACATGGATCAATGCAAAAAAAGTTTTAAAAATGGCCATTTTTTCGGCAGCAGTGATTTTAATAATGCTTAAAGTCAAACAATAAAAGTGTAATATTCCTTTAAATTTCGTACCTGGGGGTTGTCTATAGTATGCTTGTAAAGGGGCGCATGTTTCCTGTGTTTAGAACAGTCTGACAGTAAAATGACATTGAAAAGGAAAAAAAGTAATTTAAAACTACTCGCGGCTATTAATGAATTGTCGGTCTTTAAAAAAATGGCATAGGTTCCCCCCAAAAACCCATACCAGACCCTTATCTGAGCAAGCAACCTGGCAGGCCGCAGGAAAAGAGGGGGGACGAGAGAGCGCCCCCCCTCCTGAACTGTACCAGGCCATATGCCCTCAACATTGGGAGGGTGCTTTGGGGTCCCCCCAAAGCACCTTGTCCCCATGTTGATGGGGAAAAGGGCCTCATCCCTTGCCCAGTGGTTGCGGGGGTCTGCAGGCGGGGGCTTATCGGAATCTGGAAGCCCCCTTTAACAAGGGGAATCCCAGATCCAGGTCCCCCCTGTGTGAAATGGTAAGGGTGTAAAAAAGTACCCCTACCATTTCAAAAAAAGTGTAAAAAATTTTATAAATGACAAGAGACAGTTGTTGACAATTCCTTTATTTAAAGTCTTCTTCTTTCCATCTTCTATCTTCCTTCGGTTTCTTCCTCCATCTTCTTCTTCCTCTGGTTCTTCCTCCGATCCTCTGCTTCTTGCTCCGGTGTTCTCGTCCAGCATCTTCCTCCGTGGCATCTTCTTCCCTTCTTCGTTCTCGGGCCGCTCCACATCCATGATGGGAGGCTCCCACTGTGTGACGCGTCTCATCTTCTGATACTTCTTAAATAACGGAGGATGGGGAAACCTGCCGACCCCGCCCCCTCTGTTGCACAGGGACTTGACGGGAACTTCCCTATGGGTTTCCCCATGACGTCAGAGGGGTCGGGGTCAACCAGTTACGTAACAGGTGACCCCGCCCCCCTCTGACATAGGGCTGGGGTTCCCCTTAATATCCATACCAGACCTGAAGGGCCTGGTATGGAAGTTAGGGGGACCCCCCACGCCATTTTTTTTTTACATTTTGGTTCGGGGGTTCCCTTGTGGGGAAATCCCATGCTGTTTTTATCAATGAACTTTTATGTGTATTGTCGAAACCGACAATTCATTAATAGCCGCAAGTAGTTTTAAATGACTTTTTTTCCTTTGAAATGTCATTTTGCTGTCAGACTGTTCTAAACACGGGAAACATGCGCCCCTTTACAGGCATACTATAGACACCCCCAGGTACGAAATTTAAAGGAATATTACACTTTTATTGTTTCACTTTATTAAAATTATTACTAAAATCAAATGTCCATTTTTAAAACTTTTTCTTGCATTGATCCATGTCCCCTAGGGCAGAACCCAGATCCCAAAACACTTTTTATGACAATACCATGCATATAAGCCTTTAAAATTAGCACTTTTGATTTCTCCCATAGACTTTTAAAGGGTGTTCCGCGGCTTACGAATTTGCCGCAAACACCCCAATTTGTTCGCTGTTCGACGAACTGTCTGGACACTGTCTGGATAAAGGGGGCCTTGAGAGATAAGAAAGTCCTCCTCTTCCTGTCTCTGTTCTGCCTCAAGTGCCCTGTCCGTTATTCCACGCAGCATGTGCTCCAACAGGTGGACAAGAGGGACAGTGTCACTGATGCATGCACTGTCACTGCTCACAATCCTCGTGGCCTCCTCAAATCGTGACAGGACAGTTCATGCATCCCTGATCATGGCCCACTGGTGTGGGGGAAAAAAAACAAGCTCCCCTGACCCTGTCCTGGTGCCATAGTCACACAAATACTCATTGATGGCCCTCTGCTGCGTTTGCAGCCACTGCAGCACGACCAACATTGAGTTCCACCTGGTAGGCATGCCACAGATTTGGCGGTTCTTGGGCAGGTTAAATTCCTTTTGGAGGTCAGCTAGCCGAGCACTGGCATTATATGATCGGCGGAAATGCACACAGACTTTCCTGGCCTGCCTCAGGACATCCTGTAAGCCTGGGTACCTGCCCAAGAAAAGCTGGCGTGGTGTCAACCGCTCTGCGAGGCATGGATATTGCTTTCTACATGCCAGTAGAGACCCAGAATCGCCTTCTGTGAAAAAAAGTGGCGTTTGGGAACCTGCCACAGAGGTACAGCACATTCCAGAAACTCACGGAAGGGGGCAGAGTTTACCAACTGAAAAGGCAGCAGTTGACATGCTAGCAATTTAGCCAAGATAACATTCAACCGCTGGGAATGTGGATAGCTGGGAGTGAACTTCTTTCGCCGGTGGAGCAACTGGGTTAGGGAAATCTGCTAGAATCGGACGTTGATGTACCGATAGCAGATTGCCCGCAAGTACTTGGCAGTGACACACCTAATTCTACACCTTCATTCCTCTCAGTGCAGGTTCCTGAAAGGACTGAAGGTACAGTGGGCTTGGAGATCCCAGCTGATGAGGAGGAGCAAGGAGAGGTCCGCCTTGTTCTTTGGTTTGGGTCTTTTAGTTAGTGTTGCCAACGGGCTGCATGGGGGCTCGACATATGTCTGATTAAGCATGTGGTGCCCAAGCGCTTGCTGTCTAGTCCACGCTTGATACACTTCAGACATATGTTGCAAATAGCAACGGTGCGATCTGCTGCACATGTCTCAAAAAAGGCCCACACCAAAGAACTTTTGGAATAACGCGTGGAGTCACCAGCGCCCTGTACTTGCGGAGCTCTGCGGTGTGATGCAGTCGGTTGGCTGCCCTTAAGCTGGCCCCTGGAGGGCATCCTGCCTCCTTGGAGATATGCCTTCTCCTCCTCCTCCGCCTCTCTCCTAACAGGCACCCACGTAGAGTCAGTGAGCTCATAATCCCCTCCCTCCTCATCACTGGAGCAAACCTGGCAGTATGCTGCAGCTGGGGGAACATGACTGCCAGATTGTTGTCCTTCTTGGGCACCCCTTCTGTCTGGGCTCACGTTACTGCCTTCCTCTAGCTGAGTACTATCATCGGAGCCTCGGATCATCGGAGAGAGGATGAGGAGGATGAGGACGGCTTGGTCATCCACTCTACCAAGTCTTCCGCATGTTGCGGCTCAACACGGCCAGCTGCCGAAAAAAGGACAAGCGTGTCCCACAGCCACGTGCTGATGAGAATGCACCGTGTCCATGACCCGCACTGTTGCCTCTAGACACAGAGTCTGCTTGCTCTCTTTTATTGGCCTGTGACTGTCTGCCTATCCTTGTTGGTCTTCCAGACATACTGTCTTTGATGTATTGGAATAGGTACACAAGGAATGGCCTGCAATGAGATGTAGCTGCACAAAGCTGGGATGTGTATATATATATATATACTGATTATACTGCAGCTAGCTGAATCGCCTGCCTGCCTGTAGTATTATTAGGAAGAGAACACCAGCAATTGTCTGCAGTGTATATATATATATACACACACCTACAACACCTGGGATGCATATATATATATACTAAATACACTGACTGCAGCTAACTGACTCGCCTGTCTGCTCTATCTAACTCAAATGAAATGACACTGTCTCTCTCTCTCTATCTCTCAGCACGCCGGAACACACTACACAAGGCTGACTTCCAGGTGGCCTTATATAGTGTGGGGCGTGTACTAAATCTCCTGAGTAGGGATGAGCTTCGAGTTCGAGTCAAACCCATGTTCAACTCGAACATCGCCTGTTCGCCAATTCGCCGAACAGCGAACAATTTTGGGTGTTCGCAGCAAATTTGAAAGCCGCGGAACACCCTTTAAAAGTCTATGGTAGAAATCAAAAGTGCTAATTTTAAAGGCTTATATGCGAGTTATTGTCATAAAAAGCATTTGGGGACCTGGGTCCTGCCCCAGGGGACATGGATCAATGCAAAAAAGTTTTAAAAATTGACGTTTTTTCGGGAACAGTGATTTTATTAATGCTTAAAGTGAAACAATAAAAGCGTAATATTCCTTTAAATTTCATACCTGGGGGTGTCTATAGTATGCCTGTAAAAGGGTGCGTTTTCCCGTGTTTAGAACAGTCTGACAGCAAAATTACATTTCAAAGGAAAAAAGTCATTTAAAACTACTCACGGCTATTAATGAATTGTCGGTCCGACAATACACATAAAAGTTCATTGAAAAAAACAGCATGGGATTTCCCCCCAGGGGAACCCCGAACCAATATTTTTTTTAAAAAATGGCGTGGGGGATCCCCCTAAATTCCATACCAGGCCCTTCAGGTCTAATATGGATTTTAAGGGGAACCCTGCACCAAAATTAAAAAAAAGGCGTGGGGTCCCCCCAAAAATCCATTCCAGACCGTTATCCGAGCACGCAACCTGGCAGGCCAAGAGAAAAGAGGGGGGGATGAAAGAACGCCCCCCTCCCTCCTGCACCGTACCAGGCCACATGCCCTCAACATTGGGAGGGTGCTTTTGGGGTCCCCCCCAATGCACCTTGTCCCCATGTTGATGAGGACAAGGGCCTGATCCCCACAACCCTTGCCCAGTGGTTGTGGGGGTCTGCGGGCAGGGGGCTTATCGGAATCCGGAAGCCCCCTTTAACAAGGGCCCCCCTGTGTGAAATGGTAAGGGGTACCCCTATCATTTCACAAAAAAGTGTCAATAATGTTAAAAATGTCAATAGACATTTATAATAATTCCTTTATCTTCTTCTTTTCATCTTCTTTCTTCTATCTTCTTTCTTCTATCTTCCTTTGGTTTCTTCCTCCATCTTCTTCTTCCTCTGGTTCTTCCTCTGATCCTCTGCTTCTTGCTCCAGTGTTCTCGTCCGGCATCTTCCTGCGCGGCGTCTTCTTCCCTTCTTCGTTCTCGGGCAACTCCGCATCCATGATGGGAGGCTCCCGCTGTGTGATGCTTCTCGTCTTCTGACGGTTCTTAAATAACGGAGGGTGGGGCCACCCGGTGACCCCACCCCCCTCTGACGTCGGACTTGATGGGGACTTCCCTGTGGCCCCCTCTGACGTCACGGGGAAAGCATCAGGGAAGTCCTCGCCAAGTCCCCGTGCATCAGAGGGGGGCGGGGTCACCAGGAAGTCCCACCCTCCGTTATTTAAGAACCATCAGAAGACGAGAAGCGGAGCGTCCCGAGAACAAAGATGGGAAGAAGACGCTGCGGAAGAAGATGCCGGATGAGAACACCGGAGCAAAAAGCAGAGGATCGGAGGAAGAACCAGAGGAAGAAGAAGATGGAGGAAGGAACCAAAGGAAGATAAAAAAAAAAGATGGAAAGAAGAAGATTTTAAATAAAGGAATTGTCAAAAACTGTCTCTTGTAATTTTTAACATTTTTGACACTTTTTGTGAAATGGTAGGGGTACTTTTTTACCCCTTTACCATTTCACACAGGGAGGGGGGTCGGGATCTGGGAGTACCCTTGTTAAAGGGGGCTTCCAGATTCCAATAAGCCCCCCGCCTGCAGACCCCCACAACCACCGGGCAAGGGTTGTGGGGATGAGGCCCTTGTCCCCATCAACATGGGGACAAGGTGCTTTGGGTGGGACCCCAAAGCACCCTCCCAATGTTGAGGGCATGTGGCCTGGTACGGTTCAGGAGGGGGGGCGCTCTCTCATCCCCCCTCTTTTTCTGCGGCCTGCCAGGTTGCGTGCTCGGATAAGGGTCTGGTATGGATTTTTGGGGGGACCCCATGCCATTTTTTTTAAATTTTGGTGCAGGGTTCCCCTTAAAATTCATACCAGACCTGAAGGGTCTGGTATGGATTTTGAGGGGACCCCCATGCCTTTTTTTTTTTAAACTTTGGTGCAGGGTTCCCCTTAATATTCATACCAGACCTGAAGGGCCTGGTATGGAATTTAGGGGGACCCCCACACCATTTTTTTGTTAAATTTTGGTTCAGGGTTCCCCTGTGGGGAAATCCCATGCCGTTTTTTTTCAATGAACTTTTATGTGTATTGTCAGACCGACAATTCATTAATAGCCGCAAGTAGTTTTAAATTACTTTTTTCCTTCAAAATGTCATTTTGCTGTCAGACTGTTCTAAACATGGGAAACATGCACCCTTTAACAGGTATACTATAGACATCCCCCAGGTACGAAATTTAAAGGAATATTACACTTTTATTGCTTCACTTTAAGCATTATTAAAATCACTGCTCCCGAAAAAACAGCCGTTTTTAAAACTTTTTTTTGCATTGATCGATGTCCCCTGGGGCAGGACCCAGGTCCCCAAACACTTTTTATGACAAAAACTTGCATATAAACCTTTAAAATTAGCACTTTTGATTATTCATGTTCGAGTCCCATAGACTTTAACGGTGTTCGTGTGTTCGAACAAATTTTTTGCCTGTTCGCATGTTCTGGTGCGAACCGAACAGGGGGGGTGTTCGGCTCATCCCTGCTCCTGAGTAGGGATGAGCTTCGAGTTTAAGTCGAACCCATGTTCGACTCGAACATCGCCTGTTCGACCGTTCGTTGAATTGCGAACGATATGGGCCGCTCGCGCCAAATTCAAGTGGCGCGTCATGGCCCATAAATCACTGCGGCATCGCAGTGCATTGCTGGCTGATGATTGGCCAAGCATGCACTATGACCCGCATGCTTGGCCAATCAAAGTGCCGTGTGTACAGAGAGCCGTAATTGGCCAAAGCCAGGGTGGCTTTGTCCAATTATGGCTCAGGGGGTTTAGTACACGCCCCACACTATAGTGTGTTGCGTAGTGGGTTGCGGAGGCGGAGAGAGATAGATAGACAGAGAGACAGTGTAATTTGATTTAAGTTAGATAGAGTAGGCACGTCGAGTCAGCTGCACTTACAGTGTATTGTGTATATATATATATATATATATATATACACACACTGTATTCAGTTTAGCTAGATCCGTTCCTGTTATTCTCTTCCTAATATACTGACAGGCAGGCAGGTGTTTTTACAGTATTTACAGTTAGTGTACTATGTACTCTGCACAGTTGCACCTACAGTATAGCTACCCGAAGACAAGTGCTTGTGTGCCTCTTCTCATCCTATTAATAGCACAGGCAGGCTCTTGAAGTATTTACAGTTAGTGTACTGTGTACCTTGCACAGTTGCACCTACAGTATAGCTATCTGAAGACAAGTGCTTGTGTGCTTCTTCTGATCCTATTAATAGCACAGGCAGGCTCTTGAAGTATTTGCAGTTAGTGTACTGTATACTCTGCACAGTTGCACCTATAGCTACCTGAAGACAAGTGCTTGTGTTCTTCTTCTGATCCTATTAATAGCACAGGCAGGCTCTTGAAGTATTTATAGTTAGTGTACTGTGTACCATGCACAGTTGCACCTACAGTATAGCTACCTGAAGACAAGTGCTTGTGTTCTTCTTCTGATCCTATTAATAGCACAGGCAGGCTCTTGAAGTATTTACAGTTAGGGTATTGTGTACTCTGCACAGTTGCACCTACAATATAGCTAATTTGAAAACAAGTGCTTGTGTTCTTCTTCTGATCCTATTAATAGCACAGGCAGGCTCTTGAAGTATTTACAGTTAGTGTACTGTGTACCCTGCACAGTTGCCCCTATAGCTACCTGAAGACAAGTGCTGGTGTGCTTCCTCTGATCCTATTTATACCACAGGCAGGCATTCTGCTAGCTGCTGTATAATCAGTATATATATATATATATATATACACATCACAGTTGTGTGCAGCTACATCTCACTGCAGTGAAGGCCATTAGTATGTCTGGAAGGCCAAAAAGGAGAGGCAGACAGTCACAAGCCAATAAAAGAGGGCAAGCAGGCTCTGTGTCTAGAGGCAACAGTGCTGGTCGTGGACACGGTGCATCCTCATCAGCACGTGGCCGTGTGCCACGCTTGTGCTTTTTTCGGCAGCTGGCCGTGTTGAGCCGCAACATGCGGAAGACTTGGTAGAGTGGATGACCAAGCCGTCCTCATCCTCCTCATCCTCTCTCCCCCAGGCTTAGGGTATATTGTCTGGCAAAGCAGCTGCCAACGCGGCCTCTTCCCTCGGCTCAATGGCATCAGTCACTCCTTCCCTAGCCCCACCATGTCCTCCTGATGAGTCCCCCAAACTGTTTGACCACAGTGTTGAGTACATGCTCCAGGAAGATGCCCAGCATTTTGAAGGCTCCGGTGATAGTACTCAGCTAGAGGAAGGCAGTAACGTGAGCCCAGACAGAAGGGGTACCCAAGAAGGACAGCAATCTGGCAGTCATGTTCCCCCAGCTGCAGCATACTGCCAGGTTTGCTCCAGTGATGAGGAGGGAGGGGATGATGAGGTCACTGACTCCACGTGGGTGCCTGATAGGAGAGAGGAGGAGGAGGCACATCTCCAATGAGGCAGGATGCCCTCCAGGGGCCAGCTTAAGGGAAGCACACCGACTGCATCACACCGCAGAGCTCTGCATGTCAGGGTGCTACTGTCTCTGCACGTTATTCCAAAAGTTCTTCGGTATGGGCCTTTTTTGAGACGAGTGCATCAGATCCCACCGCTGCTATTTGCAACATATGTCTCAAGCGTATCTCGCGTAGCCAAAACATCACCCGCTTGGGCACCACATGCTTGACCATACATATGTTGACCTGCCATGCAGTTAGTTGGCAAGAGTATCTAAAAGACCCACACCAAAGAAAAAAGAGGACCTCTCCGTGCTCCTCATCAGCTGGGATCTCCAACCCCACTATACCTTCAGTCCTCTCTGAGACCTGCACTGAGAGGAATGAAGGTGTAGAATTAGGTGTGTCACAGCCAAGTACTTGCGGGCAATCTGCTATTGGTACACCGACGTCAGATTGTACCAGGCGAATTTCCCTGCCCCAGCTGCTGCACCACCGAAAGAAGTTCGCTCCCAGCCATCCACATGCCCAGTGGTTGAATGCTAGCTTGGCAAAATTGCTAGCACTTCAACTGCTGCCTTTTTAGTTGGTAGACTCTGCCCCCTTCCGTGAGTTTGTGGAATGTGCGGTTCCTCAGTGGCAGGTTCCCAAACGCCACTTTTTTTCATGGAAGGCAATTCCGGCTCTCTACCGGCATGTGGAAGGCAATGTCTTGGCCTCGCTGGACAGGGCGGCCAGTGGTAAGGTGCATATTACCGCTGACTCATGGTCCAGCAGGCATGGACAGGGAGGTTACCTATCTTTCACGGCGCATTGGGTGACTCTTCTGGCAGCTGGGAAGGATGCAAGACAAAGTGCAGTAGTGTTGGAAGTTGTTCCGCCACCACGCCTCCAAAATGCTACTACTGGGGATTCTGACACACCTCTCTCCTCCACCCCCTCCTCTTCTTCTTCCTCCATGGCCTCTTCCTGTGCTTTCAGTGGTGCTCCGTAGGCGTTCAAGGGGCTACGCAAGTACGGAGGCCAAAAGATGCCATGCGGTGCTTGAACTGGTGTGCTTGGGGGACAGGAGCCACACTGGGGCAGAGATTCTGTCAGCTCTGCAGGGGCAGGCTCAGAGGTGGTTGACGCCATGCCAGCTTCAGCCAGGAATGGTTTGCGACAATGGCACCAACCTCCTCTCTGCCCTCCGACAGGGACAACTGACCCATGTGCCCTGTTTGGCTCACGTCCTTAACTTGGTGGTGCAGCGGTTCTTGGGCAGGTATCCGGGCTTACAGGATGTCCTGAGGCAGGCCAGGAAAGTCTGTGTGCATTTCCGCTGGTCATATAATGCCAGTGCTTGGCTGGCTGACCTCCAAAAGGAATTTAACCTGCCCAAGAAGCGCCTAATCTGTGACATGCCCACCAGGTGGAACTCAAGGTTGGCCATGCTGCAGCGACTGCACATGCAGCAGAGGGCCATCAATGAGTACCTGTGCGACTATGGTACCAGTACAGTGTCAGGGGAGCTTGTTTTTTTCCCCACGCCAATAGGCTATGATCAGGGATGCATGCACTGTCCTGTCACCATTTGAGGAGGCCACGAGGATGGTGAGCAGTGACAGTGCATGCATCAGTGACACTGTCCCCCTTGTCCACCTGTTGAAGCACACGCTGTGTGGAATAATGGACAGGGCACTTGAGGCAGAACAGAGGCAGCAAGAGGAGGACTTCCTTAGCTCTCAAGGCCCCCTTTATCCAGACAGTGTTCCTGCGTTCCCACCGATCACACAGGAAGAGGAGGAGGAGGAGGATTGTGTCAGCATGGAGGTGGAGCCTGGCATGCAGCAGCAGTCTTCAAGGGATCATTAACAGTCCCAAGAAACCCATGGACTTGTACATGGCTGGGAGGAGGTGGCTGAGGATCATGTCGTCCTTAGTGACCCAGAGGACTCCGGACCGAATGCCTCAGCAAACCTACGCTGCATGGCCTCCCTGATCCTGCAAAGCCTGTGGAAGGATCCACGTATTTGTGGTATCAAGGAGAGGGATTGTTACTGGCTGGCAACCCTCCTTGATCCACGTTACAAGGGTAAGGTTGCGGACCTTATCTTATCGTTGCAAAGGGAGCAGAGTATAAAACATTTTCGGAAGGCCTTGCAGAAAGGTCTGTGCAACGCGTTCCCAAAGACTGGGGGGTTACAAACTCCTGCTCCTGGACAACGTGTTGCTGAGGCTTCGGTCAGTCACAGAAGGTGGAGAAGGTGACTGTCACGTACCTGTTAGGTAGAGCCCGGAATGCAGGGAATGGCCTCTCGTATACCTCTGACTCAGGAACCCCTGGTAGTGCTGACAGGGGCTCGAGAGTACAAAGGGGCACAAGTGCCTGACTGGAACACTGGAGTAGAGGGCTGGATCCTGTAATCAGCAGGGAGGTGCACTTGTAGTCCAGCAGCAGGATGCAGACAGCAGGGAGGTGCACTGTAGTCCCGTGGCAGGATGCAGACAGCAGGGAGGTGCACTGTAGTCCCTTAGCAGGATGCAGACAGCAGGTAGGTGCACTGTAGTCCCGTAGAAGGATGCAGACAGCAGGCAGGTGAACTGTAGTCCTGTAGCAGGATGCAGACAGCAGGGAGGTGCACTGTAGTCCTGTGGCAGGATTAAGACAGCAGGGAGGTGCACTGTAGTCCCGTGGCAGGATGCAGACAGCAGGGAGGTGCACTGTAGTCCTGTAGCAGGATGCAGACAGCAGGGAGGTGCACTGTAGTCCCGTAGCAGCATGCAGACAGCAGGGAGGTGCACTGTAGTCCCGTAGCAGGATGCAGACAGCAGAGAGGTGCAGACAAGCCAGGTCAAGGTACTGGCGGGCAGATCAGGTATAGAAGGGCAATCCAAAAGAGTAGTCAGAGTCCAAGCCGGAATCAGGTCAGGCAGCAAACAGGGAAGTCAGGAACAAGCCAAGTAGATACTAGATTCAGGAAAACTGGGTAACAAGGCAGCAGGGGTCTTCAGGAAATGCTGTAGACCGGACAGCAAGGAAGCAAGGCATCAGTCTCCTTTAAATAGCCTCATGTTGGCGCCAAGTGCTGCCACAAGGGGCGCGCGCACACTCCCGCTCCCGCACGAGCCCGCGCCCCGCTATTCATGCTATTGCGCATGCTCGTGCGCCGGACGGCTCCTTTGTGCACAGGTATGTGCTAGGACATTTGCTGGAAGGGATTTCCTGACAGTGGCTGTCTGACCGATGCATTCAGTCAATTTTTTAGTCCGCAGCCCCAAGGTATGAGCGGTTCCAGCAACCATCACGAGCGTCTGTTTTACATGGTGCATGAATACCTAGGGGCAAGATCTGACTTGGACACCTTTCCCACCGAAAATCTTCTGGGTTACTGGGTCTTGAGGATGGGTCACTGGCCAGAGCTTGCACAGTATGCAATTGAGCTACTGGCCTGTCCTGCATCCAGCGTTCTTTCACAACGCACATTCAGTGCTGCTGGAGGCTTTGTAACCGATCACAGGGTGCGCCTGTCCACCGACTCGGTCGATCGACTGACCTTAAAAAAAATGAATCAGTCTTGGATCACCACCAGCTACCAAGCACCTGATGCTGATGTAACCAAATCATTTTTTTGAAATGTCAGATCCCTTCAAGACTGCCTATGCTGATGCTGAGTGACTATCCTGTTATGCTGAGTGACTATCCTCTTCCTCCTCAATGATCATGCTGATAGCTTGTAAGAATATTTTTGGTTCTTGGCGCCGCCACCAGTGGCTAAGGCCCAATTTTTCAGTCCCTGTTTAACAGGGGCATGTAATTACAATTTTTTATGCAATATTTTGCAAGGAGGGTTTGTTGCTGCGCTCAACTAGAGTATCTGTGAGGGGTTGCAGTGTTGTGGCACCAGCACCAGTGCCTAAGGCCCAATTTTTCAGCCCCTGTTTAACAGGGGAGTGTAATTCCAATTTTTGATGCAATATTTTGCAGAAGGGCTCATTCCTGCGCTCCAACTAGAGTATCTGTGAGGGGTTGCAGTGTTCTGGCACCAGTACCTAAGGCCCAATTTTTCTGACCCTGTTCAACAGGTGCATGTAATTACAATTCTTGATCTAATATTTCACAGCAGGGCCCGTTCCTGCGCCCACCAAGAGTAACTGTGAGGGCTTACAGTGTTGTGGCAATACCAACACCTAAGGCCCAAATTTCTGCAGAGTATATAGGGCAGGCCCCTACTTTCAAACATCCAACTTACAAACGACTCCTACTTGCAAATGGAAGGAGACAACAGGAAGTGAGATGAAATCTAACCCTAGGAAGGGAAATTCTCTCCTGTAAGAGTTAATATGGGAAAAACTTATCTCCTCTCCACTGATGCTCTATCAACAATCCTTGTTTCACTAAAAATCCCAAATTGTCAAAAAACATTTGTCATTGGGACAGAAAGTGAGGTAAATCTTCTGAAGAGGTGCACAGACAGCAAAACAAATGTCACAGGGGTGATAACCCTTCCCTATGTTTTCCAAAAAGCTTAAAAATAGATTTTTTGGCTGGAGCTACACTTTAAAAATGTACCAGTTCAAAATTACATTGTTGTCGTTATGGGCAAAATCAAGGAGCATCCGCTGATATGACTGGGGAACCAGCAACTGCTTCACAGTTTCCCCTAGGCTTTCCGGTACTCTATACAGCAAGTCCCGTTCACTGCAAAGTGAAGAAACCTTTGTTCGGCACCGGGACTCCATTAATAACTAATACCTGCTCCAGAGCATTCACCAAAGTGGGGTTCTGTAACTGCGCTGTGCCAAACACACCCCTGGACACCCCCAAATTTGGGTGCACTAGCCTAGAGGAAGTTTCCCCCTCATCCTCTTCAATCAAGGTCTGCTATGGGGAAGATCCCTCTTCATCCTCCCCCAACATGACGGAGAGATTTCCCCCCCCTCAGAGGTCAACTTAGCCTCAAGACCTGAAAGATGAGCATTATCAACTACATTCGTATTTTCTGCAACGTCATTATCAGTGACAGGTATCTCAATATTATGGGTGTGTGTTGCGGGTGGTTCAGGACCAGACCCCTCAAGGTTTGGCCCTAAGAGGACCAGTGTCCCCAGTTCTCCTGGCTGTCCTGGCAGCCCTGTCTGTACCTGGTTCCATAGTTCAAAAAACAAAGGGCAGTCACGCCCTTGTGTCACTGAGGTGCAGCCATAGAAAACAGTCATCGGAACCAGGGGGTACTCCCTGGTGCCCCCATGGATACACACTACGCATAGAGTCTTACTTACTGGGCTGAGTCTCCCAATCACCCTGGCATGTACAAGTGTTACCATGCTACCGGAGTCCAGTAGAGCCCTGGCAGGAAGGTGGTTCACCCACACTTCACACTCAAACCATCCTGCAGCCAGATCAAGATGAGTGGCACACAATCTTTGCACATAGAGGGAGCTTCTCCGACCAGTCCTGCAGTCTAGTCCTCCTGAAGTGGGCATTGTGCCTGAGTATGCCCCCAGGACTGACATCGCCAACACTGTAGGTCCGCCATCCTTGGGACAGGAACCAACCTTCCTGGTTCTGCGGAAGATGATGCAGGTTTGCGGGTTCCAACGTCTGGCAGGGCTTCTCTCCTAGGTGCTGTGGCCCATTTGGTTGCCCTTGGTGTGGGTTCCCGATGTTTGGCAGGCCCAAGCAGGTCCTCCACTACGGTGTACCTTTCGACCAACTCAACCAGCTGGTCAGTGGTTGCAAGGTCTCCATGGCTTACCCAGCACTGTAGGTCATCTGGCAGGGACCACAGGTACCAATCCATCACCACCCGTTCCACCATTTGTGGGCCTGACAACTTTTCTGGCTGCAGCCATTTTTTAACCAGCTGTACCAGTTTGTGCATTTGGGACCTTGGTGGTCGGTCAGGTTTGTACCGCCAGCGATGCACAATCTGAGCCCGGACGGCTGTGGTCACTCCCAGGCGGGCCAGGATCTCTGCCTTCAGATGCTCATAATCGCTGATATGCTCAGTTGGGAGGTCAAAATGGCCTTTTGCAGGTCACCAGTGAGGAAAGGGGAGATAATGCCAGCCCACTGGTCATGGTGCCAACCCTCTCTCTCCGATATCCTGTCAAAGATAGTGAGAAAGGCCTCTACGTCATTACTGGGTGTCAGTTTTTGTAAGAAATGGCTGGCCCTCACGGACACTTGGCTGCCAGCGGCGATTACCACTTGCTCTGGTCCCTGAGCCAGCTGCTGGACTGCCTCCTGCAAGGTAGCCACCTGTGCCTAAGTGGACTCCTGCTGGGCAGTAAACTGGGCGTCTAGCAACCATGTGCTTTCCTGCTGTGCAGCTACAGCCTTTGCCAGGGCCTGCTGCTGTTGAGCTATCGCTTCCTCATGGCGACAATTTGCCTCTGCTGAAGGTTGCTGCTGGATCATGGTGGCTTGTGCCAAAGCCTTGATGACCTCCTCCATGTCTTTGCCTGCTGCTTGCAGCGTCTGAGCTGACTTCACCCAAGACATGCCATAGGTACACTGTCTCTTTAAATGTTAGTTTTTAGTTTAAATGTTTTTTGCGGCTGCAAATTCACTCTGGGGGATAATAGCTTCACGGGACCAAGTGCATAAACCATTTAAACTTTAAACAAAGGCTTTTATTTGTAAGAAAATCAAAAATAAAGCTTCATTCAGCACACAGCACAAAAATATAAAACAAAGTCCACTTATCTTCAGCATAAAATAAAGTCTGCTTATTTTCAGCACAAAGAAGATTAAAGAAAAGGCACGTACAGTTTGTGGCCGGGTTTTCACCCCAGAGTTTTAAGAGTCCTTGTTGAACCTTTAGCAGCTTCCAACAGATACACAGCTCATCACCACAGGTGTAATCACCTACTCCTCCTCACCACCACCTCTCACTACTTCCTGTCTTTTATGATCTGTTTCCTAGAGACCTTTAACTCCCTGTGTGCTGAATCCCTGTGATCAGGGGTGGAGGCTCTTTCCCACCCGAATATCACTTCAGAGCCTCCCAAATTCCGTGTCCCAAATAACTCTCTATTAAGAAAGAGAGGACTGTGAGTCAGTCCTCTCCTGATTGACTCTACTCCTGGGAATTCCTCAACCATTCTGGGTGACCCCCTGAATACTACCGCACTTCCCTTAAAGGGACCATACCCCAAATATTGGTGCTTTGTAGCACCCATCCAGGACCCAACCTTGGTGTCCTGTAAACATGGTTCGGACATTCGGCCCTAATAAAAATGATCATTCTTCCCTGCCTTCTGTATCTTATGCAGACAATTCCAATTCACCAACCCCCCTCCTTTTTCTCGACTTACAAAAAAGCCTGTACAACCTTAATTTGGAAGAACAACACCCCACGCATTAAATACACACGCCTGACCTGTGCCAAAAATAAAGGTGGAATTGGCCTGCCAGACCTCCACAAATATAAATTAGCATGCTGCCTGACTAGAGTTTTGGATTGGAAAGTCCACAAACTGGGGAAAGCCTGGGTTATACTGGAAAACTCTCTCATGCGTAATCCAACACATATTCTTCCCTGGCTTTCATCTTGACTTTGGCCCCAGTCTACTAAGATACATTCACTCATCCATCCCTAATGGCCTTTAGTAAAGCGGTATCTCTCTTTCACATATCCTCACAACCAGGTCCATTGACCCCCCGGGGGAGTCGACCACATTCCTACTAGAAGAATGGCCACGCGAGGAGATTCAAGCACACCACTTCTTTCATAGGGGTCGCTTGCGATCTTATGAAAATTTGGTGTCTGCATCACGCACAAAAGAATTTGCCTTCTTTTCTTACAGACAGCTGTGGCATTTTCTCACCTCTAAAGAATCAGCTGGCACATGGACAAGACAACTTACACCATTTTAACTACTTTGCTCTCGCAATACACCACAAACACACCTCATAGATCTCATGTATGCCCTGCTCCAAGATGACCCCCGCCCCTCAAAGACAGAAACCTCACGTATATCTTGGGGAAAAGATCTACAATTGACTCTCACTGATGATGTATGGGAAGCCATATATACACTCACCCACAAGGGATCAATGAATGTAGCGATCTAGGAAAATGGATACAAAATCGTGACAAAATAGTATAGAACTCCAGCCCACTGACAGAAATTTTCACCTTCAATCCCAAACATTTGTTGGAGATGCAAAAGAGAAGAAGGCTCCATGATCCACATTTGGTGGGAGTGCGTTGTGTTCCAACCATTCTGGAGGGAGGTGCACTCTATAATAACATGCATTACTACCTACACCCTAGACTACAACCTCGCTTAATATCTCCTTCATCATACAACCCTTCCTAAACAAAGCTACCATAAATCGCTATCCATGCACATGGTCAATGCAGCCATACTCTGCATTCTTACTCATTGGCGGCCAACCGACACCCCAACCATCAGGGAATTGCTGACGAGGGTTGCTAAGATAGAGGAGATGAAGGAACTGATCTACACCTCCCAAGACTGCATACAGAAATTCACTAATATTTGGGCTTGTTGCGCGCAATTCAAAAATACAGAGTGCTATAAGTCCTACTTCCCTTTGTAATACTTTACCACCCAACTTACCTAGAAGCGATTCCCCTGTGCCCTGATTGGGGCCAGAGCAGCCCCCATTATCCCCCCTTCCCCCTCTCTCCCCCCCATCTGTTCCCTTTCCCCCTCTCTGTTTCCCACCATTCCCCCCTCTACCAAGTCTCCTTTTCACTTATTCGTATCTTCCCTACACCATCTCTATGCCACCATAATGAAATAACCAGCCAAAAGTGATTAGTTACCCCACCACAGACACATGAACTTTGTTTCACCACATAAAAAACAAATTTAATGTTCTTCTCAATGCCATGGTTGGACCTGTTGATATTGGTCCCCATAGATTACAACCAGTTACAACACCACTTGTTTCCATTTTGGTGTCTCAACTTAAGATGTACAAATGTTGGTTATTCATGCAGTGTTTATACTCTTATATGACTTATTTTGTTTCAAAAGAACCCTGCAGGTCTTTTCTCCATGACTCATACTGTAATAACATTCTGTGTTTCGCCAATATGAAAACTTGTCATGGATGCTTCTTTGGATGACATGTTAAATGTATTGTACATGCAAGTTTCTTTTACTTCAATAAAAATCCTTTGTGGAAAAAAAAAAAAATATATATAAATATATATATATATATATATATTTGAAGGTGTGTGCGGCCTATTGCATTAGGGTGTGTACCCCAAAGCTCAAACACACAAGTGCGTATATATATATATATATATATATATATATATATATATATACATACACAGTATCTCACAAAAGTGATTACAACCTCACATTTTTGTAATTATTTTATTATATCTTTTTATGTGACAACACTGAAGACATGACACTTGAGCTACAATGTAAAATAGTGAGTGTACAGCTTGTATAACAGTGTAAATTTGCTGTCCCCCCAAAATAACTCAACACACAGCCATTAATGTCTAAACTGCTGGGAATAAAAGTGAGTACATCCCTAAGTGAAAATCTCCTAATTGGGCCCAAAGTGTCAATATTTTGAGTGATCACCATTATTTTCCAGCACTGCCTTAACCCTCTTGGGCATAGAGTTCACCAGAGCTTCACAGGTTGCCACTGTAGTCCTTTTCCATTACTCCATGACAACATCACGGAGCTGGTGGATGTTAGAGACCTTGTGCTCCTCCACCTTCCATTTGAAGATGTCCCACAGATGCTCAAAAGGGTTTAGGTCTGGAGACATGCTTGGCCAGTCCATCACCTTTAACCTCAGCTTCTTTAGCAAGGCAGTGGTCATCTTGGGGGTGTGTTTGGGGTCATTATCATGTTGGAATACTGCCCTGCACCCCCGTCTCCGAAGGGACGGGATCGTGCTCTGCTTCAGTATGTCGCAGTACATGTTGGCATTCATGGTTCCCTCAATGAACTGTAGCTCCCCAGTAGTGCCAGCAGCACTCAGACCACGACACTTCCATCATCATGCTTGACTGTAGGCAAGACACACTAGTCTTTGTACTCCAGACCTGGTTGCCACCACACACGCTTGACACTATCTGAACCAAATAAGTTTATTTTGGTCTCATCAGACCACAGGACATGGTTCCAGTAATCCATGTCCTTAGTATGCTTGTCTGCAGTAAACTGTTTGGGGGCTTTCTTGTGCATCATCTTTAGAAGAGGCTTCCTTCTGGGATGACAGCCATGCAGACCAATTTGATGCAGTGTGCGGCGTATGATCTGAGCACTGACAGGCTGACCCCCCCCACCCCTTCAACCTCTGCAGCAATGCTGTCAGCACTCATACGTCTATTTCCCAAAGACAACCTCTGGATACGACACTGAGCATGTGCACTCTACATCTTTGGTTAACCATGGCGAGGCCTGTTCTGAGTGAAACCTGTCCTGTTAAACCAGTGTATGGTCTTAGCCACTGTGCTACAGCTCAGTTTCAGGGTCTTGGCAATCTTCGTATAGCCTAGGCTATCTTTATGTAGAGCAACAAATCTTTTTTTTCAGATCCTCAGAGAGTTCTTTGTCATGAGGTGCCTTGTTGAACTTCCATTGACCAGTATGAGAGAGTGAGAGCAATAACACCTGTAAAGACACCCCGAGTATGAAAGGGTTAAAGTCGTTTAGGACATTCCATACCCAAACACAAAGGCAGCTACCGAACACTTCAATCAGCCGAACAGAGAACCCATACAAATAATCCACCCCAAGAACAAGACAAGATGCTCTGTCTTCAGGGCCAAGCAGGAATCAACTCATTTATTATAACACATGGACACAACACATAAAATAACTCAGAGACTCTTTCCCCCCACCCTTGGAAAAGGGCGGGTTAAACTGTCCAATGACAATGGACACACAGGTCAGGTGTGTTTAACGTCTCATCAGTACACAGTGTTCGCAGGGAGAGCTGTTGGAAGAATCCCCCCCCCCCCTCCAATGCAATACACATCCTGTGATCCAAGGCAGACAAACACAATAGAACATTGGAATACAGCCCCACCCAAAACTAGCACAGCAAACAGTACAGAACACAATGAGACAGCACACATTATATATACACACATATATGTTGTAATATGTTCACCGATTTATGTGGGACATTATTATATGTATGTACACATACAGTCAATATTGACCAAGCCAGAATTCAATTGACAATATTTGATTTGTCCAAGCCAACTGAATTTTAACATAGCAAGGGGACAGCTGAAGACCCTTTGATGTGTTAAACCTAATTGAACATTTCAAAGGGGTTCAGGTGGTATCTGTTAATCTAATCTAATTACACATATCTAAGGGGACTTGTTGATGTTGATATGCGGGAGTGCAAATTGGGGCGGTTTATGACTACAGCTGTTCACGGCTGGGGGTTGTTGTCTGTCTGAAAGACTGAAGCAAATAAAAGTCCTAGATTGAAACGGCCAATCAAATTGCTCAGCCATTCAATGTCTAGTGAATATAACACGACATTCAGTCTATAGTTTTAGTTAGGCTTGTCTGTGTATGAACAGGCAAACCTAGAAAGAAATGGGACTCTGAATTATATACTCTGTCAGATTTTTTGTCATCTGTGGACTTTGGACTTTGTTCTGTGTTGGAAGTCAATAAAGTGCATCTCTCTGAAAGAATTGGGTTGCTGCGGAAGAGTACTTACTAATTAATTATCATACCCACGATACCACTATACTACTTCTACACGTATTTTTATATCACTACAATATACAGCATTGAGTCTCTGACTAGCACAGATCATAGTGGGGTTCTCATTCACCCTGTGCCCCTATCAGTGACTCCCATCACAATGGCATATCCAGGGTCCCCAGAGTCTGTTTGTCTTGGGGGACATGACCTGAATCTAAAGTAACACCACCTCCAGGGTCCCCAGGCATACAGCTCACAAAGAGCACTGTCCCCCCAAATGCCAGGGCCCATAATCAGTTTGCAGGAGGCTGGTATTCAGTCCCCTCCAAAAGCCTCTTCTCCGGCTAGGTCTGTCACATTTCTCCCCCTTCGGCAGGAGACTAACACAGGAGGAGACCCCAGATGGGCTGATTCCGAAGTTAGTCAGTAGTTCCAGTCCCCCAATGCCGGTATCCACAAAGTACCCCAAATAAAATGTTCCAAACAGAGAACTACTCACCCAGCCAACCTCTGCATCTCTCAGAGAACAGGCCCGCCGCTGGGGAGAGGCCTGGACTGGCCCTTCTCCCTGGAGTCTTTTCAGTCGCTGGAGAGAAGACAGGGTGACTGGGCTCACTCCGTCACGATGTTGGGGATCTGGGCCCTGGGGTATACAAGTGGAGACTGAAGTCCCATCCACTTTTGGTAGGTGAAAATCCCCCAGTGCTTGCAAAGCATGGCTGACATCCTCCTGTCCCAGTGCCGCACCAATTTTTGGGGTTGTGTCAGTGAAGACCAAAGTCCCTTCCACTACCACAGGAACTCCCTCTTCTGTTAGGTGAGGGCAGAGGCTTGCAGCACTCTGCTCTATTGCCAACTCTTCTGCTGGATTGGTGGCATCATTCTGGGGTGCCATATGCTGCTGGGAAGGGACCATCTCCTTCTCACCCTTGGCCTCCAGAACTGCCGCAGGTGTAGGGCAGAGGTCTTGGATCCTCTGTCCAGTGGCCAGCGCTTCAGCTGGGGAAGTTCCTTGTAACTCCACAGATACTGCTGTTGGTGCTGGGCAGAGCACGGGGAAGCCCGGCCTTAACACCAGCTCCCCCACCGGAGGCTCACTCGGCTGTTCCTCCCCAGCAGAAAAGTCCATCAAATCCCCTGTGTCTGCAACTGGTGTCTGGGGATAGAAGTTCACAATCTCATGTCCGTGGAACCCAGAAGATGCCATCAGTGCTGGGCAGAGGTTAGCAGAGCTCTGCCCTGTTGTCAGCACTTCAGCTTTGGAGATGGCAATCTCTGGAGTTTCCACTGCCGATTCTCTGGCATGCTGCTGAACGCTTTCTAGTAGTTTCCTGTATGCCCTTTCCAGATGCTGTTCCTTCCTTAGCAAATAGTCTAGATCAGGTTTAAGCTCTGAGACCCTTGCAAGACTGAACATAGCCTCTCTGTATTCTCGCAGGTCCTCCAGAGTAGGTTCCCCTTCATCACCATACACAAAACAATCTGAAAGGCTCTCCCACAGCAATCCAGGGCCACCAAAGTCATATCCCTCCGGAGAGCATTCTGTTGTCTCCCCTAAATATTCCTCCTCCACGTGCCATTGCAGAGCCCAATACCGATTGTCCAGCTCTATTTCTTGCTGGACCAGCCTGTCCAACTCAGTCACCCATTGCTCCTGGGGCCACTCTCCCAGGAATTGCATCCGTAACTCCCGTTGTTCACTGGCCTGCTGCTCTGGGGTTGGAAAGCACTTGCCCTGTTGTGTTGCAGCAACCTGGAGGGCTCTAATCTAGTGTCTTACCTGGATCTTCTGCCTGAGCTCCAGGTGTTCATCCACAGACACAGTACTGGGGATTGCTGAAAGGACGATCCGCAGCAGCCCGGGGAACTTTGAACAAGGAACCCATACAAATAATCCACCCCAAAAATGAGACAAGATGCTCTGTCTTCAGGGCCAAGCAGGAATCAACTCATTTATTATAACACATGGACACAACACATAAAATAACTCAGAGACTCTTTCCCCCCACCCCTGGGAAAGAGGGCGGGTTAAACTGTCCAATGACAATGGACACACAGGTCAGGTGTGTTTAACGTCTCATCAGTACACAGTGTTAGCAGGGAGAGCTGTTGGAAGAATCCCCCCCCCCCTCCAATGCAATACACATCCTGTGATCCAAGGCAGACAAACACAGTAGAATATTGGAATACAGCCCCACCCAAAACTAGCACAGCAAACAGTACGCAACACAATGAGACAGCACACATTATACATACACACATATACAGCATTGAGTCTCTGACTAGCACAGATCATAGTGGGGTTCTCATTCACCCTGTGCCCCTATTAGTGACTCCCATCACAATGGCATATCCAGGGTCCCCAGAGTCTGTGTGTCTTGGGGGACATGGACCTGAATCTAAGGTAACGCCACCTCCCGGGTCCCCAGGCATACAGCTCACAAAGAGCACCGTCCCCCCAAATGCCAGGGCCCATAATCGGTTGCAGGAGGCTGGCATTCAGTCCCCTCCAAAAGCCTCTTTTCCGGCTAGGTCTGTCACAACACCAAATTTACCACACCTGCTCCCCATTCACACCTGAGACCTTGTAACACTAGCAAGTCACATGACACTGGTGAGGAAAAATGGCTAATTGGGCCCAATTTGGACATTTTCACTTAGGGGTGTACTCACTTTTGTTGCCAGCAGTTTAGACATTAATGGCTGTGTGTTGAGTTATTTTGAAGGGACAGGAAATTGACACTGTTATATAAGCTGTACACTCACTACTTTACATTGTAGCAAAGTGTCATTTCTTCAGTGTTGTTACATAAAAAGATATCATAAAATATTTACAAAAATGTGAGGGGTGTGCTCACTTTTGTGAGATACTGTATACACATATGAAAAGGGAAAACAATCCAACTAGCTCATACAGGTTGCCACCATCACTAACCACTTACCAACCGGCCCATAGCCGAATGACGGCTGCAGGGCGATTGGATAACTCTGGGAGGGCGTACTATGACGTCCTCCCAGAATTCCCCTCTCGCGCGCCCCCTGGGGCGTGCACCCGAACACATCCGTGACCGCCGGGTCCGGAGGACCCGGCGCATCACGGATCCCGGTAAATGGCCGCTGATCGCGGCCGTTTACCATGTGATCGCGCCGTCAAATGACGCCGGTTCCTCTCCTCCCCGTCTGTGTACCGATCGGTACACAGTGAGCGGGGAGGGGGATGGATGGATGTCTGCAGCACTGTGGGCTGTATGTGTAGTGCCCACAGCGCTGCACAGAGACATCCAGGCATCCATCCATCCATGCTCAGCCATCCCCACTACACTGCAATGCTGAGCAATACTCTGCAACACCCCCACAATACTCTGCAATACCCCCACAATACTCTGCAATGCTGTGCAATACTCTGCAACACCCCCACAATACTCTGCAACACCCCCACAATACTCTGCAACACCCCCACAATACTCTGCAATACCCCCACAATACTCTGCAATGCTGTGCAATACTCTGCAATACCCCCACAATACTCTGCAATGCTGTGCAGTACTCTGCAATACCCCCACAATACTCTGCAATACCCCCACAATACTCTGCAATACCCCCACAATACTCTGCAATGCTGTGCAGTACTCTGCAATGCCCCCGCCATACCCTGCAATGCCCCCGCCATACTCTGCCATGCCCCCGCCATACTCTGCCATGCCCCGCCATACCCCGCCATACTCCGCAATACCCCGCCATACTCCGCAATACCCCGCCATACCCCGCCATACTCTGCCATACTCTGCCATACCCTGCAATACCCCGCCATACTCCGCAATACCCCGCCATACCCCGTCATACTCCGCCATACTCCGCCATACTCTGCCATGCTCTGCAATACCCCGCCATACTCCGCAATACCCCGCCATACTCCGCAATACCCCGCCATACTCCGCAATACCCCGCCATACCCCGCCATACTCCGCAATACCCCGCCATACCGAGCCATGCTCAGCTGTACTCGGCCTCTGTATGTGGCCAGGCTGTGGAAGTCTCACACATGTGGTATCGCCGTACTCAGGAGGAGCAGGGGAATCTATTTTGGGGTGTCATTTTTGGTATGTACATGTTATGTGGTAGAAATATTGTATAAATGGACAACTTTGTGTTAAAAAAAAAATGCGTTTTAACCACTTCCCGCCCACCGGCCGTCATACAACGTCCTTGACTTTGTGCGGAGATATCTGAATGATGGTTGCAGCTACAGGCATCATTCAGATATCGGCTTTTTCAGCCGGCGATTCCCTACTACACCATAGGAATGATCATAGCAGCTGTTCCACTGCTTGATCGTTCTTACGGGAGGCGAGAGGGGATGTCCCCCCCTCCCGCGCTTCTACCGACTCACCACTACGATCGAAGCCAGGATCGTTTTTTTTTTTTTTTTTTTTATTTCAGGCTTCCCAGCCTAGAGGTGAGATGTGGGGTCTTATTGACCCCATATCTCACTGTAAAGAGGACCTGTCATGCCATATTCCTATTACAAGGATGTTTATATTCCTTGTAATAGGAATAAAAGTGGTCAAAAAATTTTTTTTTTGGAAAAAAGCATCAAACTAAAATAAATAAAGTAAAATGAACAATAAAAAAAAAAAAAAAAAAATTTAAAGCGCCCCTGTCCCTGCGTGCTCCCATGCAGAAGCGAACGCATACATAAGTCCCGCCCACATATGAAAACCGTGTTCAAACCACACATGTGAGGTATCGCTGCGATCGGTAGAGTGAGAGTAATAATTTTGGCCCTAGAACTCCTCTGTAACTCAAAACATGTAACCAGTAAAAAATTTTAAAGCGTCGCCTATGGGGATTTTTGAGTAGCAAAGTTTGGCGCCATTCCACAAGCGCGTGCAATTTTGAAAGGTGACATGTTGGTTATCTATTTACTCAGTATAACTTCATCTTTCACATTATGCAAAAACATTAGGCTAACTTTACTGTTTTGGTTTTTGTAAAGCACAAAACATTTTTTTTCCCAAAAAAAACACGTTAAAAAAATTGCTGCGCAAATACCGTGCGAGATAAAAAGTTGCAACGACCGCCATTGTATTCTCTAGGGTCTTTGCTAAAAAAACATATATAATGTTTTGGGGTTCTATGTAAATTTCTAGCAAATAAATGATGATTTTTACATGTAGGAGAGAAATGTCAGAATTGGCCTGGGAGCTACAGAACGCCTGAAGGTGCTCCCCTGCATGTTGGGCCTCTGTATGTGGCCACGCTGTGTAAAAGTCTCACACATGTGGTATCGCCGTACTCGGGAGTAATAGCAGAATGTGTTTTGGGGTGTAATTTGTGGTATGCATATGTGGTGTGTGAGAAATAACCTGCTAATATGACAATTTTGTGGGAAAAAAAAAAAGTAAAAAAAAAACCTTGATTTTGCAAAGAATTGTGGGAAAAAATGACAACTTCAAAAATCTCACCATGCATCTTTCTAAATACCTTGGAATGTCTTCTTTCCAAAAAGGTATCATTTGGGGGGTATTTGTACTTTTCTGGAATGTTAGGGTCTCAAGAATTTAGATAGGCCGTCAGTACTTCAGGTGTGATCAATTTTCAGATATTCGCACCATAGCTTTTGGACTCTATAACTTTCACAAAGACCAAATAATATCCACCGATTTGGGTTAATTTTACCAAAGATATGTAGCGGTATAAATTTTGGCCAAAATATATGAAGAAAAATTACTAATTTGCAAAATATTATAACAGAAATGAAGAAAAATGCATTTTTTACAGATTTTTCGGTCTTTTTTCTTTTACGGCGCAAAAAATAAAGAACCCAGCGGTGATTAAATACCACCAAAAGAAAGCTCCATTTGTGTGAAAAAAAGGACAAAAATTTCATATAGATACAGTGTTGCATGGCTGAGTAATTGTCATTCAAAATGTGAGAGCACCAAAAGCTGAAAATTGGTCTGGTTAGGAAGGGGGTTTAAGTGCCCAGTTGTCAAGTGGCTAAAACAGAAAAATAAGAATACCCCCTCAAGAGGTTGGTGGGACTTTAACAGCAACAAAGTAGTAAAAAGTAATTTTATTTGGTGCAAAAATACAAAATACAAAATAAAGAAGTAGAAATATACATGAGATGATATATATAACAATAAAAAAGCTAAAAAAATATACTAGTATGCAAAGGTGAAAGTGCTTGTGCGGTCTTCCACAAGGATTCTTATTTTACTGTATACACATGCACACATATTCTTATAATTAAATGTTAAAACAATTGTTTTAAAATGTAATAAAGTGTTTGCAACCCTAAAAAAAGATACACTGTTCAATTATAGCAGGTTAAATAACACAGTGCTTGTGCTGTTTAACCTACCCCTCTGGAAGCTGTAAAAAACCTGGCTGATCCTGCCAGTTTCTGCCCTCCCCCTGTAAACTGACCACGGTTTATCATGGCTGCTGAGCCCTGACACCGTGGTCAGTTTATGTGCCTCTGTCATGCTGCTGTGTCTCCTCTGTGCTCTCCCCCCTCCCCTCCCTGCCTGTCAGCTCAGGAGTCTGTGTCTTTGTCCCCCCCCCTGCTGCCATTAATAAAATACTAAAATGTTTAAAAAATCACTGCCAGCCCCTCTCTTTTAAGCTTCCATCCTGCGCTGTGTCATTGTTTATTAGAAACAAAGCCTATAAATACTTTTTTGTGAAGTATCTCCCGGCTGCTTGTATACTCCAATCCAGGGCTACAGCACGAGGAGCTGAGCGGCCAGCTCGGCGGTCATGTGACTCCCGGCTGACATCAGAGGGAGAGCTAGGCTCCTCCTGCTGTAGCCCTGGATCAGAGTATCAGAGTATCAGTGTAGGGTTACAAACCCTTTAAAACATGGACGGTGTAAGTAGTGCAGAGGTTGGTGTCAGTAGGAAAATGGACGGTGTCAGTAGGAGAGTGGACAATGTGAGTACAGCAGTGGATGTGTCAGTAGAGGAATGAATGGTGTCAGTCAGTAGAGCTGTGTAGGTGTCAGTAGGACAGTGGATGGTGTCAGTCAGTAGAGCTGTGGACGGTGTCAGTAGGCAGTGGACAGTGTCAGCAGGGCAGAGCTTGGTGCCAGTAGGGCAGTGGATGCAGTTCCCCATAAACCTTTACTGTACAAACTAAGGTCTGTCGGCATGGACCATAGGGTGAGTACATGGATTGAAAACTGGCTACAGGGGCGAGTTCAGAGGGTAGTGATAAATGGGGAGTACTCCGAATGGTCAAGTGTTATAAGTGGGGTCCCCCAGGGTTCTGTCCTGGGACCAATCATATTTAATTTATTCATAAACGACCTGGAGGATGGGATAAACAGCTTAATCTTGGTATTTGCAGACAATACTAAGCTAAGCAGGGCAATAATTTCTTCTGCAGTATGTGGAAACCTTGCAAGAAGATCTTAACAAATTAATAGGGTGGGCAACTGCATGGCAAAGAAAAATGTAAAATAATGCATATGGATGGCAAAAATATGAATGCACACATTAATGACATGGATGGAATCTTGGCTGAGACCCTATGGGCTGCTCACAAAGCTACGATCCAGGGAAAGCTCATTCAAATAGCAACCAAACTTAAGAAAGAAAGAGCCTCAGACGTAAAGAAATTATAAAGAGACTTTGCAGCTTTACGCAAACAGCACAAAAAGGATCCGTCCACAGTCCAAATCGCTCAATTAGACACAGCCCGACTGGCACTAAACATAGCGCTCGCAGTCAAAGCCGAGAATTCCATACGCTGGTCAGGCACGAGATTTTATCAACAGACAGACAAAATGAGCACAATGTTAGCCACTAAACTCTCCCCTAAATTTCGTACCTTTGCGCTCCCAAAAATGCAACTTATAGATGGAACCACAACCCTTAATCCTCATCGTATCCTACAATCCTTTCAAGAGTTCTACACCAAATTATATCAGAAAGACAAAACGGCGGAGGAGTCCACTATATATTCCTTTGTGGATGACCTACCTATCCCTACCCTGCATAAAGACAATATAGATATCATGGAAGCCCCAACCTCAACAGAAGAAACCATAGAAGTGATTAAAAATCTTAAAGGGGGTTTGGCCCCTTGACTTGATGGTTTCTCAGCTCTATACTACAAGACTTTTGCAAACACCTTAGCCCCACATATCACAAAATTTTTCAATTCTAAACACAGAGGTGAACCGGTAGATACGCACCTGAATGCAGCTTTCATTTTGGTGATTCCCAAACCTGATAGAGACCCAGAGAGAATAGAAAATTACAGAGCCATTTCATTAATTAACAATGATCTGAAGATACTTACCAAAAATATGGTTAATGAAGTAAAATCCTTTATTAACCTCTATATACACAAAGACCAGGTGGGATTTATTCCCGGGAGACAAGGCCCAGACCAAGTAAGGTGAGCGGTTGATATTATCTCAGTCCAGTCTGGATGGGACGGAGGGCCCCCCCAGGAGGGACTTCTCCTTTCATTAGACCTCCAGAAGGCAGTCGATTCTCTCTCCTGGCCTTACCTTTTTACAATACTGAAACAATGGGGGTTTGGTGAAAACTTTCTGGGTCTATTGAAATCCCTTTAATCTGCACCAGAAGCGAGAGTCAAACTGCAGGGTTATTATAACCCAATGAAATTGCTAGAGGGACGAGGCAAGGCTGTCCCTTAGCCCCCCTGATCTTTGCCCTAGCAATTGAAACACTGGCCATTTCAATTAGAGCGGATCAAAATATCAGAGGGGTTTGATGCAGACAATCGGTCCACAAATGCGCTATGTTTGCAGATGACATCCTTCTCTTCATCAGCTCACCAATAATATCCCTACCCAATGTAAACAAACTCCTTGAATCTTTTGGTAATATATTAGGGATAAGGGTTAACATGGCCAAATCCCAAGCACTAAACATTTCATTAAATAGTACAGTAGTAGAACAACTAAAACCCTCTTTCCAATTTAAATGGAGCAGCAACTCACTCCGTTATTTAGGGATAAACCTAACCCCCAAGATTGAACTTCTATATCAGGCAAACTTCCCCCCCATGTACCGCAAACTTGAGGCTGACCTTCAGACCTGGACACATCACAACATATCCTTCCTAGGTAAAATTCACTCTATCAAGATGACTCTACTCCCTAGACTTCTCTATCTATTCAGGTCAATCCCGATAGTGATAAGAAGGGATCACCTTAAATCCCTCCAGGGGAAAATAATTAAATTCATCTGGGGGAAGAAAGGGCACGGGCTGGCCCAACACATTCTCTATAGTCCAAAAAAAAGGGGACTGCATCTGTTTAGATAATACCAAGCTGCTAGGTTGGCCCAACTATCAATAATATACTCAAGTATGAGAAACCTAATTGGATAGGTATAGAAATGCAGGAGGTTCCATCACACACCCTAGACTACCTACTCTGGTGTCCCTGAAAATCTAGACCCTCAATCTTATCCCCAACACTATCCCACTCCATTAAACTATGGGATGACGTGAAACACCCCCCATCGTTGACTTCCAAAATACACCCACTAGCTCATATATTCCGTAACCCGCAATTCAGCCCAGGCATGGATATAAAATCGTTCCAATGGTGGCTAGACAAGGGGATGTACCGTATTGGTCACTATTTTTCTGCCTCTGGTCCACTATCTTTAAAACACTGTATAGAAAAACTAGAACTTCCAGATTCTGAGAAATTTAGACACCTCCAAATTTCTCACTTCCTGACATCTTAATGGAAAAACAAACCCAATCCCCCACACACAATATGAGCGTTGGTGTAGCCAAACATTGGATCAGAAGGGGGGCATATCCATAATTTATAAATCACTAGTGGAACCTACGTCTAAATTGCCCTACATGGAAGCTTGGGAAAGAGACTTGCAGGATACCTGGGACCTGGAGCAATGGCATAAAGAGGGAACGAGAGCCCACAAAGGTATTGTGAACATATCCTTGATTAAAGCAAATGTGAAAGTACTTATGAGATGGTACCTAGTACCCACTAGACTAGCAGTGATGTTCCCCACTTCCTCCCCATTATGTTTCAGAGCATGTCAAGCCCAGGGTTCCATTTTGCATATCTGGTGGGATTGCCCGAAAATCAGAGGATTCTGGAACAAGATCTTTCATCTCATTCGGAGAGTAACAGGCATCCCGGTAACAAAATCACCCCAGATAGCTTTGCTGAATGTCCACGTCCCCAAAACTCCAAAATACGCCCAAAAACTGATATCATTCATGCTCCTGGGAGCAAAAATCACGATAGCTAAAGCCTGGAAGCAACCCAAAGTATCTCTTGCGGCTGCCAAGAGAAAGATCTCATGGATCATGTCTCAAGAAAAAATCGTCAGCTCCATAATGAACACCTACAAACCATTTGAGGCAACATGGGAACCCTGGGCTAAACATGTAGGGATCTCTCTTATACCTGGAGTCAAGGCGACATGAATAATCTCTCATGTCCCAAAACTGGTACCCCTTTCCCTACTTCTCTTCTCTTTTTCATCCTTCATTCCTTCCTCTTCTTTCTTCTAGTTACATGATGAAAGTTCTAGATAATAGGAAGTTATTCTCTATCAATTTCAACTTAGTTCTCGCGACCCCATGAATTTCACTTTGACAGGTGCTCACAAGCTATCGGGATAACCTATTGAGGAAATTCATGGTGTAGACGATCCTTCAGAAGACATGTACTTGTTAACCACACGGAGACTCTCACTCAGCTCTGATAACTGCTGTTATTTCAGAGATGCGTGACAAGTCCGATCGGTCGAGGAGCACTACTCTTACCTATCGAACCAGTCAGTCCCTGACACAGTGTGTACCCAAAAGGGGTGTCTGGACTGACAAATAATTTAAGTGCAGGGTTATGATTTATTGCTTTTCTAATAACATGTACGACACAAATATATGATGGAGACTTGTCAATGACGAATAATAATTGCTTTCTCAGTTTTCTTACACTGTTTGTACTAAGCTTTGCCCCAAGGTGATTTGGTGGCATTAACTTGTAATGTACTGCTTTTCATTAAATTCTTTTGAAAATTAAAAAAAAAAAATATGAATGCAATCTACTCATTAGGGGGAGAACCTCTGGGGGAATCTAGGATGGAAAAGGACCTGGGGGGTCCTAGTAGATGACAGGCTCAGCAATGGCATGCAATACCAAGCTGCTGCAAGCAAATCCAACAGAATATTGGCATACGTTAGAAAGGGGATTAACTCCAGAGATAAAACAATAATTCTCCCACTCTACAAGACTCTGGTCCAGCCGCACCTGGAGTATGCTGTTCAGTTCTGGGCACCAGTCTTTAGGAGGGATGTGCTGGAACTTGAGAGAGTCCAGAGTAGGGCAACAAAGCTAATAAAGGGACCAGAGTACCTTAGTTATAAGGAAAGATTACCAGCATTAAACGTATTCTCTCTGGAGATGAGATGCCTGAGAGGGGACATGATTTCAATGTACAAATACCGTACTGGTGACCCCACAATAGGGATAAAACTTTTTCGCAAAAGGGAAACTAATAAGACACATGGCCATTCACTAAAATTAGAAGAGAAGCGGTTTAACCTTAAACTGAGTAGAAGGTTCTGTGCTGTAAGAGTGGTAAGAAGGTGGAATTCTCTTCCACAAGCAGTGGTTTTAGCAGGGAGCATAGATAATTTCAACGACTATTAGGTAGGCACCTAAGCAACATTAACATGCAGGAATATACAATGTAATACTGACATAAAAGCATACACATAGGTTGGACTTGATGGACTTGTGTCTTTTTTTTCAACCTCACCAACTATGTAAATATGTAACAGACTGGTGTCATTAGAGCAGTGGACGGTGTTAGAAAAACAGTGGATGGTGACAGTAGGACAATGAACTCTGTCAGTAGGGCAGAGGATGGTGTCAGTAAGGCAGTGGATAGTGTCAGTAAGGCAGTGGATGGTGTCAGTAAGGCAGTTAATGGTGTCAGTAGGGCAGAGATTGGTGTTAGCAGAGCAGTGGATGGTGTCAGTAGAGTAGTGGATGGTGTCAGTATGGCAGTGCATGGTATAAATAGGGTTGTCGATGGTGTCAGTAGGGCAGTAGACAGTGTCAGTAGGGCAGTGGATGGTGTCAGTAGGGGACAGATTGGTGTCAGTAGAGCAGTGGACAGTGACAGAAAAACAGTTGACATTGACAGCATATTCTAGTATATTGACAGCAAGACAATAGACTTTGTCAGTAGGGCAGAGGACAGTGTCAGTAGGGCGGTGGATGGTGTCAGTAGAACAGTGGATAGTGTCAGTAGGGCAGAGATAGATGTTAGTACAGCAGGACAATAGACTTTGTCAGTAGGGCAGTGGATAGTGTCAGTAGGGCAGAGGATGATGTCAGTAGAGTGCTGGACGGTGTCAGTAGAGCAGTGGACAGTGTCAATAGGGCAGTGGATGGTGTCTGCAGGGCAGTAGATTGGTGTAAGTAGGTCAGAGGTTGGTGTCAGTAGAGCAGTGGACATTGTCAGTAGTACAGTGGACGTTGTCAGTAGGGCAGTGGACAGTATCAGTAGGGCAGTGGACAATGTCAGCAGAGCAGTGGACAGTGTTAGTAGGGCAGAGTCTGGTGTCAGTAGAGCAGTGGATGGGGTCAGTAGTGCAGTGGATGCTATCAGTAGGGCAGTGGAAAGTGTCAGTAGGGCAGAGGATGGTGTCAGTAGAGTAGTGGACGGTGTCAGTAGGGAAGTGGGCAGTGTCAAAGAGCAGTGGACAGTGTCAGTAGAGCAGTGGACAGTGTCAGTAGGGCAGAGACTGGTGTCAGTAGGGCAGTGGATGTGTCAGCTGGGCAGTAGACAGTATCTGCAGGGCATAGGTTGGTGTCAGTAGGTCAGAGGTAGGCATCAGTAGAGCAGTGGTGGTTTCAGTAGGATAGTGGATGGTGTCTGTAGGGCAGAGATTGGTGTCAATTGAGCAGTGGACAGTGTGAGGAGGCAGAGGACAGTGTCAGTAGGGCAGAGGTTGGTGTCAGTAGGGCAGAGAATGGTGTCAGTACAGTAATGGATGGTGTCAGTAAGAAAGTGGACAGTATCACTGTATCAAAAAGCAGTGGACGGTGTCAGTAGAGCAGAGGACTGTGTCAGTAGTTTTTTGTGTGTGTAATATTTTAATAAATTAATTATTTTATTTATTTATTTTACAATGTTTTAAGAGCCCCATTGGGGGGCTTTGGTGAAATATCTGGGGTCTAAACAGACCTCTGGTGTCTCACTTTTGAGACAGAGAAAAGGACTGAGGACAGGATTGTCCAGTACCTTTCTCTGCAGCCTCAGCTGCACTGCACAATGAATAAATGCTCTCTTTGCTGAGCAGCTTCTCATTCAGTCAAAAATGGAAGCATAGTAGTTTACTATGCTTCAGTTATGAAGAAACATAGTAAGTGATTGGTACAGATCACTCACTGTGTTCATTCATAAAGGGAAGGAACCAGTAATTAACCCCCCTCTCCCCCAAGTCCGATCATCTTCTCCCCTCCCCTATTGCTCTGCATCTGTACAGCATTACCTGGGGAAGTCCCTCTTCTTTGGACACATTGCCTACCTCACAAACATCCACCCTGGGAGAACTATCCAGCCAGAGAATCTCTGAGTATTCACAATGGGAGGTAAATCTGGAGTCTGGGAGACATAGCCTAAAACCTCATATCACATCACCGACACCTAACTACTGATCTACCGTCTCAGACCACTGGGGCAGAGCTGCACTTTAATAGCCCCCTCCCCATTGGAAAGCCTGTTGAGGTGGCCTGAGTATCTGTGAGTGTCTGTTAAACTTGGAGCATGATGCCGTCTTTTCCTGTACACAGAGCTTGAGAAAGTCTGTGTACTCACTGTACACAGAGACACAGAGCACTTATCTGTATGCCAGAGAGCAAAGACTTGTGCATGGAGTGACTGGGCAAAACCTAATGATTAGGGGGTGTCCAGGCACACCCGGCACACCCTGTGCGGACACTTATAAATATATTTAATACATTTGTTGCTAGGGTTATGGAGAAGTGATGTTTACAGTTATGCTCAAAAGTTTTCACACCCTGGCAGAAATTGTTACATTTTGGCATTACTATTGAAAATATAACTGATCATGCCAAAAAACTGTCTTTTATTTAAGGATGGCAATCAGATGAAGCCATTTATTATCACATGGTTTTTTGAATCATTTTTAATTCATAATGATAACAGAAATCACCCAAATGGCCCTGATAAAAAGTTTACATAACCAGGAATGTTTGGCCTTAGTACAGACACAGAAGGTGGCACACACAGGTTAAAATGGCAATTAAAGTTTAATTTCACACATTTGTGGCTTTTTAAATCACAATTAGTGTCTGTGTATAAATAGTCAATGAGTTTGTTAGAGCTCACATGGATGCACTAAGCAGGCTAGACACTGAGCCATGAGGAGGTAGAAAAGAACAGTCAAAAGACCTGCATAACAAGGTAATGAAGCTTTACAAGGATGGAAAAGGATATAAAAAGATATCCAAAGCCTTGAATATGCCAGTCAGTACTGTTTAATCACTTATTAAGAAGTGGAAAATTAGGGGCTCTTTTGATACCATGCCAAAGTCAGGTATCATTATGATTTAAAAAGGATCCAAATAATACATGGCTTCATGTGATTGCTATCCTTTAAATAAAAGACATTTATTTGGCATAAGTCATATTTTCAATACTAATGCCAAAATGTCACAATTTCTGCCAGGGTATGCAAACTTTTAAGCACAACTGTATGTATATATGTAAATGTATTCAATTTGATAAGCATTGATCTTTCATATAGGTTTTCTTTATAGAGAAACACAACAAATACTTTCAATTGCCTGTATGCCTTTGCCACAGTTAGGATACAAAAAATGTGATTTCATGATTAGTTACATTATATAAATTGTGATTTAATTTTTTTATAATGCATTTAAAATGCAAAGCTTCTTATATCTGCATCAGATCATAAATAAATTTGGGAATGAGACATCACAGGACTGAAATATTTTGTTCCACTTTTCATTAACTTGTGTATTTGAAAAAATAGTTGTAAAAATTGAAGATTATGCAGGTATTTATTTTCATGTAGTTGTTAATAATTATGCTAGTGTTAAAATTACATGAATATCAATTTTTCATATAACATTAATGTCCTGAAATAAATGTAGGGTATCAGCTCACTGCTTTATTGATGACTGGCCTCAATTGATTTCTTTTTGCAAATTGCATGCTGCAAAAGGTAATTTACTTGAAAATAAGAACTACACTCCATGAAAATTATAGTGTGTTTGTCCCATATATTTTCAATCTCTTTGACAGTTTGGTTCCTCAGACTGATTAAAGCAGCCTATTAAGGGACCATTGAAGCTTAATCATATAATTTATAGGCTTCCTTAAGATCTAACTACTACAGAAACCACTTATGCTTTAGCTGTCAGTTTGGAAGTCTCGAATATGATTAACAATTATTTCTTACTCACTTCAGTGCTACTAAAAAAGAACCCAGTGTTTAATTTAAATATATATTACAATGATGCACTGCTTGTTTTAAATGTAAATCTATCTATATATATTTATGTAAAGCTATATTCCTTTCATAGTACATTCCATGTGCATATTTATTTCTCCTTTGTAATCCCTGAATTTCATAAAGAGGGCAAATGAATAAAAAATAAAAGCAGGCACAAGTATGAAACAGAGCACTATTATTTATGCCCAGAAGGCAGACTAAAAGTAATTTCACTAGTGATGACTGTGATACTTCACAAAGAGAATTTCATTAATCATATGCAAATGTTTTATGAAATAAAAGCACACAAATAGAATTATTTATGTTTTCTTGGACAGCACTGTGCTTTTAATGTCTTGTAAAGGTACTGTTTGCAACATGATAGCGTTTCACTGTTTTATTTTTATTGTTTATTTTTTCCTTTTTATGTTATTCTCTCAAAGGGCTTTTTTACTTTAATCAGAATTTGGCTTCTGGTACAGGTTCTTGTATTTATTGATATTAGAAGGGTCTTTAGTCATGTTTATTTGTGACAAAAATACATTACCTTTTAGAAACCAGCAATTATTGTCTATTGTTTGATTGCTTTACAATGATGATAGGTTAAATATTTTTTTAATTCTATTTATTGCATATCAGGTTTTTGCACTGCCTTAATAAATGGGTGTGCATGTGTGCCATTTTATTTGAATTCAACATTTTATCTTCAGTACAAAACAAGCAACCATGGGTCAAAGGCCTCAGCATTACTACCTGGGGAATTTGGGTAATATAAACCCCTGTTTGTAGCTTTTTAGATGGGACTTAATGAGAGTCCCCATAGTTAACCTCCCATTAAAGTTAAAGTGGATGTAAACTCTCACATACAGTATACCCAGTGAAGTGAACAGCCTCAGATGATACACAGGGATGAAACAAATCTCCCTACTTATGTTTTACATGTATATCTGCTGTCTTCAGCTTTATATACTGTTTAGAAAGTGCACATTGTGTTGGAATTTTCACTTCCTCATTTAGCCATAGCAGTGTAGTTTTGGATTACACGGGGAGACAGCTAATTGGAGAAAAGGCACACACCCCACATAGGCAGAGACTTTCAGAGCCCTGCTGTGAGTAGAGCAGCTTTCTGCTAATCTATTTATAGCACCCTCCCTGACATAAAATTCAGGCTGGTTTTATCACATATGTCGGAGAAGTTGTCAGAAGTTTTTATGCTGATAAAAGAAAAATGGAGCAGGAGAAAGCCACGGGGCTTAGTGCTTTGAAGAGAGATAAGAAAACACTGCAGATATATGTGCACAGCTAAAATTTCACGAATCAAGTTTACATCCACTTTAAACTTCAGTCATAAATGTAATGTGCATTTGTATGCCCATGCAAAAATATGTGTAAGGCCTCATGCACACTATACATTTTTTTCTGCTGCTCCCAGGGACATATGGCCCTTTTTTTAGAGGTGGTAGCATTTAGAGGCAGAAAAAAAAACACAGCTAGTGCATCCAGGAGCAGCAGAGCTTTGGCAGAAAAAAACACTTGACATGCCTAAATGCGTGTAAGCACATGTAAACAGACTTAAGTGCTAGGAGCATTTAGCTCTTGGGTTTTAATTCATTTCAATAGCCAGAATAAATTACTTTTCTACGTGGGTATGAAGTGCATAATGTTTTTCTATTATTGCTGCATGACATGTATTTGCTATAGGCACAGCAATTGCTATTGGATAATGATCCATGTGCTCAGAAAATTTAGGGATGCAAATATTACCTTTATTCTACCCACAAATGCGAAAGTGAAGCCTGAGAAATATGCATGGGGGACAGGTTCCAGGGGTCTGTTGAAGTGGTCTGACAGTTATATAGCCACCAGATCATCTGAAAGCCAAAAGCCGACACCTTTGGGCCATACACACGATCTGATTTTCCGACGGGAAATGTTCGATGTGAGCGTGTTGTCGGAAATTCCGACTGTGTATGCTCCATCGGACATTTGCTGTCGGAATTTCTGTCAACAACTGTTTGAGAGCAGGTTCTCAAATTTTCCGAAAAAACGCTGTTGGCGGAAATTTCGAGCGTGTGTACACAAGTCCGAGACACAAAATTCCACACATGCTCAGAATCAATTACGAGACGGAAGCGCTCGGTCTGGTAAAACTAGCGTTTGTAATGGAGATAGCACATTCGAAATATTTCAATGCAGTGCATTCTCTTCTTCTTTATAATGCTAGAATAATGAAGTTGTTTTGCTGCTGATATTCGCTCAGAGTTCTGACAAACTGATTTCTTTATTATTTCTCATGGATTCCTGAAAAATCTTTATTTTTTTTTTTTTTCGCCAGATCTCCGGAATAATGTTTTTTATTTTTTTTTTAGAGTGATCTACTTTTTTTATCAAGATCTCCTGATTTTTTTTTTAGTGATCTCCAAAATATTTTTTGTCGTTTTGTGTGTCAAGTTACCACAAAACCATTATTATCTTCTATTTTTTAACCTCAAAGAGGCTGGTTGGTGTTGGTGTGCCTTGTTAATTTGACATTGTATTTCTGAAATGTACCTGCCTACTCACAAACTGTCCTATTTGCAAAACTGGAAATGTATCATAACACAGAGTGGTACTGTGGATACATGGAAGGTATGCTTGTGCCACGTCCTATAACTTATATTGACACTCAAAAACCAAAAAAGAGGGACTTTGGACTTTATAGGCACGGTCACAACAAATATCTATAACAAAATTAATTTATTGAAAAATACATACAAATAGGACATCGATTAAAACCACAAATCATATGTGTACATCAAAGTATAATAAAGCGATAGCTATACAAAACCATCTAAAAGTATAATTATTCAGACATGAGGATAGCCATCCCGAGTAGCAACAGGTCCGAGAAGATGGCTGGATAGCAGATCCTCAATCGATTAATTCATGTCATGTAGATACTCAATGCTCAACATGTTTTGCGTGTCTTCACACTTCTTCAAGAGCGGAAAGATGTATTGTGGCTATCAAAATACATAAGATATAATTAGTATATAAAACCCTAAAATCTGGCATCTGAGACAATGCCAAATACTACAAAATCAGACAATTCCATGCTGGTCAAACCAATGTGGTAAAGTGTGGGACACTAGACCAAGGAGGCGATGAAAGGCTACCATGGGGGCAGGCACAACATAATACTAGATTGTAACTAAGGAATATGTCAATGTGGAAAAATTAATAAAACCAACCAGTGAAGCGGGGGGAAGGGGGAGAAGGGAAAAAGAAGGGGGGGGAGGAAAGAGGGAAGGGAAACAGGAAAGGGGGGGAGAAATAAGGGGGGGAAATAGGGGGAAATAGGGGGAAGGGGGAAAAGAGGGGGGGAAAGGGGGGGAAGACCAAGGGGGGTTTGATAAAGTACTTACAAAGTAGATGTATCTAAAATCATATGGAATAAAGTAGCCCACAGGTCAGGGAAAAAAGCAGGCAATGTAGTAAAGCAGCACGCTTCTAGTTGGATACGGATTGGTAATATATCCTACGAAAAAAATTATATAAAACTAGCTTCAGAAAACAATGATCTACAGGTCTTGGATGTTAATGAGCCTAATAAAACCATGGCAAAGCTCACTCACCAGCAGCTCAAGATAAAGGGTATTACTCCATGTCAGTTTCATATAGGTATATATGAATATAGCTAGAGGGCTCAGAAGGTCACAAGCGGTTATATAGGTGCCAGAGCTAAAGTATCACAGAAGATAGTTATTGGAGAGAGAGTTGCTCATACCTAGAATACAAAGGGGAGCAGGGAAAGGAACCAGCTATAAAAAAATTATATGCCTAGAAGAAATACCAGTAATCTATCTGTTATGGCCACTACCTATATCATGGTGAAGGTACCTGAATTCCATGGGTATTAAGATCAGATGCGTGGTGCCATCCCTTCGCTGGAGCGAGTTGTGCACAATAACAGGACGCCGTCCTATTTATGTGCACGTCCCGTCCGTAGTCAACCAATCGGCAATGCCGACGTGACGTCATCCGGACTGGCCGAGAGCTCACAGTGCGCATACGCGCCACCTGACTCGGAGCGCCAACAGATATTGGTGTGACGCTGGGCGGCTGCATGGCAACCAAGAACCCACCACTAGGTGGCGCCCACACGATCCACACTGGACAGAACAGCAAGGAAAAAAAAACAAAATAAAAGGAAAAAAGTCAATCATCAACAAAAATTATTATTAAATATTTTACAGTTATATAAACCTAAACAGCAATAGTCTTCATAAAGAAATAGAGCTAAAACTCCAGGGTCAAACTCTGATATGTAGATTGTCCAGTCTGTTCATGCAAATTTTTATATATGAATACACAAAGACTTAAATAGACCTGGACACACACAGCAAAAATATGAAGAAAAAGAGGGAATGAGTGTACAAATTAAGGAAAAGGGAAATATCAAACTAGTGTCAACCAGAACCTCTATACCCTACAAAGACCAACTCTTACTGAAGTGTACATTGAAGGTGCTAATTCAAAGAAAAGGTTTATAGGATGGGCTTCGTTAATGCCAGGGGCCCGAGTCGCATTCAAACGTTCTATCCAGAGTGTTTCTTGTCTCAGTATCTGTTTATCCCAGTCGCCACCCCGGGGGCTCTTCGGAATCACTGCAAGGGCGATGAAAGAAACCACTGAGGTGTTGAATTTGTGGTAGAGATCCAAGTGCCTACTCACTGAGGTAATCATCTTCCCCCCTCCAGAATAGTAAATGTGGTCTTTGATGCGGGAACAAAATTGCCTGATAGTTTTCCCAACATAAAAGGCTCGGCAATTACATGTCATTAGGTAGACTATACCCTGGGTTTTGCAGTCAGCATGAAAGTGAGGGGTGAAAATTTCCCCATTGGGTAGTTTAAAGCAAGTACCTGTGCGAATCCAGGGACAAAAGGTACATCTTCCACATCTGGTGATACCTTTAGATTGAGGTTGAATTGGAGAGTCGTTATGGTAATGGCTAGACCTGAGTTTGTCCCGTAAGGATCTAGACCTACGGAACATGATGGCCGGAGTTGGGGTAACATATTTGGCCAAAATTGGATCCTCACGTAACAGGGACCAATGTGTATTTAGAATATCACGTATTTCTGCATGATGTTGAGAATACTTTGTAATGTATCTTACCATTGAATTAGATTTAGGGATCTTACTCTTGTACAAGAGGGAGTTCCGTGATTGGTGCAATGCTTTGTTATAAGTGCGGCGAAGGAATGATTTACTATAGCCTCTTGCCCTTATGCAGTCACGGAGTAGGTTGGCTTGCCGTTTAAATTCCTCTGTGAATGTGCAGTTTCTACGGAGTCTAAGATATTGTGCATAGGGTATGCTACGGATGAGTGTATGTGGGTGGGCACTTTCCACGTGCAGCAGAGTGTTGCCCGCCGTCTCTTTGCGAAACAGCGTGGGGGCCAGCCGGCCATCACTGTCTTTGCATATCGTGAGGTCAAGAAAGGTGATTGTGGATCTGTCACTGCACACTGTAAATTTGAGGTGGAAAGAATTACGATTCAAAATCTCAATGAAGGTATTTAAACTTTCCGTAGAAACCGACCAGATGACAAAAATATCAATCTCAATATCAATCAATCTGTCCTTTTTGAACTAAAACACATAGCCAAGGATTTGTACAAAAAAAAGAAATTTATTAGGGATTATAACAAAATAAAGAGGAAGTCAACACTGGATAAACTGGCGAAGCCTTTGTACCCCAGGGCAGACATCAATTATTTGACAGGCCAAATTGGTAACCTGAGGAGTCCATTTAATAGGGAGCACAATACGGTCTAGGACTCCGAGAGATAAGGAGCAGCAGCAGATGACATATATGTCCCCAGGCTGTGGTCTTACAACAGCCTGTGTCTTTTGCCAGACCACACCAAACCCAGGCCGTCACTCTCAAGACTTCCTTGCATGCTTCCTTCCAGGCTGTGACTGTGGTGTTGGAGTTGTGTTAGGAGGTGGAGGAGGAGTATGGTCCCACTCACATACGTGACTTTTCTTGGTGAGTTTGCCTCTCACCCCCTTATTTAGGACCTGAAATATGAGCTCCTCACTGATGAGGTGTTGGCCCACCTCCATTTCCTGCATCTTATTGGCTGTCATACACACAAAGGCCTCCTGGACATTAGGGGTGTTTGTGAGGACTGCAGTAGCCGGCCGAATCTAACCAAGCGCTGACTCCTCCACGTTCCTCCCCTTCCTGTGCCTTTTTGTTGGAAGATGGGGGGGGGAACCTGCAATTCGGTCAGGCTTCTGGGCATGGCCACCTCCTGGCTGCCACTTTCCCCTGCCACCTCCTGGCTGAGACTTTCCTGTGTATGAAAATGGGACATAGTTTTAGTTTTTTGGTCATCAATCACACACAATTTAGATCTCATGACTGTTGCAAATTGAATGTTAACAAATAGAAAAGACTATCATTCTGACCCCAGCATTTTTATTCTTGTGCTAATCAATTTTGGCTACTACTGTCTATTGATATGTAAACCACTTTCTTAAATCTGCAATTAGTGATCAATAATAACATCTAGTTAACATCATTAATTGTTGGTCAAGAAATATGTTGAACAATGCTATACCTGGCTCAAGCTGGGCTCCTCCACATCTTCCCAGGTGAAAGGCCCAGGTTGTACGTCGGAAGCCTCATCTGAGGTGGAAAGAAGAGTAGAAGGCAGAGTGGAAGGAAGGGTTGAGAGTGATTGCCTAATTTCAGTCTGGTCTGACAAAAAACGCAGTCTGTTGTAGTACCACAGCCTGGGGACATAAACGTCATCTGCTGCTGCTCCCGGTCTCATGGAATCCTGGACCTTCTTGCGCTCCCTATTATATGTGCTCCTCAGGCCATCAATTTTGCACTTCAAATAGGTGATGTCTGACGTGGGAATCACCAGCTTCACCAATTCCAACAGTTGATCAAGCGCTGCCTTCCTCTTTAGTTTGTTATTATAAAATGGGTGTTTCACTTGCCACAGCTCCCTGTATTTATCAATGAAGTGGGGGAGGAAGTCATGGTCATTGAATTTATCCATATTCTCTGCAAGACACAACACAAGACAAACCCTAATGTCAGGCTAAACTCTCCTAATCTTGTCCCAATATAGGCCTCAATCTATAAGCAGTATAGGCCACTGATGCCCCAAGTTAAAATGGTACCTTCATTTGCACGATCGGTGCTTACGCTACTCTGTTCTCTGCTCACAGATCGTACGTACAATGCACGTGCGTTATGCTTTATATACACTGCACATGCGTGAAACTCCACCCCGACCTTCTTTCTAGTATATTCCCCGACCTTCTCTTTCGGCGCAGTGGGAGACCACATGGGGGAAAGACAACAGGTGCATGCAAAGGAGAGCAGCAACGACGAAAGCCCGGAGCCAGAAACGTCCTGATCCATGAAGAGATTTAAGGCCTCAAATATAGCCTTTGTTGAGATGGTGGAGATGATGGACATCTTGAAGAGGGTCGACTATGATGGGAAATATGGACCGTACAGCAACCCAAATGTGAGAAAGGCCAAAATCATGACTAAAGTTGTGAAAAGTCTGCAGAAGAATTTTGGAGTATGACGATCCAAGGAGCCATTGCGTAAACGCTGGTCAGACCTCAAATGGAGGGAGCAGGATCAGTACAGAAGGATCAAGAGAGTGCTGCAAAAAAGTAAGTATTTTGTTGTGTGTTCCAATTATTATTACTTGTATGCTGCTCCATGTGCTTTTCTTTACTGTTGTACAGTTTAAAACAGCGTTTAAAATGGCAAGTTTCTGGTATATTATACCATACAAATGGTATATTATACCATACAATGACTACTGCTGTATCTGAATAAAATGTTGGTAACCATATTTTTCTTTACCTGCCCCCTTGTTATAGTTTCAGTTGCCCTCAGATTACCCCAATTCTGTTTGAGTTTTTCTTTTCTTAAGCAACATTTCTAAAAAACATGAGTACTTTGGTAATAGTATCCGTATATCCGTACAACACCTTCACAGTATCATCCCGTTAGGGGTGATGGGGTAACTGTACTCAACTACTACCAGTGAGGATACAGACCTAGAACGGCTTCAAGAAGGGATATACCTCTAAATGTCATAAGTACATGCGACAGTTGCTTACCTTATTGTTAATAACTTCTTTAAGATTTGTATGAAGAATCTATACTTGTGATTTATTTTTTTGTCTCTTGTTCTTATTGTATTTGACTGTAAATTCCAATAAACAAATTTGAAAGAAAAAATGGCAAGTGTCAGGTTTGTGGGCACAGTAATTGTTCGTAGTAAACATTGTTCGTTCGCCCACTAATACAATGTTTTTGACAGATGCAGGTTAGCTACATTTGTTCAGGCCTATTTGTATTAAAAGGAGTTTATGACATTGTTGTCTAGATGGGTTTGTAACTAGAATGAAATGCAAACTTGATTCAGTGTAAGGAGAGGGCACTCAGCAGCTGTTTACACATCTGGACGCAGGAGCACTAGTGTGGGGCCCCAGAACACCCTTTTTAGGGTGTCCCACACAGGTGCTCCAGTGGATACTAGGGGTGTCTCCATGTGTGAAACTTTAACAAAAAAGGTAAGTATTCCAGCTTTAAGAAAGGGAAAAAATCATGTCTTCAGCTTGGAACTCTGCTAAAACAGACAATTGTACGACACTTGCGAGCAATGTTTCATATTCCTATTTCTTGTCTCATATCTGTGTGCTAAGTATACCTTTTTTTATTCACATAGGGGAAAAAATACTTTGGACATCAGAGGACATAAAGAACACCACACCTCCTAAAGAAGGGGAAATCCCTACACCGCAATCTGAGTATGTGGATTCCGAGGTACATGAAGTGGGCGAAATAGTGACCACAACAGGTCAGTGTCTGAGACCACAGCTTCAGGTAATAAATGTATGCCTGCATATTTATAATACATGTTTTTTTATTTTAGGTGATGTGGATGTCGTGGAAGAAGAAACTCATTTCACCAGTGCAAGTGCACACGTCCTCATTGGGGAGATCATGGTGTGCAATCGTGATTTAGAAAAGATAAAGGAAAACATTAATGATGTGCAACAAAAAATGAAGAACATCATTGATGTTTTAGGCAGAATCTAAAACACACAAAAATTGTACCATTTTATCATGGAATTTGTTCTTTTAAATCAAGTTTTAAAGTAATTAGAAAGCCAAATTTTGAAGATGCACACAGTGTGTCAACATGTGCTATCTGCCATCACGGGATATCAATGTACGCATTTTGTGGGTGCAACTCCTTCCTCGCAACTCAAGTAGGTGAGAGGAAGGGGTTGCACTCCCAAAACACGTCCATTGGTCCCCCATGATGGGAGCTAGCACATGTTGACATTAAGCATGGGATCAGGAGGGAAATTCACATTTTGACTCCTAATTTGTGTGCATCTTCAAAATTTGGCTTTTTTGGGGGTGACATCACCCCATCTGTAGAAGGTAAAATCAATACAGTTTGGACATACTAATGTCTGATATTGCTTTCACTTTTTCAAAGCTGAACTTTGTAAGTTCCTGAGTTGTGTATGTTATTATGGTTTTAAACATGCCTGTTTAACCATAAAAAGGATATTTCTAATGTCAACCATAAAAATGTTATACACCAAAGATGTTGGTTTGTTCAAAACCCCTTTTCTAATGCACATGTGAATGTGCACGGAGTAAAATGTTTTCTACTTAACAATGTGTGGCTTCTTCTCTCAATGTTCAATACCAGTTTTTGGAGTAAGTTGGTGTTCACAGTGATAATGGGGGTTTTATTACTAAAGGCAAATCCACTTTGCACTACAAGTGCACTTTCAGTGCAGTTTCAGTGCACTTTCAAGTGCACTTGCAGTGCACTTGTAGTGCACAGTGGATTTTCCTTTAGTAAATAAACCCCACAGTGCTCTAAAATTTGCCCCAATCAGGCCATTTTAGGGACTCAAAACAATTAATTCATGGTGCTGAAAAGGATGATTATTTTTATCATTAATGCATTACATACATTAACAAGAAAAACAACGTGTGTGTGTAGCAGACCCACAACATAATAGTTAGCTGAAGAAGAGATTGTCACCTCATGTATCAAATAAATTAAGTTTGCACTATAGAAATAAATGGCCAAAAAGAAAAGCCCATTGGAGAACCTAGGAGTCAGCTAAAATAAACCCAAGCAGTGTCACGTGATCGAAGTCACGTGATGTGACAATACGTGTTGGGATTGGAGCACTAGGTATATTCACATTCTGACTGAAGGTAGAAGAACTCGGCGCTCGTGGATAGTTGTATTACGTATCATTACAAATGTGAGTTTGTTTTTTATGGTTGTTATTACAATAAATTGTTTTATATACGGGATTATGCTATGAGCATCTCTCTTTCCACATCTTAATACCACCCATCGAGTCTCTATTGGAAGCATTTTTGGAGCAAGAGCAGACCCAGGATTACATACAGGCTGTGGTCATACAAGAGCCTGCATCTTTTGTCAGACCAGACTGAACCCAGGCCATCACTTTCTTGTCTTCCTTCCACTCTTCCTTCCAGGCTGTGTCTGTTGTGTTGGAGGTGTGGCAGGAGAAGGAGGAGGAGGATGATGCAACTCACACAGGTGGGTATTGGGTGTGATTTGGCCCCTCAACCCCTTATTTAATGTTTTAAAAATGATTTCCTCACACATAAGGTGTTGGCCCTCCTCCATGTCCTGCAGTTTTGTGGCAGCCATGGAGGCAAAGGCCTCTTCACGAGTGGGGGTGGTTTTGAGGGCCACAGAAGCCTTCTGAATCAGCCTGAGCGATGACTCCTCCATGTTCCTCCCCTTCCTGGGTCTTTTGGTTGGAAGGCGGCGGGGAGGAACCTGCGATTCTGTGAGACTCCTACTGGGCCTGGCCACCTCCTGGCTGCCACTAACCCCGGCCACTTCCTGGCTGCCACTAACCCCCGCCTCCTCCTGGCTGCCACTAACCCCTCCCTCCTCCTGGCTGCCACATTCCACAGCCTCCTCCTGGCTGAGGTTTTCCTGTGTATGAAAAAGGGACATAGTTTTAGTTTTTGGTTCATCAATCACCCACAATTTTCAGCTCATGACTGTTGCAAATTGAATGTTAATAAATAGAAAAGACTATCATTGAGCCCAGCATTTTTCATTCTTGTCCCAATCATTTTTTGGCCACTACTGTCTATTGATATGTAAACGCCTTTATTAAATCAGCAATTAGTGATCAATAATAACATCTAGTAAACATCATTTATTTTTTGACAAGAAATCTGTAGAACAATGCTATACCTGACTCAAGCTGGGCTCCTCCACTTCTTCCTGGCTGGAAGTCCCAGTTTGGACATTGGAAGCCTCAGCTGGGGTGGAAGTTAGGGTGGAAGGTAGAGTGGAAGGCAGGGCTGAGAGGGATTCCCTGACTTCAGTCTGGTCTGACAGAAAACAAGGTCTCTCATAGTACCACAGCCTGGGGACATAAACGTCTTCTGCTGCAGCTCCTGATCTTTGGGAATCCTGGACCTTCTTGCGCTCCCTAAGATAAGTGCTCCTCAGGCCCCCAATTTTGGCTTTTAAATAGGGGATGGTTGCCGTGGGGACCAATGGCTTCACCAACTCCAGCAGTTTCTCCAGCACTGACTGCCTCTTTTGTTTATGATTATAATGCGGGTGTTTGACCTGCCACAGACAGGGCAGCTCCCTGTATTTGTCTATGAACAGGTTGTGATCATTGAAACCATATATTTTCTCACAAGACAAACCCTAATGTCAGGCTAAACTCTCCTAATCTTGTCCCAATATAGGCCTCAATCTATAATCAGTATAGGCCCAAGTTAAAATTTGTACCTTCGTTATCACGATCGGCGCTTCTGATACTCCTTCCTCCGCTCACAGATTGTACGTACGACGCACGTGTGTTACGCTTTATATACACTGCGCATGCGTGAAACTCTGCCTGCCCCTGATGTTCTTTGTAGTCTATTCCCCTCCCCTTCTCTTTTGGCACAGTGGGGGAGAGCACATTGCGGAGACACAGCAGGTGCATGATAATTCTAGCAACGTGGAGGAGGAATGCCCGGAGCCAGAAACATCACAGTTCCGGAGGAGAAGATTTAAGGCCTCAAATATGGCCTTTGTAGAGATGGTGGAGATGGTGGACATCTTGAAAAGGGCCGACAATGATGGGAAGTATGGACCTTACCCAAACCCAAATGTGAGAAAAGCCAAGATCATGGCTAAAGTTGTGAAGAGTCTGCGCTGGGATTTTTGGGTACGATGATCCAAGGATCAACTGAGGAAACGGTGGTCGAACCTCAAATTAAGGGAGCGCGATCAGTATAGATGGATCAGGAGAGTGCTGCAAAAAGGTAAGTAGTTGTCCTGTGTTCCTATTCTTTCTTTTTATAATGTTTGTGCTGCTCCATGTGCTTTTCTTTACTGTTGTACAGTTTAAAATGGCAATTTTCATGTTCTTGGGCACATTAATCATTCGTAGCAAACATTGTTCGTTCACCCACTAAAATACGATATTTTGACCAGATGCAGTTCAATACAATTTTTCTGGCCTACTTATATTAAAAAAAGTTTGTTGTCTAGATGGGTTTGTAAATAGAATAAAATGCAAACTAGATTTTGTGTAAGGAGAGGACACTCAGCAGCTATTTACACATCTGGACGCAGGAGCACTAGTGTGGGACACAAGAACAAACTTTTTATTAGGGTGTCCCACACAGGTGATCCAGTGAATACTATAGGGTGTCTCCATCTGTGAAGCGTGCACAAAACAGGTATTCCAGCTTTACAAAGGTAAAAAAATAAATTCTTCAGCTTGGAACTCTGCCAAAACAGACAATTGTACAACACTTCCAAGCAATGTTTCATATTCCTATTTCTGCCCTCAAATATCTGTGTGCTAAGTATACCTATTTTTTTTTCACATAGGGGAGAAAAGACTCAGAGGACGCCACTCATAAGAGGAGACCAGGGACTCCCCACCTCAGGAAGAAGGAGAAATACCCCAAACCCAACCAGAGGAGCAGGAGGGAGACGTTGTTGAAATTGGCGAAATTGTCACCACAACAGGTGAGTGTCTGCGACCACAGCTTCAGGTAATAGATGTATGCCTGCATATTTTAATACATTTTTTTTTTTTTTTTTAGGTGATGGGGATGTTGTGGAAGGTCAGTTCACCAGTGAAAGTGCCCAGATCCTCATCGGGGAGATAATGGGGTGCAATAGGGATTTAGAATACCTAAAGCAAAACATCAATGATGTTCAAAACAAAATGAAGAACATCATTGATGTTTTAGGGAGAATCTAAAACACCCACAAATCCTTAACTTTTTGCTTGTTTATTTTTGTTTTTTTGACTAATTTTTTACATATTTTAAAAGCCAAATTTTGAAGATGCACACAGTGTGTCAACATGTGCTATCTGCCATCACGAGAGATCAATGTACGCGTTTTGTGGGTGCAACCCCTTCCTCGATAATAAAGTAGGTAAGATGAAGGGATTGCGCCCCCAAAACATGTCCATTGATCCCCCATGATGGAAAATAGCACATGTTGACATTAGGCATGGGATCAGGAGGGAAATCTCCATTTTAAATTCCAATTTGTGTGCATCTTCAAAATGTGGCTTTTACAGAGGTGACGTCACCCCATCTGATGAAGGCAATATCAAACACAGTTTCTACATACTCATGTCTGATATTGCCTTAACTTTATCAAGTTGTGTATTGTTTTATGGTTTTAAACATGCCTGTTTTACCTATAAAAGGTGATTTCTACTTAATGTGACCTACTGTACTAAAATGTTATGCAACAAACATTTTGGTTTGTTTAAAAACCCTTTTATAAACGCACATGTGATTGTGCTTTAAGTAAAAATTTTGATAATTAACAATGTGTGGCTTCTTCTTTCAATGCTCAAAAGCAGTTTTGGAGTAAAGTTGTTTTTTTCCATGGCAATGGGTGTTATTTACTAAAGGCAAATCCACTTTGCACTACAAGTGCAGTTTCAGTGCAGTCTCAAGTGCACTTGTGGTGCAAAGTGTATTTTTCTTTAGTAAATAACACCCAACAGTGCTTTATAATTTTACACAATCACGCCATTTTCAGGACTCCCCAAATTTCTGTCATGGTGCTGAAAATGATGAATATTTTTGTCAGTAATGCATTACATACATTAACAACAAAAACAAGGTGTGTGTAGCAGACCCACAACATAATAATAATAGTTAGCCAAAGAAGAGATTGTCCCCTCATGTCTCAAAGAAATTTGGTTTGCACTGTTGAAGAAAAAGACCAATAAAAAATATAACATTAAAGATAACCAAGGAGACAGCTAAAAAAAGCCAAGCAGTAAATCAAAGCAAATATTTGTTCAGTTTCAAATAGATTTTTATTTAAAAAAATGTCTCAGACATTGTCTGGCATATCGATGGCCCCCTACCAGCAAGGTATTCAAGGTATCTTAAATGGACCTCGCGGGCACTCTGGGGGGGCAGTCTCCCAGCGCAAACACTTCATCCGCAACAAAGATGAATGGGAGTCCTTCCGAATTGTCTTCTGGCGGTGGCAAGCCCAAGCTGCTATTCTGGAGACGCCTGTAGAACTCGGTCTGGGCGATGACTGCACCATCTGACATCCGGCCATTCTTCCCCACGTCCACATACAGGAACTCATAAGTGGCCGACACCACCGCCAACATCACAATACTATTGAACCCCTTGTAGTTGTAATAGTATGACCCCGAGTTGGAGGGTGGGATGATGTGGATGTGTTTCCCATCAATTGCCCCTCCACAGTTGGGAAAGTCCAAATGTGTGGCAAAGTGGGACGCCACAGTCTGCCATTCCTGTGGCGTAGAAGCAAACTGTTGAGTCAAACAAAAAAAAAAAATAGTAATTTTGTACATAAACATTGAAAGCAGATTAGACACAAATATTCTTGGTCAAAATCAGTATAACATTTATTTTAGGGAGTATTTAAAGAAAAAAGTATAAGGTCCACCTATCAGATTTCTCACCCCCTCTGATGGCCCATTGTAAACATTTTAGGGGGGGAAATTATTTGGACAGGTAACCCTCTCCACTTCATTGAGAGATGAATGCATACATAATGTGTGTTACTTTGGCCAGCCCCTCCTTACTTACACTATTGGCAGCCCATAGGACAGGTAAGAAGTGTCATAATACAAATATATAAATACCCACTGTACAAATTGGAGCACATTTTTACTTTCTGCAATTACCTATCAAGATAACAATAGGATACAAAAACTTTAAACTGTACCATTTGAAAGTATTCAGGCAGGCCCTTGCACTACAAGCTTTGGGGAATTCATCCATAAATATGACCACAAAAGTGGTAGGTGTTGGGGGGTAAAGATCTTTTAGGAGCAAGTGAACCTCTTTCTTCATATCCTGCCTAGAGTGTTCTTTCAAACCCAGTCAGGCCCGGAGATCATTCCAGTAAGAAAATAATGACACAGAAAGTCAATGCCTGGAATGTTCTGCTTTTACTTCCGTAAACGGTCACTTATATAACCAAAATGACATCACAAAAAAAGTTCAACCCTTTCATTAATATATACTAATATTACAGACATTACGTACATATCAGCTGTTTGATACTACCAAAAATAGAACATGATTTCTTCATACAGAAACTGTGAACAAGAAAAAAACTTCATGCGTCATTTCGGGGAAATCATGCCATTTACAAGAATTTGAAACTAACTTTTGATAGACGTGACATATACATATTATTCTAAAATGGATACACATTTTTATAGATTTTTTATAGCTAAAATAAAGGACAGAAAGCTAAAATATCCCTACAATCCTCGCTTTGATCATATATGTATATATATGATCAAAGAAGAAAGAAGAAGCATTTAAATAAAAGGAATTGTCAAAAACTGTCTCTTGTCATTTTTAACATTTTTGACAGTTTTTTAGTGAAATGGTAGGGGTAAGTACCCCCTTACCATTTCACACAGGGGGGGCGGGATCTGGGGGTCCCCTTGTTAAAGGGGGCTTCCAGATTCCGATAAGCCCCCCGCCCGCAGACCCCCACAACCACCGGCCAGGGTTGTGGGGATGAGGCCCTTGTCCTCATCAACATGGGGACAAGGTGTTTTGGGGGGCTACCCCAAAGCACCCTCCTAATGTTGAGGGCATGTGGCCTGGTACAGTTCAGGAGGGGGGGCCACACTCTCGTCCCCCCTCTTTTCCTGTGGCCTGCCAGGTTGCATGCTCGGATAAGGGTCTGGTATGGATTATTGGGGGGACCCCACGCCGTTTTTTTTTTTTTTGGCGCGGGGTTCCCCTTAAAATCCATACCAGACCTGAAGGGTCTGGTATGGAATTTAGGGGGAACCCCACGTCATTTTTTTTTTTGGTTCGGGTTACCCTGTGGGGAATTCCCATGCCGTTTTTATCAATGAACTTCTATGTGTATTGTCGGCAATGTAATAGCAGCGGGTAGTTTTAAATGGCTTTTTTTTCTTCGAAATGTCATTTTTCTGTCAGACTGTTCTAAACACAGGAAACATGCGCCCCTTTACAGGCATACTATAGACACCCCCTAGGTACGAAATTTAAAGGGATATTACACTTTTATTGTTTGACTTTAAGCATTATTAAAATCACTGCTCCTGAAAAAACGGCCGTTTTTAAAACTTTTTTTTGCATTGATCCATGTCCCCTGGGGCAGGACCCAGGTTCCCAAACACCTTTTATGACAATAACTTGCATATAAGCCTTTAAAATTAGCACTTTTGATTTCTCCCATAGACTTTTAAAGGGTGTTCCGCGGCATTCGAATTTGCCGCGAACACCCCAAATTGTTCGCTGTTCGGCGAACTTGCGAACAGCCAATGTTCGAGTCGAACATGAGTTCGACTCGAACTCGAAGCTCATCCCTAATCCTCAGCCATTTCACATAATCCTGTAAGGGCTGAACTCATGCTTTCAATGGCTAAGTCATGCAATTCTAGTTGTTTTCTAATAGCCCTAGTTTCAACATTAAGTTTAGAAATGTCATCAGAATTCTTTTCCATCATTTCATCAATAATTCCTGAGTAATTATTTAACCTTTTCATCAAATCTATTCCCCATCCTGTCCAGGAAGGGAACCATGCTCAGGCCATATCCTTCTCAAGGAATAACTCTCTCTTGTTACGATGTTTTAATGGATACCTTGGATGTATACTAGCTTCAAGTAAATGACTCCCATCACTATCACCTATCACCCCCATTATGGGCACCAGTGAGGCCAGATAACACCAGCCCTGGACCTCTTGTGGAATCCAGGGATAACAAGTCTTTCCACAACAAACATAAGTGTGGTTACCAAACGAGAAGGGCATATTCACAGCAGTCTCTTGATCTACTGCTGTAACTGTTGCTAAAACCTGAAACAAATGCCGTACAGGTTTACTACTATCATCTTCAGAGGCAAGAATCTTTTTAAAATCAGCCCGTACTCTGACCTCATCGTGGTGTGTTTGATATAAAGAACAAAACTTCCCACTAGGGGCACAGCAATTAGAAATGTTCAAAACCGACTGACTACAGGTATGAGCATTTCTAGTAGAATTCCCTAAATTAAAACACCAGGTAGGATTATGACTTCTATTGATGATGTGAAAGGAAATGGTGTCATTAGTTCTTCTGCTGACATTCAAAAGGTCAAGGAGAATCTCTTCTCTCAAAAGGGGAGTAATATTTAAAGGTATAGCCATTAAGGGTATCCTAACAGTGCTAGGGTGCAGTTTACTACAGATCTAACATTTTTGAAATCCTGATTCCCGAGCATAAGCATATTTAAATTTTAACAAAAGCATTTTGTCAGCAAAATTATCTTCAATGTCTCTTTTATTTCTAACTTGTATCACTGTAACGTTCTCCTGTGTATGTGTGTTTCCACAAATACTTTTAATGGCACCCAAATCTTCAGGGTGGTAGATACAGTTAGTGATGATCCAAATGGGCGGGAACACCATCAGGGTGATCAGGAACAGGAGGCAGAATGCCTTGCCAGAAGTCTGTAGTGGAGTAAGCGAGGTCATCTTCTCTGGCTGGACCTGCTTTTCCAGGAACTCCTCCTTCATCTGCTTGGACTTCTGCTTGAGGGCCTCCTATGTTTAAGATCTCCTTCCTGCTCTTGGGGCTTTGGGCAACCTTTTTCACCCAGCTGGCATGGATCCAGGATTGGCAATTCTCCACCAGGATAGCCGTTCTGGTCACTGCAATCACTGTAGTAGGAAGTCCAAAAGGATATTCCCGTTTCTTGCTTCTGTTCAACTGCTGAACCACCACCGTGTCTCCTACTTTAAAGGGGTGGGTAGGTTCCTGTAAAAAAAAAGGAGAGGTGCGAGCAACATTTCTCTCAACTGTATCCAAAGTTTTAATTAGTTTCCTCACATACTCTGACTGTACTAGATCCAAATCCCCCTGCTCTATCATAAGAGGTGCTCTGGCCCAGGGAGTGGGAAAGGGACGACCCATCAACACTTCAAAAGGAGAGTAGCCTGTAGTTTTGGAGGGAGTACTTCTTATCTCGGCCAAAACCGCTGGGAGAACCCTCTTCCAATTGTTGTGAGTGTGATATGGAATCTTTAGGAAGATTCAGTATTTATTGCGGTGCCTCCAACCTTACGGTAATTTCTGTAAATTTAGTTCTTACTTTAGGTACACACCACAATTCTTTCCTGAGTTAATTTATTTATGGGGTTTTCATACCAAATTATCAAATATGTTCCACAAACTTGAGAGGTAACTAACTCTCCCTTTTATTCATTAGCGGATATATTCATACAATTTTATACAGAACATAATTTTCTGGTGATTGAGACTTCACATATGCATTATCAAACATCAATAGGGGTAGTGGGGAAATTATTATTGTTACCCAGAGGAGTCACAGTGGTCTGTTGGAAAAATATGGGTGCAATTTTACCCTTTGTCTTCGAGAACACAGTATCCCTCGTTGCTTAGAGGAGAACCTCTTCAAATCTCTCCGGCCGGAAGAAATTCAAAGTGTTATCTCACCGAGACAACGGAACCATACTGCCCATTTGAATGACTTATTAAACCAACAGAGCTAAAATTTTAATTGGAGTTATAAAGCTTTCCTGGGGCTACAGACATTTAAATTGATGTAAATATTGGTTTAAATTACCTAAAACACGGTGGTAGTACTACACTCCTAAACAAACAATAAACATCAATACTTAACCTCTAAGATATGGGCAATATCAGACAGTCCAAAACATCAATACATAACCTCAACCATATAAACCGTCATCTCAAGGACAGAAGTTAAATAACTTTGGTGTTTGTATCTTACCAATCAATGGGATCTCGAAAGGTTAAATATCGATAGATTTCTTGATCTCAGGAGTATATCCAGTGTGGGGTCTGTCCCTTCTCTTTTTTTTTCTCCCCCCTTTTATTCCCAATTGGGATCATAAGCTAATAAAATTATCATCAGTTCAGCCCAGAAGGACTGGCTCACTTTCTATTGGATTAGGATACCTAATGATTAACTTCTCTGGAAATTTTAAGGATTTCGCATAATACTGTCTTCGACCACCAGGTGTCTCACATGTGTGTTGAGTTTATCCCTTTAAGTTAATACGTTCTATTTTCATAATAGGTATACTGGTAAGGATAAGTATATGCCTTTAGATATTCTGGTACTCGGTCTAATGTACATTACACTCAGTATAAGTTGATTAATCATCCTTACATAACTTGGTTATATACCTGTATCTCTATAAATGTATATCTGTAAACTGGTCTATCTAGGAAACACACACATTGTTATATATTTCATCAATACCACATAAAATGATTATCTATATGGGTACCTGTATAACTTCTGGTATCTCCACTGAACATTTGTTTATCTTAAGTGTAGGCTACAACCTTATATGATTATAATCATGATTATATGTTTTTCCTAATACTAATTCGTTACCTAAAACACTTCTACTTATAAAATCACACTTTCATATACATTTCCTTCATAGCAAAGTTGTTGGGTCCGCTGACGCCAACATTATAATGTCTCTGTGACCTACAATATCAGAGATAGTTTAAAATGACTTATGATAACCTTATTGATACCTTATATTATTTTTGACTAGCACAATATTCAACTTTCACTAATGCGTTGAGAGGGACCTTGAACCTTCTCACTGGGTGTTTAGAACTGACTTGTTTGTCTAAACCATCCTAAAAAGTTCATACAATGGGTTCTCTTAGCCAAGGTGTTAGCTATTTAAACAGTTCTCCACCCAAACACAATGTGAGGCTATCTCTATGCTATAAAAGTCTATGTCTCCTTGTGTCCTGTGGCAGTGTTTGTTTATTCACAATACCATGTAAGTATCTCCTTGTTTTGTGACAGGAATAGTCTTTGTTCCAACAGCTTCCTTTACAATACATGCTTGTAAAAGTCTTCAATATTTGAGGTAGTAGAGACAGGCTTGGTCAAACATGAGAATGTCCATTTTATCCTAAAAGTCCCCAAGAGGGCAACAGTTCAACTATTTAACATCACAGTTCATCGACTTGGTGAGGCCTAAGCATCTCTCATGTTTCTGCCAGTAAATATAAAATATATTTCTTCATGAGTTCACAACAAATCCCCCCTTGTGAAGTGTTCAAATGCCGGGAGTCGTTTGAAAGACTTCACCACCGCCACATATTGAAGAAATATGGCTCCCTTCTGGTTTTGTAATTTTAGTCGTGGAGATGGATCCAGATTGTAGATCTATGTTTAAAGGGTGTAGACACCTGCATATGAGTGCAGAAAAAAAAAAAAAATTTTTTTTTTTTTTTATGTACGATATTGACAGCTAATGTTGTGGGTAGCTCCCGCTAAGGAGCCTCAAAACCGTGGGCAGGTGTCCATGTGTTTCTCGGGATACTTTTGTCAATTTGATGGTAAGACCCACTAGCCATAGTATCAACAGTCCAACGCATATTAAAATTATTATATCAGTCAGGGGCAAATATGATCTGCTTTCTAATAACATATGGTCCTTCTCGGAATATTCAAAAGCTTCAATTGACAGATTGTTCTTTTTTATAGACATCTGGAGGGTGTGATTAGGCTTGTGTTCTAACAGGAATTTGAGGTCCGGGTTCATTGGTATGTCTTGATGTTGGAAGGCATCGACACTTTCAACTTCTCCCTCCCAGACTTCGGTTCCTATTGGATATAATGTGGTTTTCCCGATCGTGATTCTGGCATTGGCTGGAACCTTGATAATAGATACGGTAGCGGGAATAGCTATGACGCGGCTCATGATCTGCTTTTCATAAAAGATGCTCATGTTTTTTAACGAAGTGCTCACCAGCCATTCGTCCTTCACGAGTACCTCTTGTACTTTGGAGGCATCTGTAGTCTTCCGCATTTGTACTTCGCATTTTTCAGACCCCTGTTTTTCATATTCCATGCCACACAGGGCGTGGGTTGTGTCATACAGGAATGGGTTTCCGTTACATTGGAAATTTATGTCCTTGAATCGTGTGCATTCCTTTAAAAGGGGTATAGCGTATAAATCCGGCATCCATGGTTGATAGGCAATTAGGTCTGGGGTTTTGATCTGGACGTGTATATCATCCCTCCATGTTCCGACATTATGTACTGTTTTCATTTGGAAAAGATTCTTCGAGGAGACGAAGGGTACGGCTAACAAGAAACATACTTCAAGATCTTCGGGATTGATATATAGTGGCATAGCGCTTCCTGTTTCGAAGGCCAGGTTGATTTGGAAATCTTCCACCTCACCCCCATTGACTCTTGTGAGTAGGGTTCTTATCATCTCAGTGGATACGAAGTACAGGGGAATATGTCCATGGGAGAGATCATTCATTCCACTCTGTATTTCATTGAGATATCCTAATGTGTGGAAAAGAATTGGTTCCTGGATGAATAATAGTTACCTTTTGAATAGTTCGTGACTCTGATGGAGGTCGATCGACCGGGTGATCAGTTCTGAATGTAAGTTAACAGTGACCATCGTGTCATTGATGATGGTGCGGAAATCGGTGAACTCAATTTTTTGTGTTTCAAGTTCCTGGTGTATGGCCTGAATATTCATTTGTAAGTTCTCAATTTCCGTTGTAAGAGTCTTTACGGACACGGCATTAGCGGCAGATATGGTTGTGGATACTACAGCCCCGAGGACGGTGAAGATGAGTCCAGCTACCAGGATTCCCACAAATCTCTTGGGCCTCTTCTCATGGTTTACAGTTGCCGGGATAAATGGCTTACGAGCTTGGGTTAGTATCTCGCCCACCCGAGTTCTTGCTGCTTTCAGGTGTATGGGGTACCATTCCTTGATCTCAGGGGATTGGATCCTCTTTGGGTTAAAAAGTCTTTCTATAGAGGTCTTTGGATCCACGCTTATACATACTTTTTGGGTGGTGATTCTCTTGTCTGTTAAGATAAAACCGGGGGCTTCTTGGACTAATATCCCAGAGGAAGGTCCTGGTCGGGCGATGGGGCTGGTCTGGCCTGGTATGGACATCCATAGTAGAATACCAAGGACTTTCCATGGGGTAGTTCCCTGGGGTAGTCTCATGGCCGGGTTCCGTCTTTGGTCTTTCTGGGTACTATCATCTTTGATTGTAGGTTTGGATGGTTGCGGGGATGCCATTCCTCTGATGTATACACAATCAGCTGAAAAACAAACAAATAGAGGTTTGAGTATCATGTGGAGCTGTGATAAACTAAACTTTATTCTCAGGTGATTTAACCCTTTTGATTGACCTTAAGGGTATACGTTGCTGAGGGTCATTCCTCCAGTAATTGTAATTGGGACTTGGGATGGCAAGCCCGTAACTGATTTATGTGTACCCATTTCTCATTAATCTCACCCTTCCGTGGAATATGCAGTTTATATGCCACGGGGGAGATTTTGTCCACTATATTGAATGGACCTTTCCAAGACGGTAGGAATTTCCGTTCTTTTACCTGGCTTCTCATGAAATTGTAGAGATATACCCGGTCCCCGATCTCATATTCCTTTTTTTGTGGTTTTGAGGTCATAATATGTTTTGGCGCTAGTCGCGGCTCTTTCAAGGTTTCTTTTTGCAAATGAGAACGCATACTGTAAATGCTTTCGTAAATCTTCAATGTATTGGTGCGTTGTGGTGGCATTGATTAAGTTATGATCGGTGGTGCGGTATAGGAGATGTTGGGGTAGGACCATCTGCCTTCCGGTCATAAGTTCGAAGGGTGACATTTTTGTGACAGTATTTGGGGTGGCCCGTAATGCCATCAGTACTAGTGGAAGTTTCACATCCCAGTCCCGGCCTGTTTCTTTCACAAATTTTTTTAGTATGTTGACAATGGTCTGATTGTACCGCTCCACTCCGCCACTAGAAGCAGGCCGATAGGCGAGGTGTAACTTTCTTTTTACCCCTAGGATCTTCCACAATTTGGTCATTACCTCGCTAGTGAAATGAGTGCCTCTATCGGATTCCATTCTCTGTGGAAGGCCAAAGCGGGAAAATATGTGATTTATCAAAAGGGCGGCACATGTGTCAGAACTGTTATTTGGTGCGGGAATGCATTCAACATATTTGGTAAATAAACATGTTACGGTTAACATATACCGATTTCCCCGTGAAGATTTTGTTACAGGCCCAATAAAATCCATTTGAAGGTCTGTCCATGGCATACATATCCCCCTTCTCTGAAGGGGTGCCCTATGGGTGGGCGAAGCCGGTTGAAATTGAGGACATATCAGGCATCCCTGACAGTATTCTTTCACATCACGCAGCATATGAGGCCAGTAGGCGTAATCCCGGAGGATCTCATAGGTGATTCGTTCTCCGCGGTGCCCAGACGTGGGGGCGTCATGGGCATGCTGGAGCATTAAACCTCTGAATTTGAGGGGAACTACCCATTGTTGGATACCCCCCTTGGAGGTGCGGATCAGCAATCCCTGATGCAACGCGAATTGGGTTTTGGATTTCATTAATATCCGTAAGTCTTCCTTGCCAGGATCATTATCTTGACTAAGGAGATTCTGGCTCGGACATTTCAAATGTTCATAAAATAAGCCGATTATTGGGTCCTCTTTTTGGGCAGTGATTAAATCTTCACTGGGGTTTTCATGACTCCACTGCAATGCATTTGAATTATTAGTCACCCGAGCTTGTTGCCTAGTAACGGCTTCTGACTGTATTGACCCGAGGAGATGATCTATATCTAGCAACTCACCTGTTAGGACCCCTTCTTTGGCTAGGGTGTCGGCCTGGTCATTTCCTTCTTTCTCTTCACCTAGGACTTTGGAGTGGCCTTTGGTTTTCTTAAAATATAGGGTGATTTCATGTTCCCTTACTAATTGGTCAATCTGACAAAACAACTTACCGTGTTTTACAGGTTTATGGTTACTTTTTACCATGTTGTTCCGTTTCCATCGAGTGAGGTATTCAATAAAACTATTTCTGACATAATTTGAGTCGGTGATGATGGCAAATTCCTTAATGTGGTATTTTATAGCCATCTCAACGACTTTCAGAATGGCAGTGAGCTCTGCAATTTGGCTGCTTCTCGGTCCAATTTTGTATCCCACAGAGATTGGGGCTACACCTCGGGTCCATACGATCCCGATGCCAGCCACTAGTTGGAGCTGGTCCTTGTCCTTGTGGTGATAGGCACACTTATCTACAAAAACATGTGGCAACTGTTTACAGTATTTATCATCGTAAACCTTGTATGGAGACAACATTTGCTCCTCTATAAAGTCAGTGTCTGGGGCTGCCGCGCAGGGACCAGGAGCAGTGCAATCGTGCAACTCAGCGAGGCCCTGGGCCACTGGACATTTCTTGTTCTGTTTATATCGAATTTCCAGGGGCCAGCCTTGTAGGGACAGAGTCCAGGCGGTGATGCGGCTGTTTGACACATTTACGTCCCTAATACGTTCACTCTGTAAGTACTGTAAAGGTTGGTGTGCGGTCTCAACAATGATTCTCTCACCTTGAATGTAACTGCGGAAATTCTGTAATGCCCAGACAGTGGATAATAGTGCTTTTTCGCAGTCGGAAAACTTAACCTCGACTGCGGACAGGGTTTTACTGGCATAGGCGATAATTTTATTGACATTTTCTTGTTTTTGATAAAGGACGGAACTCATACTTACCTGCGTGTATCCCGTCTCAAGGAAAAAGGGTTTACCTCCTTCGGGATACGCTAGGCAGGGGGCTTGGGTAAGTCGGATCTTCAGTTCCTTCATAGCATCTGTTTGTTCCTGGCCCCATGACCACTCGGTGTCTTTCTTCAGCAGATGGAGTAATGGTTTGCTAATCTCGGCGTAATTGTCAATGAACTTCCGCGAATAGTTCACCAATCCTAAAAATGATCTCAATTCTTTCAGATTAGTAGGGACTTTACAATTCAATACTGCCTCAACCTTCTTCTTTTGGGGGTTTAACCCTTCTGAGGTAACTTCGTGGCCTAGAAAGTTTACTCGGGTGCGGCACCATTGTGCTTTCTGAAGTGATAGTTTCACTCCGGCCGCCTTTAGCTGGCCCAAAACGTGTCGGAGTTCTATGAGGTGTTTGGTCACGTCGGTACTGTTAATGAGGATGTCATCGACGTATGCCAAAGTTCCTCGCTCCAAAGCATCTGGCATGGCTTTGTGCATAAAAACTGCAAATTCGTGGCCTGAATTAATGTAGCCAAAAGGCATACGCACCCAGCAATATTGTTGGTTCCCAAAGCTGAATGCCAGTTTGTATTGATCTTCTTCACTGACTCTTATGGTCCAGTGTCCCTGGGCACAGTCGATGGCCGAGAACACCTGTGACCCCTGGAGTTGGGCCAGACACTGGTCGATGTAGGGTACAGGCCATCCTGACATGTAGACACGCTTATTTAGTTGTCGGAGATCAGCGCATAAGCGCCACTGTCCGTTGGGTTTTAAAATTCCCAGGATGGGGTGATTGTATGAACTGTGGATGGGTCTAATTATTCCCCGTTCGAGTAATTTCCTAATGATCTCAGAGAGAGACTCATAGGAGGCTAGTGGAAGTCTATACTGTTTTACAAATACTGGTGGGGCCTGAGGATCGGTCTGGATTTTGGCGATGTGGAGATCAGTATTTCCACAATCGTAGGAATCCCGAGCAAAAATTTCCTGGAATTCCAGAAGAAGTTCGCAGAGCAATTGTCGCTCAAGATCATTGGTGCAGGCATCGGCTAGGGTTATAATCTCTTCGACTATTCCTTTAAACCCCGGGAAACTTTCCGGTTTCCCTATCTCATAGGCCTCCTCGAGTCTGGTGGTCAGGTCATTTGGTATGTTAGGTATATTTTCCCCCCAGTCAGGCCCCTTGGGGTACTCTTGTTCCTTGATTGGTTGTTCGAAGACAAGAGATGTTTCTTCAATTCTACAGGTACCATCCCCAGAATCGAAGGGGTAAATGGACTCTATAGTGAATATTCCTTCAGGTACAGAACTGAATGATTGTTCAGTTAACCTCTCCTCAGGTAGATATTCATCTGGTATGAGTCCAATCACTTGGTTGGTGACTCCAAATGTGTGATACCCTGTCTCTACCTCCAGGCCTATAAGGGTGCCTTTGGGTAAGTTAAGGTCTTGGTTTGAGAGGTTGTGTATGTAGATGGACATCATTGACTGATGCGTATTGATCATAGGTGTGTGGGGAATTTTTATTCCCTCTTCCTGTATTTTCTGGGACAGGCATACTAATGCATCCGGTTCCTTCAGTTTTTGTCCTTTTTTTACGATGATGGGGAGTATGAAATATTTAGTGTCCCTAGGGATGGTAATTTCTCGAGCTACTTGAATCTCAACAGCATAGGGCATCTGTTGCTGGGACTTCAGGGCTGAAGTCATATCTAGGTATCCCTCGGGTTCCCCCTTTAGTCGACTCCATACGCAGTCGTTTATCAGGTCAATTTGTGTGGCAAAACGATGCAATAAGTCGTTGCCGATGTAGATTTGGGATTGTGGGTTACCCAGTACTATGAACACGTGAGTAGTCGTTTTATTTCCTATGGTGATCTCTAAGAAGCATCTAGCGATTGAGTCATGGTCCTCAGAGTCATTAATGGTATCTGTCATCCAATGTCTCTGAGGAGTGGAAAAATGTATCATTTCTTTGTTATAAAGATGGCTAACAAGGCCCTGGCTCACAAAACTATGCTCTTGTTTCAGATCAATTTTGGCATATTTTGACTTGGTACAACCCTTGATCCGGACAGGTATAAAGAGGTCATTGTTAACTCTTTCTATTTCCGTCAGGAACTGGGCGTGATTTCCCCCTTTCCTAGTTTTCTCTTTTTGGTGGAAGGATATGGTCAGTACGTTATCTTGGAGGGAGATCTCTTTTATTTTATCCTGGGGAATGTTAAAAATATGTTCTTCGTTTCCTACCTTTAGGCCATGATTGTCGGGTTGGATGACCGTGACCTCGGGGAACTGACTGTTCCTGAAGTGGATTTCTAGAGACCCAGGCCTTTCTTCCACCAGGTGGCAGTGCTGCCGGGACTGGGGAATTCGAAGTCTTTCATATTTAATCGGGGAGTTGACCTGTGACCACATCACCTGATTCACGCAGTCAACAATTGTATTGAGCCTCTTAAGGAGATCCATCCCAATGATCATGTGATGGTTTGGGAGATCTGCAATGATAATAGGGTGTCTGATTTCCTTATTACCCAATGTAAGTTTGAGCCAGGCAGTACCCATGACTTGCAGTGGCTCTCCCCCCACCCCGATTAGTGAGCAATCAAAGCCCCTAAGTCTTGGTCTGTTGGGCATCGATTTTATTACTTCGTTAAATTGTTCCTGCGACAGGATGGTGGCCTGGGATCCCGTGTCAACCAAACCTGAAATGGGGTGATCACCGGCTTCATGTATCTTTACAGTTGTGAAATATCTTCCATCAGATTCGATCAACTCGCACATGAAATTGGCGTGGTTAAAGATCTGTGGATTTCCTAATAATTTGCATTTGGCATTTATCTTACCGCATATCACAGCTTCCTTGTGCTTATGAGTCCTGCGGGGTGGCCTGCGGGGTCTACTTGAGATGGAAGCACATGGAGTGGGAGGCATCCCGCCTGATTGGTCACTTACCCTGGCACACAGGGGCTTAGTTTCCTTAGAAGGGTTAGAAGGGTACTGAAAAACAGGAGCAGAATTAACAACCCCACCTTGATTCCCTTTTGTTAGTGGCACGTCGAGGTTGCGTTGTGGATCTCTTGTCATTGCACCCCACGTTGTCCTCTGCAGGGGACTTGTTTGGGGTTCTAGACATTCTGTGACCCTGGGTTGGTCACAGGAGTGGCCCCTAAAAAAACTGGGTTGGTAGATTGGTAATTGATCAGTTGTGTCATTCGTTCGCACATCTGATTAATTTGTGCCTCTACCTGCTCGATTCGCCGGTCCAGGGCATCTTGGAGATTTACCCTATTTTGTCTGAACCGGTTGCGTTCGGGTCGGGACTGTAGCGATGCGTCACTTTCATCGCCACTTTTCGGATCTTGGTGTTGTGGTCTTTCTCTCGGGGGCTCCTGTGGTTCCCTTTGGTTTTGGCTAGTTTGAGGGGCTACCCCTCCCCTGGGCTGATTTCTCGGTTCCTGATTGGGAGGTGTCCTACGATTATTAGGGTTCTCATTAGAATTTGGATCTCCAATGAAATTTGGGTCTCTGTAATACCCAGGATAGCCCTGGAAGTTTGGATTTCTATTAAAGCGCGGGTATCCTTGAGAATCAGGGTTTCTAAATGAGTTGGGGTTCCTATTATAATAGGGGTACCTAGCGACAGTGGGACCTCGAATCCAATTTGATCGTTGGTCATTCTGGGATCCCTGTAGATATCCCCTTTGGCTATTTCTATACCTGCGGCCCCTTTCACTCTCACTATCGTAACCTGGCAACCTTTGTCTGTCCTCCATCATCTGTTGTGGCTGGGGTTTAGTTCCGGGAGATCCCGGGGGTTTCCCATTTCGAACTACCTCTGCATACGATTTCCTCTCTGTCTGTAGCTCATGAGGTTGGGGTTTCGTGGTGGTGGCTGCTATAGTTTTAAGGTTGGGTTTGATTTCTCTTTTCACCCCACTTTCACTGGCCTGCTGGATTGAGTACAGGTGATCACTCTCCCTGACTAACCAATCCAGGGAACGTCCTTTCTTAAAATCCCTTGCTAGTCCTAATTTTATATAAGCAGGTAACGCTTCAAAAAATAGAGTCATGAATTCTGGCTGTTCCGGATCGGGGTCCTTTTCGGCCAGAAAATACGCCTTTCTTAATATAGCCAGGAATTCTGTGGGACTCTGATTATGGCCGCATTTCAAATTGTAGGCTGCGGCTTTAGCAGCGGTCACAGTTTTGTAGGGCCCAAACTCCATTTGACACCTGTGTTTGATTTCCCTCCATGACTGACCATATAGATCCTGTAATGAATCAAAAAATTGCTTGTACTTTTCCTCAAATATCCATGGCAATAGTTCAATTTTAGTACGATCATCCTGGATGTTTAAGATTTCCAGGGTACGTTTATATGTTCCTATATGGTCAGTGATGGTTTGGGAACCTTTCATGGAGAAAACGGGCACAGTTTCTCTTATGAATTTTATCACCTTAGGGGTGTCATATTTTTTTGTTGGGGTCCTAGTCCTTCTTTTCTGTCTGTCTGAAACATTTTCAACTTCCTCCTCTGTATATTCTGGGGAGTATCTGTGAAGTTTAGGGGGTGACCTGTCTTCTGAATCTGTCCCCTTGTAACTTACCCGTGTTCCCCCGGAAAGATGGATGTTTCCGTTTTTCCATTTCCCCTATATGACTTCGGCTCGTGGCTCTATAGTCTACCTGTTCCGTTAATCTTCCTATCTGTCCCTCCAATATTCTCCTCTCATCTCTAAGTTTCTCAATTTTTGTCTCCTTCTTTTCTTCTCTGTCAATAAAGGCTGCTTCCCTAGGACTTCGCCTTTCTTTTTTGTAACTTTCTATTTCTTGTTGATATTTTTGATTTTCCCCCTGTAGTTCTTTGATTTGGTGGTGGGCTTCTTCATATAGGGTCCGGATATGTTGGTACCAGCCCATCAACTCATCCTGCTCTTCTCTGAGATTATTCTCACTCTGTTGGTTTTTAGTTATTAGGTATTCTATTCTTTTTTCTTTATCATTCAATGCTATGCGAGTGGCAAACAGTTCTTTTTTTAAGGCTGTAACTAATTCGGCCATTATATTACATAAGAACCATAAGACCGCCCAACATTCAAGAATGATTCGGTTTCTGTTTTTTTTTATCGCTTGTGTCAGCAAACGCCTTTATCATTTGACTTATCTGACCATCTTCAATAAAAATATCCTCCCTTAACCTCTGGGCCTGTTCTCTCGACTCTGTAATAAATTCGTCGAGATTTTCTTTTTTGTTTAATTTTGTCCAAATATGCTTGATCATAATTTGGTCAACGAATATACCTGTTCTATTCCCAGACCCAGTGGTATTTTCCTGGCTTGGGGCTGCCCCGGTTGGAGTGGTATCCTCATCCTGACTCTCTCTAGATAAACAATACTCGTTTTCACTATCAGCCATGTTAATATACCCTGGATATTTTTCACAATGTATATGCAGACACAATCACCAGTATGTTCTGTAATTTGGTACGATTCCCTCTTACAAAATATCTCAGCAGTACCTGCCAATTATGTTGTGAGTGTGATATGGAATCTTTAGGAAGATTCAGTATTTATTGCGGTGCCTCCAACCTTACGGTAATTTCTGTAAATTTAGTTCTTACTTTAGGTACACACCACAATTCTTTCCTGAGTTAATTTATTTACGGGGTTTTCATACCAAATTATCAAATATGTTCCACAAACTTGAGAGGTAACTAACTCTCCCTTTTATTCATTAGCGGATATATTCATACAATTTTATACAGAACATAATTTTCTGGTGATTGAGACTTCACATATGCATTATCAAACATCAATAGGGGTAGTGGGGAAATTATTATTGTTACCCAGAGGAGTCACAGTGGTCTGTTGGAAAAATATGGGTGCAATTTTACCCTTTGTCTTCGAGAACACAGTATCCCTCGTTGCTTAGAGGAGAACCTCTTCAAATCTCTCCGGCCGGAAGAAATTCAAAGTGTTATCTCACCGAGACAACGGAACTATACTGCCCATTTGAGTGACTTATTAAACCAACAGAGCTAAAATTTTAATTGGAGTTATAAAGCTTTCCTGGGGCTACAGACATTTAAATTGATGTAAATATTGGTTTAAATTACCTAAAACACGGTGGTAGTACTACACTCCTAAACAAACAATAAACATCAATACTTAACCTCTAAGATATGGGCAATATCAGACAGTCCAAAACATCAATACATAACCTCAACCATATAAACCGTCATCTCAAGGACAGAAGTTAAATAACTTTGGTGTTTGTATCTTACCAATCAGCAGAAAACCGAATTTCGATAAAGTTTTCAGCGCGTCAATTGGCTTTCGTCATAAAGTCCAATGGGATCTCGAAAGGTTAAATATCGATAGATTTCTTGATCTCAGGAGTATATCCAGTGTGGGGTCTGTCCCTTCTCTTTTTTTTCTCTCCCCTTTTATTCCCAATTGGGATCATAAGCTAATAAAATTATCATCAGTTCAGCCCAGAAGGGCTGGCTCACTTTCTATTGGATTAGGATACCTAATGATTAACTTCTCTGGAAATTTTAAGGATTTCGCATAATACTGTCTTCGACCACCAGGTGTCTCACATGTGTGTTGAGTTTATCCCTTTAAGTTAATACGTTCTATTTTCATAATAGGTATACTGGTAAGGATAAGTATATGCCTTTAGATATTCTGGTACTCGGTCTAATGTACATTACACTCAGTATAAGTTGATTAATCATCCTTACATAACTTGGTTATATACCTGTATCTCTATAAATGTATATCTGTAAACTGGTCTATCTAGGAAACACACACATTGTTATATATTTCATCAATACCACATAAAATGATTATCTATATGGGTACCTGTATAACTTCTGGTATCTCCACTGAACATTTGTTTATCTTAAGTGTAGGCTACAACCTTATATGATTATAATCATGATTATATGTTTTTCCTAATACTAATTCGTTACCTAAAACACTTCTACTTATAAAATCACACTTTCATATACATTTCCTTCATAGCAAAGTTGTTGGGTCCGCCGACGCCAACATTATAATGTCTCTGTGACCTACAATATCAGAGATAGTTTAAAATGACTTATGATAACCTTATTGATACCTTATATTATTTTTGACTAGCACAATATTCAACTTTCACTAATGCGTTGAGAGGGACCTTGAACCTTCTCACTGGGTGTTTAGAACTGACTTGTTTGTCTAAACCATCCTAAAAAGTTCATACAATGGGTTCTCTTAGCCAAGGTGTTAGCTATTTAAACAGTTCTCCACTCAAACACAATGTGAGGCTATCTCTATGCTATAAAAGTCTATGTCTCCTTGTGTCCTGTGGCAGTGTTTGTTTATTCACAATACCATGTAAGTATCTCCTTGTTTTGTGACAGGAATAGTCTTTGTTCCAACAGCTTCCTTTACAATACATGCTTGTAAAAGTCTTCAATATTTGAGGTAGTAGAGACAGGCTTGGTCAAACATGAGAATGTCCATTTTATCCTAAAAGTCCCCAAGAGGGCAACAGTTCAACTATTTAACATCACAGTTCATCGACTTGGTGAGGCCTAAGCATCTCTCATGTTTCTGCCAGTAAATATAAAATATATTTCTTCATGAGTTCACAACACAATGGAGAAAAGTTCCTCCTGTGGCTTTCCTTATTTTATCTTTCACGGTCCTATTTACCCTTTCCACTATCCCTGAACTTTGGGGATGATATGGAATGTGAAACTTCCATTCTGTTTGGAGTGAGTGTACCAAGTCCTGACATACTTTTGAGGTGAATGCAGGACCTCTGTCTGAGTTTATCTGAAGTGGGCATTCCCATCGAGGAATAACTTCCATTGTGAGAGTTTTCACTACTGTTTGTGCGTCTTCCTTTGTAGTTACAAAAATTTCTACCCATCTCGAAAACATGTCCACGACTACCAAAAGATATTCCTGTCTTTTCCCTAACTTGGGCATGTGTGTGAAATCAACTTGTAGGTGGGTGAAAAGTGTACTGGGATATATCAAATGTTCGTGTTTCGCTTTGTTTGGGATGTTTGGGTTGTTCCTAATGCAAGTAATGCACCTGGACACGTAATCCCTTGTCAACCAGGGGAGATCTGAAATGTAAAAATCCTTGCCTAGTAATTCACAAGTTGCCTTCCAGCCTCTGTGACCTATTCCATGATACTGTGCAATAAAAAGTGATGCACTTGCCATTGGAATACATACCTTCCCCTCTATGCACAAAAGTCCTGTTTTTGGATCTATTTGTGCACCTACTTTTTTCCAATCTCTCATGTCGGCCTCTGAGGCATAATCTTGTAGGTCAGTCAGTACATGGTCAAAACAAGGTAGTTCAGGCTCTAACATTGGCATTTGGATTTGAGCTGGTTGAGAGATAGCTGCTTGTCTGGCTACTGAATCAGCTAGGGCATTTCCTCTAGCTACTTCTGTTTGTTGGCCTTTATGTGCTCTGCAATGTATTATGGCAAGAGTTCTAGGCAACTGAATAGCTTTTAACAATGACACTACCAGAGAGGAATGGGAGATGCTTTTTCCATCAGCTGCAATAAAGCCACGCCTACTCCATATGACGCCAAAATCATATACCACGCCATACCCATATTTGGAGTCAGTGTAAATGTTCACATCTTGACCCTCAAACTTTTGGCATGCCCTGGTGAGAGCAATCAACTCTGCAGCTTGTGCTGATTGAGGGCGGTACAGTGGTGTAGTGGTAGCACTCTCGCCTAGCAGTAAGAAGGGCCTGGAGTTTGCATGTTCTCCCTGTGCCTGCGTGGGTTTCCTCCGGGCACTCCGGTTTCCTCCCACACTCCAAAGACATGCTGGTAGGTTAATTGGATCCTGTCTAAATTGTCCCTAATATGTATGAATGTGAGTTAGGGACCTTAGATTGTAAGCTCCTTGAGGGTAGGGACTGATGTGAATGTACAATGTATATGTAAAGCGCTGCGTAAATTGACGACGCTATATAAGTATCTGAAATAAATAAATAAATAAAAATATGGGATAGGTTTGGCCTCAAGTATAACATCTGGAAGTTGCAAACCGCATATCCTGCATGATATGTGTGATCATTTGGCCTAGAACAAGATCCATCCACATACACATTTTGCACATTTGGCAAAGCAGTAGGGGACAAGTCAGGTCTGGGAAATGTGTCTTGGTGGATGAGGTTGGTGCAGTCATGTTGTGGCACCACTTCATCCTGCTCTCTTTTTAATCCTAGCAGGGCATTTAAAATTGGAGGTGGGCCTGCATTGGGGGAAGCATATTTAATATGCAATTTTGGATTTGACAACAGTATCACCTCATAGCCGCTCAACCTTTGGGCAGACATATGTTGCGTATGTATATTTCTCAGTAATGTAGACACATTATGAGTAGAATACAAAATAGTATCATGGCCCAAAGTGAAAGTTGTAGCCATTTCAACCAACATAGCACAAGATGCTAAAGCTCTGAAACATGCGGGCATGCCCTGAACTGGTACTGGTACCACCTTTGAAAAAAAAGCAACAGGGCGAAGCTTGCCTCCATGTTCCTGAGCGAGGACACCTGCCATCGTTGTACAATTTTCCCTGGCATACAAATAAAACATTACATTATATTTAGGAAGGCTGAGTCCTGGAGCTGTTACCATAGCATTTTTCAAATACACAAAAGCATTACACATTTCATCTGTCCATTTAACACAGTCTGGCATATCTGAACCTGTGGCCTGTTTCAGGAGATTGTCATAGTAAGAGCAGTCAGGTATCCATTGGCGGCAGTAACCAATCATACCTAGGGAGGTGAGCATGTCTTTCCTGTTGAGTGGGCGGGGCAGACCCATCAGAGCCGTAACTCTTTTATGACTGACTCTTCTTTCTTCTTTTGTGAGAACAAACCCTAGATATTCAACTGTTTTCTGACACCAATGCAACTTTTTCTTTGACACGTTATGACCACTTTCAAAAAGACATTTCAAAAGATCTCTCCCATCCTCCAGGGCGGCCTCCCTTGTCAAGCTGCAGAGTAGCAGATCATCCGCATACTGCAGCAAGACTGAACCATGTTCAGGTGTCCAAGCTCTAAGAGTGGTTTGGAGGACAATAGAATAGACAACAGGTGAGTCTATATAGCCCTGGGGCAATCTACACCAGGTCAGCATCCGATTTTTAAATCGGAAGGCAAAGAGTGGCTGTGTTTCCCCGTCCACAGGAATTGAAAGAAATGCATTTGAAAGGTCAATTACAGAAAAATACTCAGCATCGGATGGTATGGAGGTGAGCAATGATGGCACATCAGGCACTATTGGGGCAATTGGTACCACTAAGTTGTTTATGGCCCTAAGGTCCTGTACAAACCTGTAACTGCCATCTGGCTTTTTAACAGGATTGATAGGAGTGTTGTAAGGGGAAATGATTTCTTTTAAAATACCTTTCTTCAAGAAATCCTCCACAATGGGCTCTAAACCCTCTTCTTTTTCTCTGGATATGGGGTACTGTTGATGATACACAGGTAAAGCTCCTGGTTTCAAAGTGGCTTTATAGGGCGTACGGGAAATGAACCCTACATCAAGAGGATTCACTGCCCATACTCCCTCCTCACTCAATTTGACATCTTCCTCTTCTGGGTGTGAGAGCGATGTAAAAAGGTGAACCCTGCCAGATTTTACATATGATCCTCCTTTTGCAGTAATTTTCATTGTAATGCCCAATTTTACCAGCAAGTCCCTTCCCAAGAGACTTACGGGACAATCAGGAATAATTCTGAAGCAATGTTGCAGATTACAATCAGCACCAGTACGGGTGCTTAGTGAAAGCGGGGGTGTTTTAAAAGTTTTGGTGAGTATCCCATTTATTTCCATTGAAGGCTCAGCATCCACAACCTCTCCCCTATAAAAATCCTTGCTAATGGTACTGCATGTCGCTCCTGAATCGGGCATGAATGGTACCTCATGCCCGACTACAAGCAATGAAATTATAGGCTGTTCATGATAAGAATGAGAGACAAGTGGAAATGCTGGGATACTACCTTCCGGGCAGCTTCATTGTGACTGCTGTTGTTTCCAAGAAATGGGGTACTTAACACCATGCTGCTGCTGTACTGAGGGTGGTGCCTGAGGGAGAGTAGGTGCAGCGGATGGCCCTGAATTTGTACACTCTCAGTCATACCAGGGGCATTGAGCTTTCCAATGTCCGGGGTCCCCACAATTAAAACACCCTGTCTTAGGTTGCCTTTGCTGGAAGTCCCCTCTTTGTGGCTGTCCTCTTCCCTTATATCCACCTCTATAACCCCCTCTATCCTGTCCCCTGTTCTTATAAAAGTTTCCCCTTTGATTTCCTGGGAAATTATCCTGGTAATGTATCGGTGCTGGTGTTTGCTTGGGGATGTCAAAAAACCTCTTTTTCAGTCAATGAAAAAGGCCTCTTTTTCAGTCAATTTTTTTTGAAAATCAGTCATACTCTTTGTAGCCCAATCTGAAATCTGCTGTCTCACAATGAGTGCATATTTAGGCATCAGGTTGCTAAGATAAGTCTGTATTAAAAGACTGTGCATTCCATCCTGAGTATTAAGTCCGGCATCTTGTGTCCAGACCTCCTGAAATCTTTTCCAAAATTCCAACACTGACTCTGATGATTTCTGTTTGCAAGCTACTGCAGTAGGGAGTGATGACTTATTAATGAAAACTCTTTTCATTTCCTTCTCTAGCTCTTCCCACATAAGGTTCCTTCCTTCAACAGTGTTTAGTGAATAAGCCTCTGCCTTGGTAGTGGGTGCCTCTAGGACATCTATGGTGGGCACTTTAGTCCAATCCCAAGGAGAGGTCATTCCCACCAAACTATCTATAATGATCCTTATATCTTCTTGTGTATTTCTACCCTTACAAGCTTTCTTTAATTAAGCTATTTCCCCCAAAGCTGATGTGGAAGGTTTGGGGCAATGTTTGATAATACGATTGATGTCTTCAATATTGATACATTTTATCACCAGTACGTCACCCACAGTTAGAAAGGGAAAGCTTTGCATTGCTAGCTGAGTAGCTACTTCCTCTTTTTCTCCCAGCTGCTCTCTGTCAGCTATTTGTTTTAAAACTGCGTGTTGTGTAATCTCACCCTCTGCAGCTTGTTTTAACTTCTGCGTGACACTCCTGGTTTGAGCAGGGTCCTCCCTATAGGGTCCACGGGGCATCTTTATTTTATGTTCCCCCGCAGGTGTCTTTTCAGGTAACTCCTCATCCATGGTGGAGGAGGCAGCACCAATCGGCTGTTGCCTTTGTGAAACTATAGGCAGTGGCTGATCTGATAGGACAGCAACCTGTGACTCTGGTAAGACCACAGGCAGTGCCTGAGCCACCACTGCACCCTGCTGTGGAACGGATACAGGGAGAGCAGGTGCCTCTACAGGTGACACTCTATTCTCAAATGGATGAGCTGCTGCAACTGCAGCCAAAAACTCAATGTCCTCTTTTGAGAACGAGGGGTATATTTGTTTTGGTGATCCCCTATTTGGCTGCGGTATATAAGGTGGAGGTGACGGAGCAACTGGGGGAGCTTGTGCACATGGAACTAAGGACGGGGAACCTGATTTAAGTCTCTTCTCACAAGCATGTAACCCTGGAGCTTCCTTGTCCCTTGGATTTGGACTTCTCTTTCTTATTTTCTTATCCGCTCTCTCATACCAGTAGGGGGCATACAATAACCAATTCTCCCCGTCTTTCCTCATATATTCCTTATCCCATTGGGGTTCTCCCGTATAATATGGGAAAGCTTCCCTATCTCCTAAACAAAGTCCCTTGACCATGTCCATGTGAAAAATGTCATTCTGACCCTGTCGGGGAAAAGGGTCACTACTCCTCATGAGTTTAGTCCATCCCGCCAGATTATCTACCCAAGGGTTAATATACACATAATCAGTTCCACATATTCTGGCTACATAACATCTACATGTCTCTCCTACATCTGGAGGGGGAATCTTCTTCCTTGATAATTGACCCATAACAATACAGTGGTGAACGCCACCTCACCTCGCAGCGTCCGACAAAATCCACACAATACATGTACAGATTATCTTATCTTATTTTATATCTTCTAAGCGTAAGCGATAGGTAAGGTAAGCAAAGAGGTTTGGGTTTTTCTGGGACACTCTATCAGATATCTTTATAAAACTTCTTACAGTACTGTATTATATTACTTTGGGTTTCTCAGAACCCCTTGGACTACTCAGAGCCCTTTGGACTACTCAGAGCCCTTTCTTCCGTCACCCGAACGGACTTCTACCGAGGTTCATACATTTACATAAATGTTTTTAACACTACACCTTCTATTAACCCATATAGGGAAACGGTCTTTTAAACTAAAAGTCACGGCAAGAGAAATAATATTAATTAGATCAACTTACCGGACTTGGATGATGACCGCCGCACCGCTGCCACCAAAGCTGTTGGGGGGTAAAGATCTTCTAGGAGCAAGTGAACCTCTTTCTTTATATCCTGCCTAGAGTGTTCTTTCAAACCCAATCAGGCCCGGAGATCATTCCAGTAAGAAAATAATGACACAGAAAGTCAATGCCTGGAATGTTCTGCTTTTACTTCCGTAAACGGTCACTTATATAACCAAAATGACATCACAAAAAAAGTTCAACCCTTTCATTAATATATACTAAAATTACAGACATTACGTACATATCAGATGTTTGATACTACCAAAGATAGAACACGATTTCTTCATACAGAAACTGTCAACAAGAAAAAAACTTCATGCGTCATTTCGGGGAAATCATGCCATTTACAAGAATTTGAAACAAACTTTTGATAGACGTGACATATACATATTATTCTAAAATGGATACGCATTTTTATAGATTTTTTATAGCTAAAATAAAGGACAGCAAGCTAAAATATCCCTACAGTAGGTATAGTGTGTATGGGTTTCGCAAAGTCAGCAGATAGAGGATTAGTATCAGCTGAGTTAGTGGTTGGGCGGAGGGGGGTTACAAATGTTTTTGGGACCCCAAAAAAAGCCTCTGGAACTCTGCCTGAATTTAATGACACAAAAACATTTGTACACATTTTAGGGGGTGTTTAGGGTAAAGCACTACTATGGAGCTGACAAAATACATTGTTAAGTGACTAGACTAGGTGGATGTAGGCCCAGGAGAGCATGCTGGGGAGGTAAGTGAAGGCAAATATGCATGAAGGACAAAAACTTTAAAAAATTCCAGCATGCATGAGGATAAAGAGGACATTCACAGCATATTACAATCATGGTAATTAGGGAATGGTGAAAGAAATACAATACATTAGCAAACATTAAATACATATAATGAGATTTTAAAGGAGAAATCTTACCTTAATATAATCCTTCGGCAGGACCTGAATGATGGCAGAACAGGTCTCTGGGATAATGATCCCCAGAGCCTGGGGGGAGATGCCTGTTGAGAACTTGAGGTCCTGCAGGCTTCTCTCCGTCGCCAAGTACCACAACGTGGTGACTAGCCTCTGCTCCAGAGTAATGGCTTGCCGCATGCAGGTATCCTGCCTGCTAAAATAAGGGGTCAGCAAAACCAACAAATGGTGAAAAATGTGGTCCGTCATCCTGTCTGGAGCAAAGACATGTGAGAGAATTGGTCACGCTGGAGCAACCAATTATTAGTCCATGAACTCCTCCTCGCCCTGTTCATGGACTGGGCTTGTGTCAAACTAAGAACCCCAACACCAATCCCCCGCACAGCATGAACTCTACGATGAGTACGTACGTGCAACATGGCTTCAAAATGGTCGGCTGGTCAGAATGAAGTAACAGAATGCACTGAAGAACAGCAAGGCCTGTGAAGAGCGACCTGAAAATCAGCAACAAGCAGACAAGAATGCACTGAATAATCAAATACGAACTCGCTGCACGCACTGAAGACCAGATACAAACCCACAAGCACAAACTGAACAACAGAAAAACGATCTAAAAACCATGAGTCTGAAAAGCGCGAATCGTCTCTCACCAAACTTTTACTAACACGAGATTAGCAAAAGGAGCCCAAAGGGTGGCGCGCTTGGTATTGAACTGCCCTTTTATAGTCCCGTTATATGTGTTGTACGTCACCGCGTTCTTGACGTTCGGAAATTCCGACAACTTTGTGCGACCATGTGTATGCAAGACAAGTTTGAGCCAACATCCGTTGGAAAAAATACGATGGATTTTGTTGTCGGAATGTCCGATCAATGTCCAATCATGTGTACAGGGCAATAGAATGTGATGTTAAAGTAGAAAACTTACCCTTCTTCAATACCGGGCCTATTCTGGCTCTCCTCTCCTACATGTAAAAATCATAATTTTTTGCTAGAAAATTACACAGAACCCCCAAACATTAAATATTTTTTTTAGCAGACACCCTAGGGAATAAAATGGCGGTGGTCATTGCAACTTTTTATCTTGCACAGTATTTGCGCAATAATTTTTCAATCGCCTTTTTTCATGGGTTAAAAAATAACAAAACAGTAAAGTTAGCCCAAATTTTTTGTATAACGTGAAAGATAATGATACACCAAGTAAATAGATACCCAACATGTTACCCTTTAAAATTGCGCACACTCTTGGAATGGCACCAAACTACGATACTTAAAAATCTCCATAGGCCACGCTTTAAAATGTTTTACACGTTACCAGTTTAGAATTACAGAGAAGGTCTAGTGCTAGAATAGTTGTTCTCACTCTAATGCACATGGCGATTAAGTAAATAGATACCCAACATGTTACCCTTTAAAATTGCGCACACTCTTGGAATGGCACCAAACTACGATACTTAAAAATCTCCATAGGCCACGCTTTAAAATGTTTTACACGTTACCAGTTTAGAATTACAGAGAAGGTCTAGTACTAGAATAGTTGTTCTCACTCTAATGCACATGGCGATACCTCACATGTCTGGTTTGAATGGCGTTTACATATGTTGGTGGGACTTACATGTGTGTTCGCTTCTGAGCGCGAGCTACCGGGGACAGGGACATTTTACATTTTTTTTATTTTACTTTTTTTTATTTTTACACTTTTTTTACATTTAATTTTTTTGATCACTTTTATTACTATTACAAGGAATGTAAACATCACTTGTAATAGGAATCTATCATCACAGGTCCTCTTTATGGAGAGATGTGGGGTCAATAAGACCCCACATCTCTCCTCCAGGCTGTAAAGCATGAGATCGGAAAAAAAAATTCACCGATCTCATGCTGACAGCCGCAATGTTTACATGCGGGGTCTGGGCGTGACGTCATAACGTTGCGCACGGGCCTCTGACGGTCATAGAGATGTCTGGTGACCATCTTGTCACCGGAAATCTCTATGGTCATCACCTGGCGGTGTCCGATTCTTTCTCCGGGCCCCCAATGGCACGGGAGAGCCCAGAGAAGCACCAGATGGTGGCAGGAGGGGGGGCGTTCCCTCCCGTTGCCTATAAGAACGATCTAGCGGCGGAACTGCCACTATGATAATTCTTATCGTGCACAGAATCGCTGCTTGCAAATAATGATATCTGAATGATGCCTGTAGCTGCAGGCATCATTCAGATATCCCACACAAAGTCAAGGACGTCATATGATGGCATGCGGTATTGAAGTGGTTGATATAGTCCTTCTGCAGGACCTGTATGATGGCAGAACATGTCTCTGGAATAATGATCCCCAGAGCCTGGGGGGAAATGCCAGTCGAGAACTTGATGTCCTGCAGACTTCTCCCCATCGCCAAGTACCGCAAGGTGGCAACGAGCCTTTGTTCAGGAGTGATGGCTTGCCACATGCAGGTGTCCTGCTTGGTAATATAATTGGACAGCAAAGCCAAAAAAACGGTGAAAAACAGGGTCCGTCATCCAGAGATAATTCCTGAAATCATCAGCATTATTTTCCCGCAACAAAGGCATGTGCGAGAATTGGTCACGCTGGAGCAACCAATTCTTCGTCCATGATCTCCTCCTCGCCCTGTTCATGGACTGGGCTTGGGTCAACGTAAGAACCCCAACATGAAGTCCCTGCACAGCGCGAACTCTACAATGAGTACGTACCCGCAACATGGCTAGAAAACGGTCAGCTGGTCAGAACAAACTAACAGAATGCACTGAAAATCAGAAAGAACCTGATAAGAACAATCTGAACTGACAACACGCACTGAAAAACAGATACGAACCCACAAGCACAAACTGAAGAGCAGTAACGAACTGAAAAGCACGAGGCTGAAAAGCGCGAATCGTCTCTCACCAAACTTCTACTAACACGAGATTAGCAGAAGGAGCCCAAAGGGTGGCGCACTTGGTATTGAACTTCCTTTTTCTAGTCTCGTCGTACGTATCGTACGTCAGCGCGTTCTTGCCGATCGGAATTTCCAACAACATTTCTGTGACCGTGTGTATGCAAGACAAGTTTGAGCCAACATCCGTCGGAAAAAAATCCACGGTTTTATTGTCATAATGTCCGATCGTGTGTACATAGCATTACACACATGCCTGGCTGCTAAAGCATAGTGTGTGTAAAACCCCCTGCTGCTGCCAACATATGACATGTCAATGCAGTAAAAGGCTTGACAAGTATGCTTTTGGGAATGGCTTAAACCTGCACCTGAAGTGGCATAGATTTAGGATTGTTGCCTTATGAGTTTATATGAAATCTCCATTACTATCTGTAAAATATTGTAATTATGAATATATTTCATTTAGTTTTGTAGTGGTGTGAAATAGCATCCCAGAAGGCCCTATTATACAGACGAGTTGGTGCCTAGGCTTGTGTATCTATTTTGTATATTTATTCACTTCAAAGGATCCCTTGTTGAAATATGCAATGAGGGTGGCCAGCCCATCATGAATACTTAATTTCCCTGAAATTACGCTCAAAAGTCTGTGTCAAAGATTTGCATTAAAGGGGGCTGACTTATGCAAAGTATAGAGATTGGAGATTTAGTGAATCCTTAACCAGGATTAGGGAGGCCCATCAATCAGAGCCATGCCAACCAATGAGGCATCAGCCTGTAATGATATACACAGACTAGATGGGAGGGAAACACACACTCTATGGTAGAGCAGCCACCAGAATGGAACCTTGGTGGAAATGGTAACTATGGGAAATGTCTGCCTTGTACTTGTAGCTAAATATGTTTGTCTTATGTCTTTTATGTCCTACTGTTTGTAGATAAATGTTTTAAGGAATATATTATACACAATATATTATACACTTATAAAAGTGTGTATACCTCACACCAAAAATTAATGTGAAAAGTTAAATAAAAGCTGCTAACCCCCAAATTGGGTGAGAAAACCAGTGCAAATGAGAAAATGTATATGGTGAGGGGCGCTAAGTCTATATTTACTGTTAGCTATAATGTATAAAAATGTGGGACCCAACAGCAATTTTTAAATACACATAAATGTGCTATACAAAAAAGCTATATGTATATGAATATAATATTAAGTGTAAATAGAACATATTAAAAAAGGATAGCATCCATGCTGTTTGAGCATGTATTAAAAAATAATGTCCTTTGTGAAAACAAGAAAAGACAAAATAGAAAAAGTCCACATGCAATTTCAAAAGGTTGAAGAAATAAACCAAATAAGTGATTCTTCCGCTGTGTAGATGAACAACCTTTACCAGCAGTGTAATACTCCCAAAGTGCTCTGTGTATGGATGTCCGCTTACCAGAAGTTGTTGACCTTTTTAGTTAAAAAAAGATCAAATGGGCTTTTAGCAAGAAATGACTTGCTGTAATGATATGGATAAGCTGTGCTGGGTAGCCTTTTCCTCTCCCCCGGTAGAGCATCAGGAAATATACATAAGGATGCAAGAAGGGCTACAATAGTGTAATCCCATTTATTGATAAAAACAATTTAAAAAAAAGCCAAATGGCTGCTTACATATCGGGGTGCCCTCGCCCGGCACTGAGGCCGCGCCGCTCGTAAGGGGCTAGGAGCTCCGCTCTGCACATGGTGACTGGCGTGCGTTCCACCATCAGCCGTCGACAACCACAGAAACCGGAATTGGAAATTGAGAGATTGCGTAACCAGGCACGCCTCGACGTACGTTTCATTTCCCGTCTTCAGGAGGCGTAAGGTTTATTTCTTCAACCTTTTGAAATCGCATGTGGACTTTTTCTATTTTGTCTTTTCTTGTTTTCACAAAGGACATTATTTTTTAATACATGCTCAAATGGCATGGATGCTATCCTTTTAAGGAATATACTCTGTATTCCTTCATGTAATCCATGATTTTTACCCTTTCCCTGTACAAATAGATAGATTGTGTGTATTAGTCTAGGCCTCTTTACTATTTACCAATCCATTTTTGTTATTGTGTTAAAGCTTTCACTCATGGTCAAATGACTCTCATTTAACCTAAATCATATCTGAGAGATATTAAATCTCAAATATAGTAAATGGGTAACGGGATGTACTCCATCAAAAAAAGCTATTTCAGTGAAATGACAGATCCTTTACCAGCCTGCTTCTTTTTGCTATGAAAGAATCCTTGCTGTCTCAGGTTACATCATTGACCAAATATGTTCATGGCCATTCATGGTCAATAACATCACCCAACATCCCAAGCCGGGGGTGACATTAGGCAGCGGTGCTGGATAATAGGTGGGAACCAGATGGAAGCATGAATATTTATACCGCCCTAGCCAATTACAAGGGGAGGTACCTCAATGTATGCTGGGTGCCTCTATTTATATTCTAGGAGCACATGGGCTCTTGGTTAGGGATAAGCTGAACACCCCCCGGTTCGGTTCGCACAAGAACATGTGAACAGACAAAACATTTGTGCGAACATGCGAACACCATTAAAGTCTATGGGACACAAATGTGAAAAATCAGAAGTGTTCATTTTAAAGGCTTATGTGTTTGGGGACGCGGGTACTGCCCCAGGGGACATGTATTAATGAAAAAAAAGTTTTTAAAACGGATGTTTGTTCAGGAGCAGTAATTTTAATAATGCTTAAATTGAAACAATAAAAATGAAATTTTCCTTAAAATATTGTGCCTGGGGGTCCCCTTAGTCTGCCTGTAAAGTGGTGCATCTTTGTCATGTGTTTTATTGTGCTGCAGCAAAATTACATTTCTAAAGGAAAAAATGTCATTTAAAATTGTCGCAGCTGTTATGTATTGTCAGCTCCCAGTAATATAGATGAAAAACCATTGAAAAAAATGGCATGGGTTCCCCCCAGTCCATACCAGACCCTTTAGGTCTGGTATGGATATTAAGGGGAACTCCATGCCAAAATGTAAAAAAAAAATGGCGTGGGGGTCGACCCCAAAATCCATACCAGGCCCTTCAGGTCTGGTAAAGATTTTAAGGGGAACCCCGTGCCAAAATAAAAAAAAGCGTGGGGTCCCCCCCAGGTCAGGTGCATGCTTTGGCCAATCATCAGACATCAATGTACTACGATCTTGCAGTGCATTATGGGGCGTTCCGTGGTGCTCAAATTTTCTGCAAATGCCCCATATTATTCGCTGTTCAGCGAACGGGCGACTACACCTGATATTCGACTTGAACATTGAGCTCATCCCTACGCTTGGTCTTTCCTAGCAGAGGATTGCCCCAGGCTGGGGGATAGGTGCTGCCTTCTCTTGCACTTGCTGTCATGTGGTCTCAGGTAGGCGACCTGAGGGCCTGAAGTCTACTGTATGTGGCTGACCCTGGTTCTAACATAGCTGACAGATGTAGAGTCTACAGTGTATCTGGTCTGGTATCATGGAGAGAGAAGGCTGCCGGTGGTGCTTCAGGAACCTTGTGAGTACAAACACCCTAAGAAGCCTTAGACAGTTAATTCCCCTCTTGTGCTCTAAGTCACCTGAGGGTTTACAGAAAAAAACACTAGCTAGTGTTCTTAGCGCTTTGTCCAGGACTGTCCACTACTTTACTAAGGGACATTGCTCAGTTCTGCAATCAGTTTCCTGCTGCTTTGAAGAAGTCTTTATCAGCCTTCTGCAAGGACTTCAGCCACTAGGAAAGGAAGTTAGAGTCCTTGGTGTGAATAGTTCAGTTTGGAAGTATCCCACTATACCCCTCACCCTATGAAAGCTTTCCTATGAAACAACAAAAACAAAACCCTAGACTGGTCATTAGAGTAACGAACTGAAGGGAGTGTGTGCACCTGGCTGTTTGAAGCTACTTTGTGCCTGTTTGCGGAGTGTGGAAAGATGAGTTGAAGACTTGGGCAACATAGCAGCAGCTCCTGTGGGGGTAGTGCTGTAGTATATATACTGAATTTTTTTTATACTAGTAATGGCAGTAATCAGCAACTTATAAAGGGACCGCAATAGTGCTGCTGCCATTCTGACACCAACTGATGCTAAGGGGAACTGACTAACTGCCACTGACATCACCAGTGACATTATTACAGTGATTAGTGCTAATGATATGCACTGTCACTGTACTAATGATACTGGGCAGGAAGGGGTTAACATCTAGGGAAATCAAGGGGTTAAATGTGTGCCTAACTAGTGTTTATGTGCATGTTGTGTGGTGCTTTTACTAGGGATCTAATTGTTTAGCAGGGAATGAACAAACAATGAGATCCTCTGTCACTGAACAGAGCTTTGTATTGTTTTCATTCACAAAGCTGTGTTTGGTGAAGCTCATAGTCAATAACTGGTTGCAAGCGGTCAATCATTGGCCAGGACCTGGTTATCGGCATGTGTGGTAACAAGTCCCAGCACAGCCGGGCTGGAGGCTGCTTTACCACCATACATCCTTGTGATGCGGTTGGCAAGCGAATATTTTTTTTAAATCCAGTTCATCTGGTTTTCAAATTTACTCCTCTGCACATAGCTTGATAAAATCCAAAGTAAAAATTGCATACAAAAAATGTTTTCACAGGCAAAATTGTATTCAGCCAACAAGCCTCAGCACATATGAGTAAGTACATAGGTTGAAACATGTTTCAGCCAGGACTATGTGCACCTGTTCAAAAAAAAAAGAACCGTAGTATTTAAGGTAAACATATTCTAGTGAGAGACATATATTACATATATTACATTTAGTTAACATACTACCTCTGGACAATTATATATTTAATTGCTTTTAATGCTTTTTTGCAACCTAGCCAAAATGAAGTTGAGAGTCACAATATATCTATACATAGCTTGATTATAGAAGTGGTGTGCACTCATTTCACAGATGCCTTAAGGGCTTTCATTGCAAGCATGCAAAATGGAGGAAATGTCAATTCTCTTTGAGAATGTGACATTTGCTTCTGCAGGTTTAACATGGTCATCTGGGAAAATAATGACTCGGAAATCCAATTTCATCATTTCTGTTTTATTATAAAAAGAAGGTTTATCAGTTTTGACCTCTCATGACAGGTTATTTACAATGAGGTCTGTTTGTAATTCTTTCTTAGGAAATTTGTTGCTTAGTGGTCCTGCTCCTGCTGGAATAGCATTCATGAATTTTACATGAATTTATTGTATTTATCAGAGAATGTAACAGAAAAGTGAGTATATATAATAAGTGAGTATATATAGAAAAAATTAGTATATATGATACTTTAAGTAAATGTAAAAGTATCACAATTTGTTTTAGTATACAAAATTAATCTGTAAAAAAGTAAAAAAAAAAATGCACTTGTGCATGTGTCATTTTTACTTAAATAAAGTAATAATAATGCTTAAATATTATTGTTGTATGTTGATGAATATGTTTCTCTGCACAGTATGTAAATGCATACATGTACATAACGGAAGTCACGTTTATAGTGTCTATTATTTTAATAGGCTCTGCTTACTATATTTTCTAGTCCGGTTGTATTTATCAAGAGATATGCAAGCAAACACACTGATCTTGTGTGGAAAACAATGTGGCATTCTTATTCATTTTTCTATACATGTACAATGTGCATAATGGCTACAGCCAAGATATACTGAATTTAAGTAGCAAGTGTGTTTTGCTGAGGAATGTTGCATGGCTAAAAAAAAAATGTGATTTCCAAACAGGGGCAGCCCGTCCATACGATAACATGAATAAGACGATAGCTGCACCTAACGTCATGCAAACTTTACTCCATTCATTCTTTCTAAAAACAGCCTTTGTTGTTCCCACAAAATGTCCCGCCCAATATCCCGATTTACATACCCCTAATGTAATTTGCTTGTTTTTGAAAGTTATATTGCAATGCAATTCCTATGTGTTTAGTCATTCTGAGGAGTGATCCTTCCCTCCCTGCCTCCTTTGTATGACCTAGCTGAACAGTTGGGGTTAACCACACCCCCATATATAGAGTTACACAACAGCTATTGCACGTTTATCATCTGCTGTGGATGCTCTTCTCACCAAACTAATATGGGCTGCGTCCTCACGCAACTGGCGTGCTATTATGCACTTTGTATTCTACAAGTGTTACTGTACTTTTTTGTTATCTTTTTCTTCCTGTACCAATAAAATAATTTGAACAAGAAAATAAAAATGTGATTTTTGTTTTTTGGCCTATCAAACTGTCATTATTTTTTTTTTTTTAAAGCACATACAATGTAGGAATAAAACGTTTTAATGGACCATAAGGGGGTATTGTACTAAGCATGCATATATTTTTGTGTGTATTAGGAATGGAGTTTGGGTTCAGGTTGAGCTTGGGTTAAAAGCAAACTCAGCCCCTTTGCAGTTTGCAGACCAAGTGAACTAATATATAATATCACCAACATAGAAACCAATTGCCAAAAAATCACTTTCAGGTCTTTAAATGTAGGACAGATCACTTAGGCTGGGTTCACTGCAGCCGCAGTTTCAGTACGGCAGTCTGGTGCAGTTCTGTTCACTGGTTCAGGTGTGATTCAGGTGCAAACTTTTACCTGAAATTGCACTTGAACTGGACCCAAAATCACACAGGACCCTTTTTAACCACTTCCCGCCCGGCCTATAGCAGAATGATGGCCGGGCGGTGGTTCAGTTATCCTGACTGGGCGTCATATGATGTCCAGCAGGATAACATGCTGGCGACGTGCCGCTCTGACACACTGCATCTCCGATCGTATAGAGGAGCCTCTGTTAGAGGCTCCTTACCACGTGATCAGCTGTGACCAATCAGGCTTTCCTCGGTTTGCGCTGACAGGGAGAGCTGATTGGCGGCTCTCCCTGTCAGAGGGGGGGGGGTCTGTGCTGATAATCAGCACATTGATTATCAGTACAGCCCCATCAGATGTGCCACCTACAGTGCCCATCAGAAACGTCTGTCAGTGCCCACAACAGTGCCAATCAGTGCCCACAACAGTGCAAATCAGTGCCCGCCACAGTGCCAATCACTGCCCATCACAGTGCTAATCAGTGGCCATCAGGAAAACCTGTCAGTACCTCATCATCCATGCTGACCATCAGTGCCATCTATTAGTGTCATCAGTGCCACCTGTCAGTGCCAATCAGTGTTGCCTATCAGTGCCAATCAGTGCCACCTATCAGTGTCCATCAGTGCCGCCTATCAGTGCCCATCAGTTCCGCCTGTCAGTGCCCATCAGTGCCACCTGTCAGTGCAGATCAGTTCTGTATATCAGTGCCCATCAGTGCCACCTATTAGTGCCCATCAGTGCCCCCTATCAGTGCCCATCAGAGCTGCATATCAGTGCCACCTAACGGTGCCCATCTGTGCTGCATATCAGTGCCGCCTATTAGTGCCCATCAATTCTACATATCAATGCCTCCTCATCAGTGCCCATCAGTGCCACCTTATCAGTGCAAACTAATCAGTGCCCGTCAGTGCCACCTCATCAGTGGCAATCAGTGCTGCCTCATCAGGGCCCATCAGTGAAGGAGAAAACAAAACTTTATTACAGAAACAAAGAAAAACTTTTTTTTTCAAAAATTTGGGACTTTTTTAGTTTGTTTAGCAAAAAATAAAAACCCCAGTGGTAATAAAATACCACCAAAAGAAAGCTCTATTTGTGGGGAGAAAATGATAAAAATTTAGTTTGGGTACAGTGTTGCATGCCCGCACAATTGTCATTCAAAATGTGACAGTGCTGAAAGATGAAATTGTCCTGGGCAGGAAGGGGGGAAAGTGCCCAGTATTAAAGTGGTAAAAACTGCACTGTGGCCTCCTCGCACATGTGAGAACCTCCTCCATTAAAAGCAGGTCCGAATTGCATGTTATGCAAATTGGATGTGGCTAAAAACACATCCAATTCGCATATATGTGAACCGAGCCTAAGAATGGCTAATAAGGATGCATTAGATAAGTCAGACCCCTCACTATAAAAGGTTGGATTCCCAGAAACCATGTGATAGATGTAAAAAAAAGCATAGGAAATGCTGCTGATATTGTATATAGGGACAGATTAGTTTATAGGGACAGATTAGTGTTGAGCACTGGTCTTTTAAAATAGATGTGACCCTTACTGAATGTTGTTTAGGTAGCAAAATGCTGTGTGTCTTTGAGAAATTAGAGGTGGGGAGAGGGGAGAAGATAATTTGTACATCTCCACGCTGCCGATGTCCTACAACTTCTTAAAGTGAAACTTAAAGTGACTTAAAGTGAATTTTTCAAGGATTCCTTGAAAAAGTCACGTGTCAGTGATGTAACGCGTGGGAGGAGCTTAGGACGTTCAGTGCTGCAATACACCTGAAGGTTAACAGCAGCTGTTTCTCTATGGGAAACCTCGTCCACAGCGGCTGACTGCAATCTGCTTATTTGAATGCTTCTAATAGACCGGGAGTGTATCTTTTGTCCCTGTTTTGCTTATGTACTATCTAGTAAGTTCACTGCACAATGATCTATTTTTTCTTTGCTTGCTTTGCATAAAACCTTTATCCTGAGAGCCGAATCACCAGCAGTGTAAATGCTGAAGTGGGATACAAGAAAAACTAAATATCCTGATACAAACGATCTAACCCAGTGAGTCAATCAATCTGGATTAAGGGAAGGAACTGTTTAATTATTTTTACTTTCTCCCACTATTTATCTCTGCCTGGACATTGTATTTAGAGTGTCATTATTATTTTATTTATACTCACCGTCACATCACCAATTTGAAGATTTATTTTGGCAATTTTAACACATGTATTAGCACCATAATTATTAATTTATTTTATTCACATGTATGCATTTTTTATTCCTGGATTTAAGCTTAGTCGCAGCAGCATATTGTGCACTATTTATTTAAAGCGCATCAATTTTATACTTAGTACTATTTGTTTGGTTATCTGATCACCCTATATTGATAGCAGCTTTAATTTACTGATTTTTTCATAGCACTAACTATATTGGTATATATATATTTTTAAGCACAATTTATTTATATCACACATATCTTTCCACATCAGCGCTTGGTTTTTATTCATTTTTTTAGGCTGAAATGCGTTAGCATTTCAAAGATGTAACTGCTTCAATGCAAAATAAAATTTCATGAGAAGGAGCGATCTTGTGCCAGCTTTTGATTTCTATAAGTACCTGTATCTAGCTTGGGACAAGAGGGATGAAGTGGAGAAAAAAAAATTATCCCAGAAAAAGATCCAAATTTATCATTGATACTAAAAGCTGAGTGTAGAGAAGAAGAAGCATCATTAAGGCACAAAAGGGTGTCATCAATGTAGAGGAAAAGTATTTCTTCCAGAGGGCCAACTCTTATACCTTGCAGCAAGGGAGAGTCTCTGATCAAAATTGCTAGGTGCTCCAGTGCTAACGCAAAGAGGATCAGGGAAAGGGGGTACCCCTGCTGAATCCCTTGGCGCAGAGGAAATGGGTCAGACATATTTCCATTTGTCCTCACACATGCTACTGGGCCCAGATATAAGAGCTGCAGCCAAATAAGAAAACGGTGACCAAACCTGAATTTACATAGGACCACACAAATCCATAGAGTCAAATGCTTTTTCAGCATCAAGGGAAGTCACTATCCCTGGGCGATCTAGGTTAGCCAGGGCCAAGTGTGTTAACAGTCTGTGAATATTGTTGTTGGTACCCATACCAGACATGAACCCAGACTGATCAGCATATATCAAAGCTGTAATAACAAGGTGGCAAGCTAAGATTTTAGTTAGGTGTTTAGTGTCCGCATTAAACAAGCAGATAAGATGATGGGAAGAACAGCTATAAGCTTTGAAAAATTCTGCTGGAAGCCAATTTGGTCCAGGCATTTTCCCAGACTGGAGGAAAGTTATTGCAAACTGCACCTCCTTAAGAGTGGTGGGGGCATCAAGTTTATATCTAAATTATATCTAAAACAGCGATTACAAAAAACAACCTGGCAACTTCCCCATAACTAAACTAAAAAATATATATATTTGAAGTATTATTATTATTATTATATTGGATTTATACAGTTTATGCATCTTTTTACAATGTGGGGGGGGGGGGGTGGGCAGTACAATTACAATGCAGTTCAATACAGAAGGAATAGAAGGGCCCTGCTCATGGTTCTTACTATCTAAAGGGAGGAGGAGGTGATACAAAAAGTAATAACTGTGGGGGGTGATCTGATGGAGGTGACTTGAGTACAGTCCTTAAGTGGAGGTGGGGTAGACTTCCCTGAATAAGTGAGTTTTCAGGGATCGCCTAAAGGCGGACAGGGTAGGGGCTGACCGGTTAAGTCCAGGAGGCGAGCATGGGAGGAGGTAACAAGGGAGTTAAAGTGCAAGATGTCTTGGGAGGAGCGGAGAGGACGATATGAGCAATATCTGCAGATGAGGGTGAAGATGTAGCTGGGGGAGATGTTGTGGATGGCCTTGTGAATTTTACATGGTAGGGTAGTGGAAGCCAGTGAAGGAATTGGCAAGGAGCAGCAGGAGCCACGGCTCGGTTAGTAAGGTGTATTCGTTTAGTAGCAGCATTCATAATGGACTGAAGGGGGATAACTTGTGTAAAGGTAAGCCAGTAAGGAGAGAGTTGCAGCATCAAGATACGATATAACTAAGGAGTGAATAAGTTGTTTTGTGGTGTCATTATTCAGGAAGAGGCAAATTCTAGAAATGTTGCAGCTGTTAAGGCGTCAAGATGTAGCCAGTGATTGGATTGGGGGCAGTAGGAAAGATCATAGTCTAGGATTACACCCAGCGCCTTGGCGCATGTGGAGGGACCAATGGTTGGGCCATTGATCTCAATGATAAAGTCATGGGGAGCGGATCGGGGAGGAAGAAATATTACAAGCTCAAGTTAAATCAATACCTTCAAATCAGTACTTCAAGTGATATCACTACACCTATCAAGCATAAAATAATCCAAACAAGTGCGGCGCTGCCTACTAATTTCTCAATAAATTAAAATAAATTAAAATAAAAACAAACAAATGAATAAACACATTCGCTGCTCAAAATGTGTACTAACATATATGCAATTCAATTATATAATTCATAACACAACCAAAAAGTGTAATGTGCATAGCAACATTAAAGTGCAGTCCAACAAAGTTTAAAAGCATGCCATGTTTCCATCCTCTTCCTAGTGCAAAGCAAATAGTGATAATTCTTAAAATTCCCACTGTGCAAAGTGCACTTTTCACCCTGTGATCCACCCAAGCGCTCACTTCCAACAGTAGACCCCATGTGGATGTAAGGTCAAATGTGTATATGTTCCTCTTAAGGGAAAGCAGAGCAAAGGTCCGATCCCCTCCACTGGATAGTAATTCATACACTACATATATAGATGGCTTTAATATGAATGGCTCATAAAAAACAAAGGGACTTGCATAGTGTATTACCATTAACATTTATTAAAAAACTAACAGGATTCAATATACTCACATTTACAAGGAATGGCAGTGCATGTATGTGGAAAACACTTCAAGCACAGGCATAAAGTAGTAGATAACCGCTCCTATGTTACTCACAAACTTTCCAACTAGCATGGTGAGGTCATCAGCAAGAAGGTTCCAACCCCTTCATGTATATCGACCAATCCCACACTTCATGAGAAAGGCCTTATTCCATCAGAAAGGAATTTGCTAGTTTTCTTCCCCCTGTTCAAAGAGTCTCTGTGTTTGCTGTAATAACTTTTTCTGAGTCATGGATGTACGGAGTAAGAGGATATTTATATGCGTAGCACAAAGGCAGTCATAGCATGGTCATATGTCCATTCCAATGGCTCAGCAGTCAGTTCTGCTTTTACTAGATCAGTTTGCCCCTCTCCCCTCACACAGCCAATGGTAGTCTGATATTGACCTCTAATAAACACCTTTAAGGCATCTAATACTATCTCTACTAATGCTAAAGCAGGGTTGAGGTTCCAAAATTCATGCATTTGTTGTTAAAACTGTGGTTCCACTCTAGTGTCAGAAATCCACAATCTAGACAACCACCAAATCCAATCAGAGGTAGGGTGTAGGTTTAATGGCACCAAGCAACTTCCTGTTGCATTGAGTCTCCACTGAGTAGTCTAAAAAAATGTTGTCTCACAAATAACAAGGTCCTGATCTCTAAAATTGAGGAGTTTAATAATAAAAGTAGACAGCAGGGCACCTAGTGGTCCCCTGACACCTGGAATGCAGTGAACTCACTTGACCATGAAGTATGGCAAGAATTTCAGGGTATGAAGATCAGCTGTATGGTCAAATTATATATATATATATATATATATATATATATATATATATATATATATATATATATATATATATATATATATGTGTGTGTGTATAAATACATATATATATATTTTTCACTCTTTGTTGTATTGTTGACATTTTTGCAGATTTATTAAAAAAGAAAAATTGAAATATCACATGGTCCTAAGTATTCAGACCCTTTGCTTAGTATTTAGTAGAAGCACCCTTTTGATCTAATACAGCCATGAGTCTTTTTGGGAAAGATGCAACAAGTTTTTAACACCTGGATTTGGGGATCCTCTGCCATTCCTCCTTGAAGATCAGTCTCCAGTTCTGTCAGGTTGGATGGTAAACATTGGTGGACAGCCATTTTTAGGTCTCTCCAGAGATGCTCAATTGGGTTTAAGTCAGGGCTCCGGCTGGGCCATTCAAGAACAGTCACGGAGTTGTTGTGAAGCCACTCCTTCGTTATTTTAGCTGTGTGCTTAGGGTCATTGTTTTGTTAGAAGGTAAACCTTCGGCCCAGTCTGAGGTCCAGAGCAATCTAGAGAAGGTTTTCGTCCAGGATATCCCTGTACTTGGCCACATTCATCTTTCCCTCGATTGCAACCAGTCGTCCTGTACCTGCAGCTGAAAAACACTCCCACAGCATGATGCTGCCACCACCATGCTTCACTGTTGGGACTGTATTGGACAGGTGATGAGCAGTGCCTGTTTTTCTCCACACATATTACTTAGAATTAAGGCCAAAAAGTTCTATCTTGGTCTCATCAGACCAGAGAATCTTATTTCTCACCATCTTGGAGTCCTTCAGGTGTTTTTTAGCAAACTCCATGCAAGCTTTCATGTGTCTTGCACTGAAGAGAGGCTTTCGTCTGGCCACTCTGCCATAAAGCCCTGACTGGTGGAGGGCTGCAGTGATGGTTGACTTTCTACAACTTTCTCCCATCTCTCGAATGCATCTCAGGAGCTCAGCCACAGTGATCTTTGGGTTCTTCTTTATCTCTCTCACCCAGGCTCTTCTCCCCCGATAGCTCAGTTTGGCCGGATGGCCAGCTCTAGGAAGGGTTCTGGTCGTCCCAAATGTCTTCCATTTAAGGATTATGGAGGCCACTGTGCTCTTAGGAACCTTAAGTACAGCAGAAATTTTTTGTAACCTTGGCCAGATCTGTGCCTTGCCACAATTCTGTCTCTGAGCTCTTCAATCATTTCCTTTGACCTCATGATTTTCATTTGCTCTGACATGCATTCTGAGCTGTAAGGTCTTACATAGACAGGTGTGTGGCTTTCCTAATCAAGTCCAATCAGTATAATCAAACACAGCTGGACTCAAATGAAGTTGTAGAACCATCTCAAGGATGATCAGAAGAAATGGACAGCACCTGAGTTAAATATATGAGTGTCACAGCAAAGGGTCTGAATACTTAGGACCATGTGATGTTTCAGTTTTTCTTTTTTAATTAATATACAAAAATGTTTGACAATTCTGTTTTTTTGTCAATATGGGGTGCTCTTAATGAGGAAAAAAAATGAACTTAAATGATTTTAGCAAATGGCTGCAATATAACAAAGAGTGAAAAATTTAAGGGGGTCTGAATACTTTCCGTCCCCACTGTGTGTATATATATATAGTATATATACAGGTATACTGTATATGTAGATAGATAGATAGATAGATAGATAGATAGATAGATAGATAGATAGATAGATAGATAGATAGATAGATAGATAGATAGATAGATAGATAGTATATATTTATATATATGTCTCCACTCAAAAAACTGGGGGAAGGACAGGCAGCCTATAGCAGTATGATTCTGCACTAATTATTTTCTCCTGCCTGCCCTTCCTTACATTCTAATGGTTGGGCTCAAAGAGTACTAGAGAGTGCTGTGTTCTAATTTTTATAGCCCCTTTCTCCCCCTATCCAGATAAAGACACACCCCAAAAGGTCTCAGTAATCTTAAGATTTTCCCATTTCCATTCAACGGATGGCTCTTGTTGGACTTTGACAAAATCTCAAGACACTGGCCAGCAGTAAGTCACCAGCTGGCATTTATGTCAGATAGTCCCATCTGCCTCCCCTCCTCAATTGAACCCTTTGAAGTGACTTCCTCCAGGCAAGGGACTCCCTACAGTGGCATCTGTCACCGAGTATTTAACATTACAGTGTTCAGAGATTACATCGTTGAACCAGGTGGCCTGGTGGACAATAGACTTTTTCCAAATATTTCCTCCATATAAAATTCCAGGGCTAGTTTATGATATCTCTTTACAAACGTATGTTCCTATCCAACTAGTATTTCTTTGGAACTGAGACTTAGGGCCCTATGTCAAAAGTTCACAAAAATGTTTATTGCGAAAAAAAACATTGTAGGCCCATATTTCCATTTCAGCTGCTGCCTGTCATTCTGTTCACCTTGTGGTGTTGTTGAAGGTTGGGCAGCCTGTGGCCATATGTTTTTCTCCCTGCAGCTATGCCTTCAGTGCTTTGAATCACATCAGGAAACAAGACATAGGAGTTCTTCACAAAACCTCCTAAAAGTGCAGCATCTTGGGCACCCTCATGGATCCACTGACTTTACCTTTGTATGGGAGAGGGCTAAAATTTACCACTTGAAACCTACTTAAATTTTCTCATCAACACCAGCACCCCAACCATCCTCCTCTTCACTGCTAGTACCACTAGATTCTTTCTCCTTCTCACAAATTAACAACAACATTCCTTCTCACCACTAGCACCCTAACCCTCCTTCTCCTTCATGCCAGATTTGTAACCCTCCCCTTCCTTCTGGTATTCATCTGCTGTCTCTTGCTGTCTCCTGCTGCCTTTTTTTGGCAAAATTATATTTTGGGCAAAATAATAATGGTTGGGTTCCTGCCACCACGGTGTAGCAAAGGCCAAAATCTCACATAAAGGGGTGTTTGGTATAGCTGGTAATAGGATGATAGGATGCTAGGGTGTGTTTTGGTGGACATTTTTTTCAACTCCAACAGTCCATTAAATACACTGTAGAGTTCTGTGGGCCTGTTCTAGGGATAGCATTGTCTGAAAATTCTCACTAACTCCTCATAGTCAGTTGACAAATCTGGGACAAGATTAGTAGAGGAGGAGGAAAAGGATGCATAAGCAGCACTTTGAGACAAGTGCCTGCAATGCACACTCGAGGAAGAAGAGGAAAGGGTGCATTAGCAGTACTAAAAAAAAGTGGCTGCTATGCTACTGGTAAGAGAAAGAAGAGAAAGACTATTGCCAGCCACTACCTCCTGTGAGATTTGCCACTGTAAAAAATAAATCCAGTTCCCCAGAGGCTATTCGGGTTGCCTCTCTCATATGTTTGACTGTGTCATTCAGGAGAGAAGACAACAAGGAATGCATCTGGCACCCGACACTAATATTTTGTTTTTACACCCACCTCCCCCTACGAATAAATGCTCTGAAACAATAAAGCTGACCACACTGAATTGTGGGTGTAATCAAATTGTGCGAATAGTGGGAGGAGCTTAAAAAGGGAATAGTTCAGAGGATAAGGGGATTTTGGAACAAGATTTTCTACTTAATTTGCAAAATTACAGGATGTCTGTTGCCCAAGTCTGCCTCAGTGGCTTTACTTAATTTTCCTATAACCAAAGTTACTAAAACTATCCAGAATCTGATCTCCTTTATCTTCCTGGGAGCTGGGAGCTAAATTGACCATAGCTAGGGCATGGAAACAATCAAGGGTTTCCATAACAGTAGCCAAGAGGAAAATATCCTGGAGAATGGCACAAGAAAAAATGGCAAGCATTATGTTGGACTCAAACAGGAAATTTGAGGAGACATGGGAACCCTGGGCAATTTATATGGGAATTCCCTGGATCGTATAAAGCGTGAATTATGGTTGGAGGGAGGAGATCCTGAGGGAGTGGCTAATCCTTTGAATTATTTTTTCCTAACTTTTCCTTTCTGATTCTTTAGTCCTTTCTCCTATATTTCTACTAGTCTTTTATGTGTACTGTGTTGTATACATTACCTATTATACAAGGGCCTTCTATCCAGAGGTCTTTTACACCCTTTGTCATAGGGGTTCCACCTTGTGTGAAAAACATTGGTGTTAATGTGTCAGGTGGATCCTCTCTTTATATACAATGAGCATACTTTTTCAGCATTGAAGACTAAATAATGTGTTACAGAGAGTATTGTTATTTGCCATCTGTCCTTAGATATTGATAATTCTTTTCCAAGAAGAATAAAGACCTCTGAAGCGAATGTTCCTTAATGTAACTCCCTTGTTGACTACTTAAAGTGAAATACTTGTAATACTTTTTATTGTTCACAAAAAAACTATTGAAAGCAAAAAAGATAAAAGGGAATAGTTAGGGTGCATACGTGGAGGCAGATTATGGTGGATGCTTGTTGAAGTCCTTCCGCTTCACCGCTATTCCTTTCCACTCCTCTGCAGTGATCTTTAGGTTGTTAAATCAGGGGAGCACTGCCATTATTCACAGCGACAACCAGAGATCCTTACGGGCAATATCGGGCCCCAGATATTGTTCTCTCTGCCCACCAAAGAGCCGCAGCCTGGCCACGTAGAGAAATTCATCACACGCTCTGCATCCCTGGCTTTGGGTGATCTGGCTCCCCCGGCGGCACGCACCAGCTGCTCCACTGACCGCACGGCTGAGGTAATTCATTGATCTACTACACAGGCACATTTCCCACATGCTCCATGTCTGACAGTGGACATTTTACATGCTAAGTTGCATACTTCTCTACAAAATATATCCCACACTATCTCGGCTGAAGTGGGGAAGATATCCCAGGAGCTGAGGGGAGAAATAGCATTAGTGAAAGAGCGAACTGACCATTTGGAAAACAAATTTGAAGATGTGATGCAATATGGTTAAGTGCTAGAGGAAGACAACCATGTTTTAAAGCAGCAGGTTTCTCAGGTCCAATACCAACAGGAGGACTTGAAAAACAGAGAAAGAAAGCAAAACCTCTGTATCAGGGGGTAACAGAATCAATAGGAGATGTACAGCTGCAGGACTATTTACTGGGCCTTTTTACAACCCTAGCCTCTGCAGTACTTGATATTGAATGTTGTATGGACCAGGCTCATTGCTCTTTGGTCCCTAAACCACCTAAACCACCAGCTGGTGCTAGACCCAGAGATATTATTAGATTATATATTATTATCAGATTACATTATTATGACAGAAACGAGTCTCTGCTTAATTCCACTCACAATACATGTACTATTAATTATAAAGGAGAGAAGATACAAATATATTGCAACCTTTCTCCAATTACATTAGCAGAAAGGCGTTTATTTTGCTCAATCACCCTCCAACTACAAAACACTGTATTACATATCAATTACATATCATTGGGGGTTTCCCTTCAGACTTACAGTTACTAAGTATGGTATGCAGCATATTATCTGGGATCTTCAAGAAGGAGAAGCTTTTCTGACAAATTTGGGATTGCCAAAAGACTAACTACCAAAACTACCAAAAGAAGCCTTGGAAGTTCCCAACCCATGACCCTGACCCACAGTCACTCCAAGCAAGATCTGGGCACCAGCAAAAACCAAGATGAGGACCCGGATTCCAGTTCCACAATGTACTCCTACATCTCAGCTGTTTGCAGGCACATGAAAGACCTCCATCTACCGACAGCCCGGCTGGGCAGTACTAATATGGCATTCTTGTCAACATTTCTGTATATCCTTTGTAAGATTCCTGCCTTTTCCCATTTGAATCATCATTAGAAACAATTTGTTTGCCAATGTCTTTGAATATTGTTAGATTTGGAGGAGTAGCAGGAGGCATGCATCTTCTTTTTGACCTCTCTATGCTTCCTCAATTAATCTCGATCTCTGAGTTTGCTCAGATTTTCAGTTTTTTTTTTTTTTTCATGCTGTATTCCTTGTTTACTGGACTCAAAGGCCTTTCCTATGCCTACATTTTTTATATAGTTGGTGTTCATCTTGCTTCCGCAGACATGTTTTTTGTCTATGATTCCCTTTGTTCTACTCTATTTTGTCACAGTATGATATTTCCCTTTCTCTGACCTGCAAAATGTTGCTGATGATATTTTTTACTTTACATTGTCTTTATGCATCTATTCTAACTGATAACTTACTCTGACAGGTTGAAATTAAACTTTCTATTTCAGAGGCCATAGGGGAATTTTTCAGATTTAATGAGGGCTCAGTATCTAAGCTGTCCACTTCATAGGAGGCTCACAAAGCCTACATCAGAGGCCAGTTTATCACAGCTGGCTCTCACCTTAAACAACAGTCTGTTTAACAAAAAAACAATCTCCTGTCACAATTATCTCAAGCTGAGAACAAGCTCATTAGCCATCCCTCTATGTCTCTAAGCCCTCATTCACATGAGGCAGACTCCGCTTCCACAGAGCCCGCCTCAGTCCGCCGGCTCAGTGGGAGATCTCTCCGTTGATCTCCACTGAGCCGGAGGATGACAGGTCCCTCTCTGCTTACTGAGCGGGGAGAGGCTTGTAAGGCACCGCTGCTGTCTATGGAGGGATCGGATGAAAACGGACATCATGTCCGTTTTCATCAGATCTCACCTGATCCGATCTGCCAGCGACGGATCCGGGCGTAGGGTCATCCTTCTGCTTTTTGCAGATAGGAAGGGGTCGAATGTCAGCGGACGTGTCTCCGCTGACATCCGTCACTCCATAGGCTAACATGGAGCGCTCGTTCAGGTCCGCCATCGAAACTGACAGGCAGACCTGAACGGTCCGATCGTGTGAAAGGGGCCTTAGTCTCTAATCTATGAATGGTGGTTTTGCTTAGCTGTTGCAAGCTAAAGGCCCTGGAGGGTCGCTTGACCCCTTAGTTATTAAAAGTGATTGTAAAGGCAGAAGGTTTTTTATCTTAATGCATTTTATGCATTAAGATAAAAAAGAATTCTGTGAGCAGCAGCCCCCCTCTTAGCCCCCTAATACTTACCTGAGGTCCATCTAGATCCAGCAATGTTGCAGGAGTGTCTCGGTTGCCTGGGACGCCCCTCAATGGCTGAGACAGCAGCATGGCTCCCGTTGCTGTTAGTCATCCAACAAAGAGAGAAAGGGGGTAGGGCCCTGCCTCGGCTCCTTGTCTGAATGGACATAGGGAGCTGTGGCTCAGCTCAGGTGCCCCCACAGCAAGCTGTGTGGGGGCACCCAAGCAAAAACGTTTGCGGACTTCACCTGCTACTACCTCTATGCTGCTTATCTACTAATCAGCTTTTTTATACAGTAACAATTTTATGTATTGCGCTAGTTAGCACTGTATTTTTACTCACTACTTTTGACCAATAAACGGAGAACACTTAGAGTGTTTCCTTTGTCTTTTTGCTGCATAATATCGCTTTACTGGCCTTTGGAGGTTTCCCTTTCTGTTTCTGGATTTCCCTGCTGGACAGGAGCTCCATACAATGTGATTGAGGACCGCTTAAGCCTTATGGGAGGTTTGCAAGATCCCTGCGGGGATACACGTGCTTTTGACCTTCTGTGGTAGGGAGGTCCACCATCTCTGGTAAGCGTGTCTGGGCTTATTTGGTGAAGTATATTGTCACTTTACATCAGAAGGACTTTCCCATTTTCTTCACGAGGGATCCTGTTATTCCTTCTGTCCAGTGATTGGAGTTCCTATCTTGATTGGACTATTTCTTTTTCTTTTTTTTTTTCTCATTTAGTTTTATGCGCTGCACTTACCTTTATTTGTATTGTAAGAGAAGGATCCAGGCTGCTCTGTGCAAAACCACTGCACAGAGCAGGTACATATACACATTATTTTTTATTTTTAAAGGAGTTGTAAAGGCAGAAGGTTTTTTTATCTCAATGCATTCTATGCATTAAGATAAAAAAACCTTCTGTGTGTAGCGGCCTCCCCAGCACCCCCAATTACCTACCTGACCTCCTTCTCTCTCCAGCAATGTCTATGATCCCCTCAGCCATCCAGTACACTCCTCCTGATTACAAAAAAGGTGTAGAAATTGCGCCAACTCCTAAAGTAAACAAAGTGAAGCAGCCGACACAACAATCTGACCGTTGTAAATGTAAAAGTGAAAATAAAGTGTGGCGCTAACAAATGGTGGGACACATGTTAATAGTCAAGTAACAGTGATCTCTATAGAGGAGTGTTAAAATTTGAAGTGTATACTTATTAAGTGAGTGGTAATTGTTTTGTAAAACATCCCAAAGACATTGGAAAATATAAAGACTATATAGTAGCAGTGAGTGCTTAGGTGTGTGAAAGAGTGAATACATAATAACAGCCTTTAAGTTAATTGAGAAACAATTGTGCATAAGGTACCATATTCAAAAAAGAGATACAATAAAATAATTATACAGAGTGTTACAGTATACTGAGTGTGTAGCTCAGAAAAAATAATATTCGTCTGGGCAAAAGCCAAAAGAAAGGACGTCAAAGTCCCTAAAGAGTGGTAAACATATATGAATACTGAAAGTCTGTTATTAGATAGATGGGGTACTCATAGCTAACCCCACAGTTGTCTGGGCGTAGGCCGTCTTTATGTGAAGTGATTACAAACTGTTTTAAAGGAATCCTTAAATACGGGTGGGTTCTTCACTCATGTGGATGGTCTCAACATAGAGAAAAAAAAGCAAAAGGATGCCCTTACCAGATAGGGTGGACTCACAGGCCCTTGGCGGTGAGTCATACGAGCTTGTACCGTCAAGCGGTATGGGGTGACGATCTGTAAGGAGGTCTTGTGTAGAATCTCATCAGAAGTCATCAGATGGTACGCCAAATTGGGATCAGGAGCCTCCAGGATTCGGCTTCGGTCACCGAGTGATCGTTTCCTCAGTGACCCATCACATGAACGAGAGAACAAGGAAAAGAAAAAACCTCCACATAGTGTAAATCCTTATTTGTAAAAAGCGTTATAACACTTTATTAAGGAGTACACTCCGAAAAATTACAGGCAAAGGCAGTAAAAACTCAGCTCAAAATAACAAAAAAATATAAAAAGGCATAAAAAGTAGTATAAAAACAGCGCAGTAAGTAGTGGTGGGGTGTAGTCATAGAAACCCGACGCGTTTCACCTCCAAAGGCTTCTGCTGGGGTATGAATAAGCCCCCCAAAGAACTGCGCTTTATATATTCTGATTCAAATGGAGTGTAACAGCTGATTAGCGCTGTTACACTGAATGACTTCCGGGTTCGGCGGCGTCACAGATGACAGGCGGTCACATGATGTTTCTGTGGCCAATCACATCTCTAAAGAACTGGTCAAGAGCCAAGCCTCACTTCTGTTCTCCAATCAACAGAGCGTCACTCCTATTCATCTTGGTAGTCACATGTCGGTCACGTGATGTGTATCCTAAGGAGTGACGACAGGCCGCTCTCAGCTTACGTATCAAAGGAGATAGGAAGTGGTAGCTTACCAGTCTGAGACATGGAACACAAGCATAGCCGCGGTCCATAAAATTGATATCTTTTTTAGATCTAATTCCGTGTGACACAGTTCACATCCCGGGAATCCTCAAATACTGTCTCAATGCAAAATTATATGGGTTACATATTGTGCACATAATCACTAAGGATTCTAAACATACAGACAGCATATATGAATAGGCGATAGTGTAGCATTTCTACACTTCAAATTTTAACACTCCTCTATAGAGATCACTGTTACTTGACTATTAACATGTGTCCCACCATTTGTTAGTGCCACACTTTATTTTCACTCCTCCTGATTGGCTGAGACAGAGCAGCGGTGCTATTGAATCCCCCAGCTGCCAATCAAAGTCAGTCAGCCAATCAGGGGAGAGAGGGAGCGGGGCCAGGTCTGGGCTCCATGTCTGATTGGATACAAGGAGCTCTGAGTCAGCTTGGGTGACAACCTGTAACAAGCTGCTGGTTGAGGGGCACTCAAAGGAGGGAGGGACTAGGAGCAGCTAAGATGGACCTGAGAAGAGGAGGATCTGGACAACTGCACAGAGGAGGTAAGTATAACATGTTTGTTATTTAAAAGGGAGCCTTTACAACCACTTTAAGAACTGTCAGACACCGAAGCTGGCATTTAAAAAACATTTCGGGTTGGTGGTGGCATCTCGATTGATGATGGATCTACACTGGGGACATTTATTTTTATTTAAAAAAAAAGGACTTGTCAAAAACTGTCTAATGTCTTTTTTTACACTTTACATTTTTTGGGGGGTGAATGAGTAGGGGTATTATGTACCCCATACTCATTTACATAGGGGGGTGGGATCTGGGGGTCCCTTGTTAAAGGGGGCTTCCAGATTCTGATCAGCCCCCACCCGCAGACCCCCAAAACTAGCTGCCAGGGTCATGGTGAAGAGGGCCTTGCCCCCATCAACATGGGGATAAGGTGCTTTGGGGGCAGAACCCCCTTGCCCCAAAGTGCACCCCCTCATTTTGAGGGCATGTGGCCTAGTATGGTTCAGGAGGGGGGTTGCTTGCTCACCCCCTCCCTTTCTGATCTGCTGGGCTGCATGCTCAGATAAGGGTCTGGTATGGATTTTGGAGGGGACCCCACAGCATTTGTATTTTTTTTATTTTGGGGTGAAGGCTACCTTCCAAAGCCATACCAGACCCAAAGGTAACCCTACTGACAGCTGATGACTCGGTTATTAAGGACGAAGCAGCTGGCCGTCTTGACAACCCTGATGTTTACTGTTTGATCTTAAGTTTGTAATTTACAGACTTCACTCAGGATTTGACAAACCCTCTGTGAAGCCAACCACTCATCCTTAGTATGCATGGACAGTCACACACCATACTGTGTACAAGATTCCACCCATGCTATTTCCTTTAGGGAATAATGTTAACTAATTCCAGACTTTGGGCTCGCTACATACATCCGAGAAAATGTCATCATTGTACACAAAATACGTGTAGCACGTCCAGCATACAGTTTCTCTATCCTATTCAAGGACCCCCCCTCCAATATACAGCAGTTGTCATCTTTGATTAATCAAAGCCAGGATCACTGTATTGTGAAAGCCTTGTTTGTCCCTAAAAAAAAACAATATATACAGGATGCTACCTTGTTTTCCTAAGTAATGACAAAGTTATTGCAGAAATAAACAGGTTCATAGCAGAAATTTAAAAATTGCTCTGGCTCATGGGGGGGAACAGGTGGGAGAGGCAGAGTAGTTAAGATGTGTTCGTTATATTCATTCAGTCATGTGCAAGTACAAATAAATTATTTTTTAGTTCTCCTTGTACATGATATACATATAAAGTGAATATTAATTTTGCTTGGTTAGGCTCTAATTCGTCAGCAAACCAACCCAGTGAATTAGGGTTCTTGATTTATTAAAAAGAAATTAACAAGAGGAGGCATAAAATGCTATTGTATGCATGCATTTCAGGATTGCATAAATATGCAAATATACCTGTACATAATAATCACAATCTCTGAACCTATTGAGCAAATGACAAACTAATGTTAAATGCATAGCATGCTGTCCCAATATTCAGTGTGTGCATTAAAGATCCAATACAATGTTGCTTTTGTGACTATCAGTAGCCAACAAACACAGGTGACTGTTTAATAAGGCATAATCTGGCCGGTCTTTACGCTTCAAGGCTATTCACTGTGTATACAACTCTTATGCTGCGTACACACGAGTGGACTTTTCAATGGACTATAAGTGAAAAAAGCAGCGCTCGCGACAAATGAACCAAACCTTATCGCTGCTGTAAAAAAAGTAATAGTACTTTGGAAATATAGAAACAAACAAATACAGCGCTGATAAAACGTGACTAAAAGTGCTAAGTGCTGACAATAAATGTAAACAGAGTAATAGATATATGATGGACTACATATCACATGCAGTCTAGAATTACACATACAACTTTTGGATGTAAATAGTGAAACATAATAGGTGATTGCACAAAAATATTAAACATATGGGCATACCGCATATAATGTGGAAAATAGGAAAATAAAATAAACCATAAGTGTTGACCAATTGATGAACAAACGGAAATAAATATTGGCAGCTGGACTGATGGATATAAACAGTGGTTGCTCCCAAGACAGAGATATTAATCCTAGCAATAGTCCCAAAGTGGATACCAACAACAAGACTTGTCACTAAATCAGCAGGCAGGACGGTCCTGCGATGATACAGCAGCTCCTCCTCCTAGGCTGACAGCCTTTCTCAATGGTGATATGCAAGGTATATCTCTAGCGTGGATCAGTGGAAGAGATGGCCGATCTCTTCCACTGATCCACGCTAGAGATATACCTTGCATATCACCATTGAGAAAGGCTGTCAGCCTAGGAGGAGGAGCTGCTGTATCATCGCAGGACCGTCCTGCCTGCTGATTTAGTGAAAAGTCTTGTTGTTGGTATCCACTTTGGGACTATTGCTAGGATTAATATCTCTGTCTTGGGAGCAACCACTGTTTATATCCATCAGTCCAGCTGCCAATATTTATTTTCGTTTGTTCATCAATTGGTCAACACTTATGGTTTATTTTATTTTCCTATTTTCCACATTATATGCGGTATGCCCATATGTTTAATATTTTTGTGCAATCACCTATTATGTTTCACTATTTACATCCAAAAGTTGTATGTGTAATTCTAGACTGCATGTGATATGTAGTCCATCATATATCTATTACTCTGTTTACATTTATTGTCAGCACTTAGCACTTTTAGTCACGTTTTATCAGCGCTGTATTTGTTTGTTTCTATATTTTCAATGGACTAGGTCTGACAGTCTTTCCGACGGACTTTGCAGTGTACGTCCGCCGGACTTTCAAACGAACGGACTTGGACACACACGATCACACCAAAGTCTGACGGATTCGTACGTGATGAAGTACGATCGGACTAAAATAAGGAAGTTGATAGCCAGTACCCAATAGCTGACCTAGTGTCGGTTTTAGTCCGTCGGACTAACATACAGACGAGCAGATTTTTTGACCGGACTCAAGTCCGTCGGAAAGATTTGTTTTATTTCTAGGTCCGTCAGACTTTAGGGGAAAAAAAGTCAGCTGGAGCCCACATGATCGAATTGTCTGACGGAGTCCGGTCCGCCGGACCAAGTCTGCCAGGAAGTCCGCTCATGTGTACGTGGCATTAGAGGAGCATATTTGTTAAAGCTTCTCATTGTGCTGTGATAAGAAGCAGAGAACAGCATCTCTATTCCTCATGACAGCTACATAAACCTCCACACAGTGGCGATAAGCTGTGTCAGTTTCATAAGTGGATATCACAGTGCATCCCAAACTACTGACAAAGGTAAAAAAAATAAAAAAATAAAAAAATAAATAAATACGTTTTTTACTGCTTCTATTTAAAATTTAAATGGCAAGACCGTTTTAATGCACACCTAAGCACTAAGGTACCTGAAATATTATCTTTCAAATATGTGTATATATCTTGTAATATTCAGATTAGGAAAAATCTATTTAGTTTTGATTTAGTATGTTTATAAACTTGATTCACTAAACTGAAAACGATGAACCTGTTAATCCCCCTGTCAGGCTTTTATTGTTGCCAATATTCACCCTCAGGCTCCGTGCACACTGGCTTAAAAAATGTTGCTTCTACAGGAGTTTTGTGTTCTGCCTGTAGAAGCTAATTACTGGTGCTGATTTACTAAGAAGAATGCGCTGCGCCAGTTCATACATACATTGGTGCGCTGGAAAATTCATTAACCAAAGGTGCGAACCGGCGCACTCTGAAGCTCAAATAACGATAATAAATACCCGCATATGTAAACTGCAACTGGCGCTAGGGTAACTGCAGTTTTCTCATTGATAATAGCGCACACCCAATCAAATTTCATCTCATTGGATATGTCTTGTTAGGCAATTAGTAGGTGTTCTCAGTTAATTACCCTTTTGATGCTAATCTCATTCCTATCACTTCTAATATATCTTTGAATTCTTTTTTTTTTGTTTTTTTACACACTGATTGGGTGCATCTTAGCACTGGGTAAAATTGTAGCTGTATTGCTTACTTGTACTGGAATATTAGCTTACGGCTCTCTGACAATTAGAGAACACAGAATGCAGCACCTACGATCTTCCAAACAGAAAAACTGTCAGCAAATGGCAGCAGTTGCTGCAGCAGCAAAATTTAGAGCAATTTGCGCATACACCCGCTCAGACCCCACCAAAGAAGGGGTCACAGTCCAAGACACAACAGGGGGGGTGTATTGGATAGAAAAAGCCTGGGCCAAAGTCAGAGTCAGAACCAGTTAACTGTTACAGCACCGCTGGCTCAGTCAATAAAAACACATAGTAATAAAAGTCTGGGGCCAAGTGATCAAAATGTAAATACAGATGTAACAACCGAGCCTTCCCCATACCTAGAGAAAGAGCCAACTTTATTTATGGCAGTGAGTGCATGTAACGGATCACTTAAAGATCTCTGTGAACAAATGAAGGGAGTAAAAGAGGATTTGATATTGGTCAGACAAGATTTACAAAAAAACTGCGGAGAGAACAACAGCCTTCGAAGGAAGGGTCAGCCAGTTAGAAGATGATATAACCCCATTAATAAAAGAAATTAAAACTATGAAGGAACAGATATCCAAGCAGGCATCCAAAATGGAGGAGATGGTGAATAGGAGTCAAAGGGATAATGTGAGGCTGGTGGGTCTACCTGAAAAAAGTGAGGGCTCTAACCCTATAGAGTTCCTAGAACTTTTGAACTTTTTGGAAAGGAAACATTTTCAATAATGTTCTCTATTGAAAGAGCACATAGAGTCTGTTTTATCCCCCCCCCCAGCTGGGGGATTCCCTAGACCTCTATTGATGAAGTTTCTTAACTATAAAGATAAAGGTAACATAGAAACCGTTCAAGAATTATCACTGGGGAAGTGTGGATTAAATACAGTCACTGCACGAAGGAATATTTTGGCAATTGGCAATAATTGGATGCAAGATAATACACAATGTAAGAATTATAAGAAAAAAGCGTTTGAAATTCACACAAAATTATTTTGGAGAGCATATTTACTTTAGTCGGTCATGATGGCTATGATGTGTAAAATCACTAAAGATATTAGAAAAGAGATTGGGTTATGGGGATCACAGCTCAAAATAATGAGTATTGGAGTGGAGTTGAAATATGAATCGGATATTAATTTAGTTCTAAATAGATATTCCCTGCAGCTCTGTATATTTTTTTTGATGCAAGCTAAATCACTTAACATAATATCCTGGAATGTCAGGGGATTGGAGACATCAGTCAAAAAAGCGGCAATATTCTCCATGCTGGAGAAATATGGGGTAGAGCTGGTCTGCCTACAGGAAACCCACCTAACTAAAAATACAGCCCAACAAATAAAGAGTAAGAAATTCCAATGTCAATACCACTCGGTTTACTCTTCCTATAGTAGGGGGGTAAGTGTATTGGTGAAAACCGGGGTGAATTTTTCCTGCAGACAGTCCAGCATAGATGAACTGGGCCGATATTTTTTTTTTGTATTGCTCAATTGATGATAGTATGTACACTGTAGCAAATGTTTATTATCCTCCACCATTCAAAATAGATGTTATGCTTAGACTAAATGAATTTTAGTCTAGATAAAGAAGGAGTGCCGATCCTGGTGGTAAGGGACTTTAATGAGATCCTAGATAGAAAGTTGGATAGGTTCCCTGTATGGACCCTCTCAGAGCCTTTGGAGAAGGGCTGTTTGTCCCAATTTCTGGATGAAGTGGGGTTAATGGATCTGTGGAGGACGCAGAATCTGGGAGTCCAGCAATATTCTTGCTACTCAACCTCGCATCCTACGATCTCCAGGATAGATATGGCCCTGGGAAATGACAGAGTGCTACAGATTATGTAAAAAATCATATATTGGCCAAGGGGGATATTGGACCACTCCCCAATAGTGATTACAAGTGAAAATAAGGGGGAAAAAAACCCAGAAGGAGTGGAAAATAAACCCATATTGGTTTGAATTAATAAAAAAAAAAAACGATGGGGTCCTACCTAAGGTGAGAGAGTTTGTAGAAATTAATGAAGGTACGGTGTCGGCTGGGATGCTATGGGACACCCTAAAGGCTTTTCTCAGGGGTGTCCTAATACAACAGGTGGCCAAATATAATAAAGTTGCTACGGTCTGGGAGGAAAAAATCAGAAGAGAGGTGCTTGAGGCCAAAAACAACTATATAATAAATCCAACACCCGGAGGGAAACAATATGGTTAGACAAACAACGAGAGTATAAGATAGCAATTATGCAGAATGCTGAGAATAGGCGACTCATCCAGCGGCAGTCCTCCTTTGTAGAGGGCGAAAGCACAGGAAAGATGCTGGCACAGCTGGTGAAGTCTAATTCCCCTCCATCTACTATTCTTACTATTAGGTCTACAGGAGGAGAGATAATTTCAAATACTACAAAGACAGTGCAAACATTTAAGGATTATTATAAAAATCTTTATACTGCTCAGAAAAAGGGAGGGGAGGGCATGATGGAGGACTTCCTGGGGAACCTGGAACTTCCGACCATTACGCAAGAGGAACGAGACGAACTAGAATCCCCAATAACACTTGCAGAACTCCAACAGGCAGTAGGTAGTAGGGCAAACCAAAAATCTCCTGGCCCTGATGGGCTCCCAACCGAGGTGTATAAATATTATGGTGACATATTAATCCCAGAGTTGCTAAAGGCATTGGAGGGGGCAGCCAGGGGTGGGCATCTGCCCACTTCAATGTTAGAAGCAACTATCACAGTTCTACAGAAAGAAGGGAAGGACCCCCGAGATGTAGCTGCATATAGGCCAATCTCTCTTCTTTGTTCTGATGCCAAGATCCTGACCAAGGTCCTGGCTGCCAGGTTAAATAGTGTTATCTCCAAACTGGTCCACCCAGATCAGGCGGGATTTATAGCTAATAGATCCACAAGTACGAATATTAAAAGGGCATTTTTAAATTTACAATCCCCAACGGAGAACGAGGGATCAAGAGCCATATTGTCACTGGATGTGACTAAAGCTTTTAACAGTGTGGAGTGGGGATATATTTGGCGGGTAAACATAATATAAATTTGGATTCAGTCCCTCTTTCACCGTCTGGATTAAAATGCTTTATGATAGGCCCAAGGCAAGATTAAAAATTAACAATGAATTTTCGAACTGGATAGAATTAGAGAGGAGGACAAGACAGGGGTACCCATTGTCTCCCTTGCTCTTTGCTTTGGCAATGGAACCTTTGGATATCTCTATAAGAAGGAGCTCTGAGCTAACAGGCTTTCAGAGAAAGATGGGTGAAGAAAGAATCGCATTGTACGTGGATGATATTCTGCTGTTCCTGGTAGATATGGGTCAGTCATTGACAAGGGCAATGAGCATAGTTGAGGTATTTGGTAGTTTCACAGGGCTGGAGATAAATTGGGAGAAATCTGAGATCCTACCAATAGACTCCATTAGTAGTTAAATAATACCAGGTATCCCTCAGCTGGCAGTGGTGGACACATTAAAATACCTAGGGATCTCTATGACGAAATACCCTAACCAATTTATAAGTAAAAATCTTATACCACTTTTGGCCAAATTTAAACAAAAAAATTGGTATCTAGAAATGACTTCTATTATTAGTGGCAGAAAGATGTAGTCTAATAAAAGTGATCTGGATGCCACAAATATTGTATGTTTTGCACAACTCCCCAGTGTGGATATGCAAGAAGTGGTTTAATAAAATTGAGAGCCTTTTCAGGGAACTAATATGGAAAGGGGGACATGCTAGGATTCGTCTCCGTACTCTTCAGCTCCCGGTGGGGGATGGTGGTTTTGTTCTACCCCACCCCGAGCGTTATTATTTATCTTCACAACTGCAGCAGTTAATGGGATGTGGTGTTCCAAATAGAGGTACTCCCAATGGTAGAATATTATTAATAGGTGCTTTAGATAACAAATTAATTGAAGCGCTAGAGGCGGATTCTTTTCACTATAAGTATCCAACAATTAAAATGATAATTAAAATTTGGAAAATAGTTAAAAAGCAGATGAGATACAATGGGTTCTTTGAATATACCCCCCATTTGGAACAACAGTAACCTGCAGGAAATTCTCCGGATAGGAAAAGCCAGAGACTGGGAAAAACAAGACATTAAAAGGCTGAGACAACTTTATATGGGTAATATTCTTAAATAATTCTCGGTGCTGAAACATGAATTTAATATACCGCAGAGCTCATTCTTTACTTATTTACAGCTAGGACACGCCCTTGACACTTAATTCAGGAATCATCCCTTATGCCGCGTACATACGGTCGGACTTTTTGGCTTGGCTACAAAAGTCAGACAGCCCATCCGACAGACTTTCAACGGACTTTTGGTGGACTTTAGGCGGACTTGCGGCAGACTTTCTAACGAACGGACTTGCCTACATACGATCACACAAAAGTCCGACTGATTCATACGTGATGATGTACACCAGACTAAAATAAGGAAGTTGATAGCCAGTAGCCAATAGCTGCCCTAGCGTGGGTTTTTGTCCGTCGGACTAGCATACAGACGAGCGGATTTCTGGGTCCGGCGTAGTTACGAAGTAAAGATTTGAAGCATGTTTCAAATCTAAAGTCCGTCAGATTTGCGGCTGGAAAAGTCAGCTGAAAGTCCGGGGAAGCCCACACACGATCGGATTGTCAGCCGGCTTTAGTCCGTCGGCGTCCGTCGGACTTTTGTAGACGAAAAGTCCGACGGGGTGTACGCGGCATAAGAGTGGAAAGAAACACCCCTCTTTGAAAGCATACTACAGGTGGGACCCACTAAGGGCCTAATATCTGAAATATATGGGCAAATAAGCAAAGAAGTTAATAGTGGGGGGATACTCCATTCTGAAATAGCAAAATGGGAGGAGGGCAATAACACATGAGCAGTGGAGGAGAATTTTAGAGATGGGCTCGTTGGTATCAATCTCCCCCCACAGAAAATATTGCATTTGATGATGTTAAATAGAGCCTATTACACCCTTAAGCAGCTTTTTAGGACCTGACCTGACGATAGATGCCACAGATGTCAGGGGACTGGGGACCTCATACACATGATGTGGAGATGCCCCAAGCTGTTCCGATATTGGGAAGAGGTGATCAATAGCATGAGAGATATATTCAGAATTACATTGGAGAGGGAGGCCATAGTATGTATACTTGGGTATAGGCGGGAACTTGGTAAGAGGAAGAGCACTACAGTAGCAATTCTGAGATACTTGATCCAAGCTAGGAAAATGATCACATTAAGATGGCAATCAAAGACATCCCCCACAGTAAGAGACTGGACTGGCACAGTAAATGAAACCCTCTGTACAGAAAGAGTAATGTATACAAAGAGAGGTAATCTTAAGGAATTCAATAAGAAGTGGAAGCCTTGGCTGGAAAAAATGGGTCACCCCGAGTGTAAAAAGCATAATAGAACTGTTACAGTTGATCTGTAAGGGAAAGGAAACACAAGATTAAATGGGAATAATCAGCCAACCACAATGTGGTAAACTATAGGTAGTATAAAAATAGTTTGATAAACCTGTCACAGGAATTTAAACACAAGTATTTTTGTAAAGGAGGAGGGGGGGTGGGTAAAGGGGGGAGGAATTAAGGTGTCAACACTAAGTTTATAATATTGGAAAAGGGTGTAGAAAGGGGGTTTAGGGTGGTGCCTACCCCTGTGGTTTTCTGATTTTTATTCTTATTTTTCTGTTTTCTTTTTGAACTTCCACCCCCGTGTAATTATTAGCCTTAATCTGGTAGATAAGACAATGTTTACTTGATCTGTATTTATGGAATTTGTGAAAATTTTAAAAATTGAATAAAGAATAAAGTATAAAAAAAAAAAAAATTAGCAGCAGTACAAGCAACTTCCTGTAGGGGCGTGATGTCATTCCTGTGTGCTGGCCACCACTTTCGGGAACCAGATATGCCCCATGGGTACATATCTCCGCGCACACAGCAGCTGCGCATCTCACATACACAACAGTCGCAGATCTAGCTGCAGGAACCCATTTTTTAGGGAAATGAATAGTAAAGCAGATGCAGATTTCCAGGACTGGACTAACAAATGTTTCTAGTGAAAGGCAACTGGTGTTTTCTATTAAACAAGTTCTAAATGGGCCATTGACATACATCACAGTTGAACTTGGAAATGTGTCTTTTGCAAAGTTAAACTAAATTAAATCCTTTCTTATTTTAGCTTGGGGATAGAGTGCAGAGGGATTAGAAGTCTTGTCAGTTTTTGGGGTGTCTTCCCCCCGATAGGGTGAAGACACCTCACAAATTTTGCCACTTTCCACTTTCTCCTTCAAATGTATTCACTTCCTGTCACATAGCCAGACAGGAAGTGAGGGTAAAACCCTACCAATGTCTTTCCTTGGGGACACACAGGTCAATCTAAATAGTTTCCCCATTAGGTAAATAGCACTCTAGCATTTTTCTGTGTACACCCCAAATTACTAGGTATCTTGGACTTTGGGGTTTATTTACTAAAGGCAAATCCACTTTGCACTACAAGTGCACTTGGAAGTGCAGTTGCTGGAGATCCGAGGGGGACATGCAAGGAAAATAAAAAAATAGCATCTCTGCTTCTACATGAAGCCAATTTTCAGAAAAGAGACACAAAGCCCAACCTAAAAAAGACAAGCAGGGGTTTTAACACTCACTTGGTTTCCCTCAAATGCCCACAATTAGAATAGGATTGTCTTGAGATAGATTTTAGCTCAGTGCTCTAAATCAGTGCTTCTCAAACCTGTCCTCAAGTACCCCCAACAGGCCATGTTTGCAGGTTTCCCTTCATCTTGCACAAGTACTTTAAATCACAGTCAATGGCTTGGTATTTTGGCCAGCTATTTTAGCTAAGATAAATTCCCAAAACATGTTCTAAAATGGAAAATTGAATATTTTCCTCTCTGTAATTTTCCTTTCCTGGTGCCTTTCCATGGCAGCATATGCACAATCCATGCATATGCTGCCATGAAGGCACCAGGAAAGTAGCTTTTAGACAAATCACTTTTTTTGTTTTGCTATGCCAATCAGCCTAGTTAAGCTGGAGCTGGGAAGTCTGAAAATCTTTTGGATGGAAATTAACAAAACACATAAACATGTGCTACTAATTTTATTGGTCAACAAAACAGGACTTGGAAAAGAGCAAGGAAAGCAAAAAACACATGTATGTTAATTTGAGACACTAACATAATATGGTTTTGAGGTCTGACCATTTTGCATAGGATATTAACAGGAGTTAAAAGGACTGCGCCCACTAATGGACAGTCTCTTAAGGATTTAAACATTTATTAGTCACATCTTGAGGAAGATTTTGCAAATAATGCAGCACAGACAATTAAATCAAAGTGAAACTAACAACCTCCTAATGACACACATTGACAACATCACAAATATTTCAGTGCAAAACATACAAACACACACACTCACTTTGCGTGCTAATGAGGTAATTGAAAAAACACGCACAGTCCATGAAACAAACAAAATGCACGTTCACCCAATGTAGAGACAGAACTTCAAAAGGAGGAGTGCCTTTACAAATGTGAAATTGATTAAAAGATAGTAACTTGGGGGGGCTTAATCTGCCTGTAAATTGGTACATCTGTAGCATGTATCCAAAATGCTGCTTCAAAGATGTATGGCTTTAGAGAAAACTTACAAATCTACATCCCAACCAGTGGGGGTAAAAAATAGATTGTCTGTAGTCACTCTCATCAAGATTCCAAGGTAAGTAATTAAATACTCTTACCGACTGAGATGGACAGACATGTCATACGACAGTGGGTCAAAGGGGCTCAGACTCCTGTATGGTCTTGATGTTGTACTCAGGAAAGAGTTGGGCGGGTCCAATATGTTGTCCTCAACCCCTGGTTTCCGAGCTCCACAAGCAGTCTGTGGTCCAAGTAGATGTTACCCAGATATGATTCCTCTTTGGCTCCAGAGACCAAACATATGGAAAAAGAAAAGGGAGGACTCCGGATGGTGCAGGTCAAACCAGTTGGTTTATTAATATATGTCATGGGTTGACAATGACAACATACCATGAACTTTGTTCGTTTGAGTGTTAGCAGCCCTTTTTCACTACATATCCTTTTATTTTACTTGTAGCGCAGTCTTTTCCCCACTTCTTTAATCACATGAATGGACTTTCATTGTTTACAAATATTTGTTTTATTTGCATATTGATTTTCATTATCACATTGACAGTGCAACTTTTTGTTTACTTTATCTGTTTTATGGTGTGTACATACATATGAGTGCAGCTGTTGGGTCATTTAATTATAATAATCATTGAATCACTGAGTGCAGAATTTAATTTTTTTTATATTCATTTTATCTGCCACCACAGCAGAGGGACTCATAGTTATTAATGGAACACAAATGCAGTGATTACTGCACTTCTGTTCCATTGACACTTCCTCTATCTTAGTAGCCTCCTTACAGACATAGAGCTGGAGGAAGAAAAGGATGGACTTAGGCTGGTCACATACGGTGCAAATTTCTTTCCTGAAACCACAGATAGTGCTTACAGTGGAATATCTCCTGCCAAGCTATTGTCTGCTTCTAGTGGGGGGGGGGGGGAGCTGGGGTCGGAGTGGGAAGCCGTCCTCGCCGGGAGAAGACAGTGATTATTGCTAGTGGCTAGAGCAGCCACTAGTAGGATAATCATAGAAGAATCCAGCAGACTGGTTGTACTCAAGTTGATCAATAAACTTGATGCATTCAGCCTGCTCATTAACGGTTTGATCCGTGTATGGCCAGCCTCATGCCCTGTACACATGATCGGACATTGATCGGACATTCCGACAACAAAATCTATGGATTTTTTCTGACGGATGTTGGCTCAAACTTGTCTTGCATACACACGGTCACACAAAGTTGTTGGAAAATCTGATCGTTCTGAACGCGGTGACGTAAAACACGTACGTCGGGACTATAAATGGGGCAGTAGCCAATAGCTTTCGTTTCTTAATTTATTCTGAGCATGCGTGAAACTTTGTGCGTCGGATTTGTGTACACACAATTGGAATTTCTGACAATGGATTTTGTTGTTGGAAAATTTTATAGCCTGCTCTCAAACTTTGTGTGTTGGAAATTCCGATGGAAAATGTGTGATGGAGCCCACACACGGTCGGAATTTCCGACAACAAGGTCCTATCACACATTTTCCGTTGGCAAATCCAACCGTGTGTTCAGGGCATAAGACTTAAAGTGATGATTGATGACTCCAAAAGAGAGGAATGTATCCCCAGTGGAGTGCTGAGGAATGTTCATGTACAGTTGATAAAAAAAAAGGTGAAATAACAATTATCTTGGTATTAGCAAATTCCAGCTGCCCCCTTTAAAATCTTTAAGAAAAGGTCAAGCCATCCAATCCAATTTAGTTAAGACATACTTTATGCCCTTAAAAAGTGCAACATCTGACAATTTTGAGCACCAGATATCATCCCATTCATTTTTACCATGCATACGAGAGGCTTCACCTTTACTCACCCCCATTTAGGATATGCTACACAGATTAAAGGATATCACCCATGTCAAAGTTCCAATGCCATACATATTTTAAAATTACCTTGTATACTCTACTGTGTGGAGAAAATTACTAAAAAACTTAAAAGACAGGCTAGCTCAACATAAGTATTTGATCCATAGCATTTCATCTTAGTTGCATATAGCACAGACATTTGCACAACATGAGCATTCAATGGGATTGATTTATTAAAGGCAAATATGCTGTTCACTTTGCAAGGGAATTTTTCACAAAGCTTAGTGAATGAGTTGAAGCTCTGCTGACTTCCATCATACAATCATGTGCATTCAAAAATGCAGCATTTTTTTCTTGCAAATTATTGGGAATTATTATTATACAGGTTTATTGATACATAGATATAAATTATATCACAATAAACATTGGTTAAAACAATATTAAGCTGATTTATAATATATAAATCCATACACAAGCAAATTTTCTCCACATTAACTAAGCTCTGGGAAAATTCCCTTGCAACTTGAACAAAATATTTGCTTTTAGTAAATCAACCCCATAGAGTATGGTGCTATAGGCTAAGAAGATTAACCCTGAGGAGTGTGGGGAGGTTTGACTTGTAATCCTTACTAATATTACTGGGAGGTATCTGTGAGGTATATACATGAAAAGTAGATACTACTAGAATGACCAGTTACAAACAGGTTTAAAGGATAAGTTCACCTTTTGGAAAATGTTCCATCCATATTTAAAGTGAAACATGTAATGTGTTCTAGAAGCCACAGCCTCTCCCCCTTTCCTCCCCCTCCCAGTTACAGTGAGTGGGAAACTTCTCTTGGCGCCCGCCCAAATCACAGTTTCCTGTGAATGACTTGAACTACAACTACCACAAATTTACATAAAATGTGATCTGGAAACACCATATTTGGTGATGTACCACCACCCCAAATTCAATATATACACAATATCTACTACATTTGCCCTGGGGACTTTAAATGAGGTAAATCACCCGCAAAAACATGTTATAATTGATCCACATGATTACAGGTTTATTGATACATACATATAAATTTTAATCGCAATAAAAATTGGTTAAAATATTATTAAGATGATTTATAATATATTAATCAATACACAATTTCCAATGTTATTGTACACCTATGTTTAAATATTGAAATATGAGTATATAGCAAGCTGCATCTGGAAACTCAATGTGTTTCGCAATCACTGTTCGCTTCCTCAGGAGTAGATGCAAAATATGCATCTATAAAGTATAATATTGATGTAAAAAAGTGTTGTGCCAAATATTGATATCACAAAATCAAGCCGATTATACAATGAGGCCAACAAATAGCCTCACTACTTACAAATCAGCTTAAACGTGGCAGGGCTTGAGAATAAAAGTCATCAGGTAAGCCTATCCTGGGAGCTGTGGCAGTATGGCCCATAAGGACCAGAGGGGCAAATAGAAGACAGGTACAGTGCTGGAAAAGTCCATGTACTGGAATCCTTGGTTGCACCCGCAGTAAATGCCAATGAGTTACTGTGAAAAATAGGAAGATAGAGAATAATGGGTGTTTAAAGACAGTCTCTTAGTATACCTTATTTCACCAAATATAAAGCATATTCTAAAAAAATTATATCTTTATTATAAAGCCTTAAAAATATACATAGGATGAGGAATACAGTCCCACTATACATCATATAAAACCAAAATGGCAAAAGTCAGTGGGATAGAAGAGATTCCTATGTGATTTGTGGTCGCAGCCTCTTCTTCAGGGCTCCAACAGCTCTTCATCTGACAAAGCGTATGATATTAAAAGTCAAATAGACATAATGAGTCAAAACATATTATATGCATACATAGTTATAAATAAACTCAAACCCCCTGCCCCATGGAAAAAGGGGACAACCCACAAAAAGAAAAAAAACACAATTGTGCATACCATACCTAGTGAGTATGTTGCATCCGTTTAGGCTATGGGGAGGCATATATTGGAATCCAGGACAAGGATGAAGACCCATGAGGATGGTGGAAGCCAAAGAGACTGGGAAGGGCTGCCAGTGATCACATATAATACACTAGGGAAATATATGACCATAAAACAATCACCAAACAAAAATAAAACCATAGCTTTACCCACTGAATGTTATGTATAGGGAAATATGCTGAAACAATAGTCAAAAAATCTATATTGTACATAAAGATCTAAATACATTAAAAACATCATCAAAAACACTAACCTCCACACAAATATGATGTATAAATGGCTTTCACAGTATTCCCATCAGTGTATGGCAGTAATGGCCGCATCTCCAAGCAAGGCTAAAAATAGAGTAACTAGAGACCATCAGGTATAAAGGGAGTCATTTTAAGTGCCCTTTCCTGAACTATGAACAAGTCCAACACTTACCATCAAAAACAAAAGCTAGCAAAAAAGGGGGAGGCTTCAAGCTGTTCACCAATATATCTGGGTTGCTCCTAGAAATCCAGTCATGTCCAAGAGAGTGTCTCTGCCTCCCAAGGACCCCATTCACATAAAACGCCCCTAACAAGGCAGACCCTCTAAATAGAACAAATGGGCTGGCCTATCAGGGCTGAGTGAGCCCTCTACCTATTGGTGGAAAGCAACATAAAATATATGCATCTTACACCACCAGGAAAAACAGGATGTTTACACAAAAAATGTATGAGAAGTCTCTAATCACTCAACAGTATCTTCAGTATTGTCTTTTCAGGGCATGACTCCCCAGAGGAACAGGGGAACAGCATGCGTAGCACGTAAAAATCCTCAAAGGTCTGGTGGTAGTGAGTCACATGGTGCACTTGAATATAGTCATACACCTATCTCAATTAAACATAATGACCCCCCCTTCGGGGAAAGTAACTTTGACAAAATACATAAATACAAGGGTGTCAATAGTAGTGATGGTTATACAAGGAGAAAGGATACTCATGGGTCCAAGAGCCCTCAAACACAATGTATTTATATAGATGATGATTTTTTAGAGCTGCCCTCCACCAACAAGACCCCACAGACTCATATGGCACAGGAGTTTTTAAAATTGGGCTTAATTTTTTGCCCTATGACAAACATGGACCATTTTGATCTGGTAAATGATCTTAACCTGTTTACATGAAAACTGAATTTTTATTTCAATTTGAGGGCCCAAACTACAAATGTAAGGAACTACTGCTAGAGGGCACCATATCTTGGTGCCGCGACTACTCACGCTCCAGATACAGAGCATTAAAGATGCTTAACGAATTAGAAAGAGAGAGCAGTGACATTATTTTGAAGCATTGTTAAAAGATGAGCAGATTGAACAGGTAGAGAATCCACCATCTGAGTTGGAACAATGCACAGTGAGTTATAAAAATAGATCAACAAGTTTCCCCACCTAAAGTAATGCACACATTCATCTCTTTTTACAACCGGTTAAGAGCGACATTGAAAAATTTGACAGTAGAAGTTTTAAAAAGTCTAGTCTTGGCAGGGACGAATAGGAGGCATTGATGAAATTGCAGGAACATTGCAATCTTATCATTAATATGGGCCGAACACCCCCTGTTCGGTTCATACCAGAACTCCTGAAACGAGAAAAAGTTCTGACCCGAAGGGTGAACCCTATTAAAGTCTATGGGACCTGAATTTGAAAAATCAAAAGTCCCAATTTTGAAGGCTAATATGCAAGTTGGCCACAAAAAGGATATGTGGGTCTGGGTACTGGCCTGGGGGACATGTATCAATGCAGACATTTTTTTGATAAAAAGATTGTTTTTACAGGAGCAGTGGTTTTATTAAACTTAAAGTGCAATAATAAAAATGAAAAATCCTTTATATAGTGCCTGGGGGTCCCCTTAGTCTGCCTGTAAAGTGGTACATCTGTAGCATGTATAGAACCTTCTGCAGCAAAACTGACATTTCTAAACAAAAAAATGAATCAAATTACATTTAAACTGTGGGCAATACAATAACATTGCCGCCAATAGAAAAATGTAAAAAAAAATGGCATAGGGAACCCATGCCAAATTTTTTTGAAAAAATGGCGTGTGCCCCCCCAAGCTCCATACCAGACCCCTATTCAAGCAAGCAGCCTGGCAGGCCAGGAAAGGGCTGAGGATAAGTGAGGACCCTCCCTCCTGAACCATACCAGGCCACATACCCTCAACAAGAGGGGTGGGTGCTATGGGGCGGGGGGGCTCTGCCCCCTGCCCCAAAGCACCTTGTCTCCATGTTGATAGGGACAAGGGCCTGGGCTGTGGTTGTAGGGATATGCGGGCAAGGGGCTTAACAGAATCTGGAAGTCCCCTTTAACAAGGGGGCCCCAGATCCCCCCCATGTGAATCAGTATGTGGTACATAGTACCCCTACCCATGCACCAAAAAAGTGTCAAGAGTATTAAAAATGCAGAGACAGTTTTTGACAGATCCTTTATTAAAAAATAAAAAACAGTGCCCCCAATGTAAATCCATAGTCAATCACGACGCCCACTGCACCGCCAAACCCAAAAAAGAAAAAAGAAAATTGCTGCACTGTCAACTAAGACAAACCACCGAATAGTGACATCACCTGGTGACGCCGCCCCTTTGTGATATGACCGACCCAGCATGCACCAGTCAGTGATGTCACAAGACAGGCAGTGCCACCAAGTGGCTCCATCCCTTACCTATATTAGAACTACCAAAACAGTAAGCCATCTCATTCCCATAGGGGGATCTGGGGTCCCCCTTGTTAAAGGGGGGCTTTCAGATTTCGATAAGCCCCCTGCCCGCAGACCCCCACAGCCAGAGCCTAGGGTTGTGGGGATGAGGCCCTTGTCCCCTTTAACATGTGGACAAGGTCCTTTGGGGTGGGGGAGCAGAGCCACACCAGCCCAAAAGCATCCACCCTCCCATGTTGAGGGCCTGTGGCCTGGTAAGGTTCAGGAGGAGGGGCACTCGCTCATCCCCTCCTTTCCTGTCCTGCCGGGCTGCTTGCTCGAGAAAGGGTCTGGTATGTATTTTGGGGGGGCCCCATGCTATTTAATTTTTTTTTGCCATGGGGTTCCCCTGACAATCTATACCAGCACCCCGTAGATGAATAGTGGCGCTACTCCCCTGGTCGTAGGAGTGAAACAAACATTAAAAAACACCCTAGTGTTGATGAGTGAATTAAATGTGCTCTAAATGACAATGGAAAAATCCCAAACACATATGTGAATAAAAAATGATGAAATACAACATAAATAGGAGCACCAATCAATGATGCAATGTGATATCACTGAAAAATGAATGTGAAACAAACCCCCTGGTGCAATATGACACTGCACCGAGGTGGCTAAGTAAACATAAATTATATCTGCCAACTAATAAAAGGACACTGAAAAGAATGCAAATTACAAAAAAATGTAATAAACCCAAAAAAATGATTTTCTTGGTATATAAAGTGACAATGTAATAAATAATTGGTGCTCCTATTTATGTTGTATTTCATAATTTTTTATTCACATATGTGTTTAGGATTTTTCCATTGTCATTTAATGCACATTTAATTCACTCATCAACACTAGGGTGTTTTTAATTGCTTGTTTCACTCCCACGACCAGGGGAGTAGTGCCACTATTCAACTACGGAGTGTTTTCAGATCACAATATTCCTTTTTTAAGTGGCAGCTCACAATAGTTTTAATATTCAGAGCGCAGTGGTGGAAGGACAGGTGTGGGCGGTTTTTACTTTTTTACTTGTTCATCTACAGTTTTTATAATCTATACCAGCACTAAAACAAGCTTAGCCCGTGGGACTTTACATGAGGTGATCATAACAAGTGAATAGAGTAAACTAATCTCAAGGTTTATTGAAATTGCAAAAACATCATCATAAATAAGCAAGGGCATAAAAACAACATGAAGCAAATAGCTTACAACTAGGGATGAGCTTCGAGTTCGAGTCAAACTCATGTTCGACTTGAACAGCGGCTGTTCGCCAGTTCGCCAAACAGCGAACAATTTGGAGTGTTCGCGGCAAATTCGAAAGCCGCAGAACAGCCTTTAAAAGTCTATGGGAGAAATCAAAAGTGCTAATTTCAAAAGCTTATATGCATGGTATTGTCATAAAAACTGTTTGGGGTCCTGGGTCCTGCCCCAGGGGACATGGATCAATGCAAAAAAAAGTTTTAAAACGGACGTTTTTTCGGGAGCAGTGATTTTAATAATGCTTAAAGTGAAACAATAAAAGTGTAATATTCCCATACCTGGGGGGTGTCTATAGTATGCCTGTAAAGAGGCGCATGTTTCCAGTGTTTAGAACAGTCTGACAGCAAAATTACATTTCAAAGGAAAAAAAGTCATTTAAAACTACTTGCGGCTATTAATGAATTGCCGGTCCGACAATACACATAAAAGTTCATTGATAAAAACGGCATGGGAATTCCCCACAGGGGAACCCCGAACCAAAATTTAAAAAAAAAAAATGACGTGGGGGGTCCCCCTAAATTCCATACCAGGCCCTTCAGGTCTGGTATGGATATTAAAGGGAACCCTGGCCCAATTTTTTTTTAAAATGGCGTGGGGTCCCCCTCAAGATCTATACCAGACTCTTCAGGTCTGGTATGGATTTTAAGGGGAACCCCGCGCCAAAATTAAAAAAAAAATTGGCATGGGGTCCATACCCCAAAAATCCATACCAGACCCTTATCCGAGCAAGCAACCTGGCAGGCCGCAGGAAAAGAGGGGGGAGGAGAGAGCGCCCCCCCTCCTGAACCGTACCAGGCCACATGCCCTCAACATTGGGAGGGTGCTTTTGGGTAACCCCCCAAAACACCTTGTCCCCATGTTGATGGGGACAAGGGCCTCATCCCCACAACCCCTGCCCTGTGGTTGTGGGGGTCTGCGGGCGGGGGGCTTATCGGAATCTGGAAGCCCCCTTTAACAAGGGGACCCCTAGATCCCGGCCCTCCCCCCTGTTTGAAATGGTAAGGGGGTACAAAAGAACCCTTACCATTTCACAAACAACTGTCAAAAATGTTAAAAATGACAAGAGACAGTTTTTGACAATTCCTTTAAATGCTTCTTCTTTCTTCTATCTTCTTTCTTCTATCTTCTATCTTCCTTCGGATTCTTCCTCCAACTTCTTCTGCCACAGGGAAGTCCCCGTCAAGTCCCCGTGCGTCAGAGGGGGCGGGGTCACCGGGTGGCCCCACCCTCCGTTATATAAGAACCGTCAGAAGAGGAGAAGCGTCACACAGCGGGAGCTTCCCTCCATGCCATCATGGATGCGGAGCGACCCGGAGAAGAATATGAAGAGAAGAAGATGCAGCAGAGGAGATGCCGGACGAGAACACCAGAGGAAGAACCAGAAGAACCAGAAGAAGAAGTAGATGGAGGAAGAAACCGAAGGAAGATAGAAGATAGAAGATAGAAGAAAGAAGATAGAAGGAAGAAGAAGCATTTAAATAAAGGGATTGTCAAAAACTGTCTCTTGTCATTTTTAACATTTTTGATAGTTTTTTTGTGAAATGGTAGGGGTACTTTTGTACCACCTTACCATTTCACACAGGGGGGAGGGCTGGGATCTGGGGGTCCCCTTGTTAAAAGGGGCTTCCAGATTCCGATAAGCCCCCCGCCCGCAGACCCCCACAACCACCGGGCAAGGGTTGTGGGGATGAGGCCCTTGTCCCCATCAACATGGGGACAAGGTGTTTTGGGGGGCTACCCCAAAGCACCCTCCCAATGTTGAGGGCATGTGGCCTGGTACGGTTCAGGAGGGTGGGCACTCTCTCGCCCCCCCCCTTTTCCTGCGGCCTGCCAGGTTGCGTGCTCGGATAAGAGTCTGGTATGGATTTTTGGGGGACCCCACGCCAATTTTTTTAAAATTTTGGTGCGGGGTTCCCCTTAAAATCAGTACCAGACCTGAAGGGTCTGGTATAGATTTTGAGGGGGACCCCACGTCATTTTTTAAAATTTTGGCCGGGGTTCCCTTTAATATCCATACCAGACCTGAAGGGCCTGGTACGGAATTTAGGGGGACCCCCCAAGTCATTTTTTTTTTAAATTTTGGTTCGGGTTTCCCCTGTGAACTTATCAATGAACTTTTATGTGTATTGTTGGACCGGCAATTCATTAATAGCTGCGAGTAGTTTTAGTAGTTTTGCTATCAGACTGTTCTAAACACTGGAAACATGCGCCCCTTTACAGGCATACTATAGACACCCCCCCGGGTACGAAATTTAAAGGAATATTACACTTTTATTGTTTCACTTTAAGCATTATTAAAATCACTGCTCCCGAAAAAACGACCGTTTTTAAAACTTTTTTTTGCATTGATCCATGTCCCCTGGGGCAGGACCCAGGTCCCCAAACACTTTTTATGACAATAACTTGCATATAAGCCTTTAAAATGAGCACTTTTGATTATTCGCGTTCGTGTCCCATAGGCTTTAATGGTGTTCGTGTGTTCAAGCAAATTTTTTGCCTGTTCGCAAGTTCTGGTGCGAACCGAACAGGGGGTGTTCGGCTCATCCCTACTTACAACCATAGACATGTTTGATACAATGATGGAAGTACAAAGTATGCATATACAGCTGTATACTCAATGCATTTCGTGAGCTCTCCCAAAGTGCCTGGTACAGACTGGGGGGAACCCGCGCTGTTTTTGTCCCTTTTTTATTGTCGGCAATGGTTTTTTTTATTCAGCTGTCAGAGGAAAAGCCCCATGACAGCTGATGACTCATCGGTTTTTAAGGACACCACGGCCGGCTTCCTGGCCCCATTAATTAATAACCAGCTTTTCACTGCACCCTTATTGGGCAAAGCTTTGACCATTCAAGGCTTAGAATGCACTGTGCAGTGCACAGTGCATTGCAGGGCATTCGGCGGGGGGGGGCGAACACCCGCTGAACACCCTGCAAATTCAGGCGAACAGGCGACATTCAGGCTGAATCTTTGCTTGGACCAAACTGTTTGCCTAACTCTATCGTTAAGCCCTCCGACAAGGAGGGAAATATTCTCCTGATGACGCAGGATCAATACATACACACGTGTGAAAAGATTTTGGCCAATCCAGCGTGGTATAGAAAAATCTCCCCCATCACTGTCTACAACTTTTTTCCAAGAAGCTTTTCTCAAAGTGGTAGATAACACATATAGACAGCAGACTTTTACTAAGGAAACATAGGATTTCCTGAAAATTACATATCTTGTCACACCAACTTTTTATGAACTACCCAAAACACATAAGGACCCACATAACCCTCCAGGGTGGTCCATCATCTCTGGAATCAACAGTCTAACATCCAAGGCCAGTAGATTAGGGGGTCATCATTTGTGGCCTCATATAGAAAGTTTGCCAACTTATCTCTCATAGAAAAGATGTTTGCTTTCCAAAATATGGTCATTTTGTGGGTAATTTTATTGTCCTGGTTCTCCAGGGCCTTAAAAAATGTGATAGATATTTAGAAAATGAGATATTTAATTTATGCCCCTGGAAAGCCTAAAGGTACTCCCTGGATCTTGGACCTGTGGCAAGGCTGTGAAAAAGTCTCACACATGTGGTATCGCCATATTTAGGGGGAGTAGCAGAATGTGTTTTGGGGTGTATTTGCAAGTATGCCTATGACTTGTGTAAGAAATAACTTGTTAATGTGACAATTTTGTAAAAAATATAAAAAAAAAATTGTGAGAAATAATTTACAATTTCAAAAAACTCACCATGCCTCTTACTAAATTCTCTGGACTGTCTACTTTCCAAAAATAAGTAATTTGGGAGTATTTGTACAGTCCTGGCATTTTAGTACCTCAAGAAACTAAACTTGGCATAGCATATAGACTCTATAATTTTCACACAGACCAAATAATATTCACAGATTTGGGTTATTTTTACCAAAGAAATGTAGCAATATAAGACTCCTTTCACACTGGGGCACTTTTCAGGTGTTTTTGTGCTAAAAATAGCACATGTAAAGTGCCTGAAAAGTGCCTCTCAAGCCACCCCAGTGTGAAAGTACAAGTGCTTTCACACTGAGGCGGTGCATTTACAGGATGGGGAAAAAAAGTCCTGCAAGCAGCATATTTGTGGCGGTGGGGGAGCGGTGTATACACTGCTCCTCCACCGCCCCTGCCCATTGAAATGAATGGGCAGCGCTGCTGAAGTGCCTGCAAAGTGCTTCGGCAGTGCCGCTACATGGGCGCTATTAACCCTTTCCTCGGCCACAAAGTGCCACTATAACAGCGGTAAAGCACCGCTAAAACCACTTATCCGCTAATGCCTGCACCACCCCAGTGTGAAAGGGGTCTAAATGTTGGCCTAAATTTATGAAGAAAAATGACTTATTAGTGAAATGGTATGATAGAAACAAAGACATTTTTGGTTTTTTTTGCTTATATAACAGAAAAAAAGCCCAGTGGTGATTAAATACCACAAAAATAAAGGTCTATTTGTCTCACAAAAATGATAAAAATGTTGTTTGGGTGCAGTGTTGCTTGACTGAGTAATTGTCATTCAAAATGTGAGAGCACTGAAATCTACACATTGGCCTGGGCAGTAGAGGGGTAAAAGTGATCAGTATTGAAATGATTAAATGCTGTCCATTTGGGGGGGGAGGAATAAAACATTGAAATGTTTGCCCTCTAACCCTTTGTAATAAAACAAATACATACAAAAACATTGTAATTATGTCAGAACATTTTATCGGTATATTTGTTATTCAAAAGAAAAGGTGGCACTCATGTGGCTTGAAAGGTGATAAGGTTCATTTTAACATTTCAACATGGCACATGTGCCTCACTGAAACATCAAAATGACTTATTGCTGAGCGTACACCTTTCAGGCACCATGAGTTCCTCCTTTTCTTTTGGATTATACAGTTACAGTATATATATTATGCTTTGCTGAGCACCTGGGCCCATTTGCTCTCATATATGTGTGCAGTGGCAACCATTGGACTATACAATATATTTGTAAATATATATTGCAAAAGAATATCTATTTTTTCGTTGAACTGGTTATTATGTGAAATCTCTGCAATGTAGGAGTGCGTTATGATTTTCCATGATATTATCTCATTCCAAATCACACTAGTACTAATTGCATGAAATGTGTAAATTTATTGCATTTACAGATTATTTTCCATCTGTATAGAGGTTCCATTGGGATCCTATTTTATAACATCTTTTGCTTATTAACCCATGTGTGCTGGACTGTGTAAATTGCATCTGTTCAATACCACTTTTCTACATACTTACAATTGTGCTTTTTCCAGGCAATTAATTTCGTTTGACAGAAGTTTGATATTAACTATGTATCAAAGATAGTTTTGTATAATTTTAACAGATTTCTGCTTAGCAGACTTGGCAGTACATTGATAGGGAAATCAGACTAAATGTAAAATGTATTTTTTGTGGTTTGTCCTGGCTTATATTTTCACACACAATGAACAAATTCTAGCTTCATGATACATTACTGTAAGTTTTTTTTTTTTTACAAATTGTAAGTATCCAATACTAAAATTAAAACTCAAATAAAAAGTCTTTATTACATTAAGCTTAATAGAGCATATGTTTATATGTTCTATAAAACTTTTTGTAATGCCCATAGAGCTGCATACAAAGGAAATACTGTGCTTGTGCAAAAAAAAAATAAACAATACAAATAAAATTAAACCATTACAGTGTAAATATTCAGCAGCACCACTAAAGTGAGAAATATTCACATTACATAGCATATACAAAAACAGCGCTGGGCTAAACATAAATATTGTTTTTAAAAAGTATTGATAGAAAATAGTCCAATTGTAAAAAAATTAAAATACACAAGTCTGTGAAATTGCAAATAATTCCAGAAGACCTGCCACCTTGTGCAAATACCGCCACCTCAAGCAATATAGACTCTTACCAGAGAGCCTGGACCCTTTATTACAGAGGGTCAAACAGGTTTGATGTAATAATCTTTGTAGGGGTCATCAGCTGGGGATGTGTCCTCAGAACAACTTAAGACATTTCACTGGATAATCAGACCAGGCTCTATTCACCCCATGACCAGATTCAACCATTGAGGTGTATTGAGGTATTCATTGCTTGAGGTGGCAGTGTATGCACAAGGTGGAGGGTCTTCTGGATTTATTTGCAATTTCACAGACTTGCGTTTTTTTAGTTTTTTTTTACAATTGGACTATTTTCTATCAACACTTTATGAGCAATATTTATTTTTAGCGCAACAATGCCTACAGAGAACAGGGGAATATTAACATCAGGCCTCACCCTGAATGAACGAACAGTTTAATTTCCCTACCGCAGTCATACAAAGTATGGTCAGCTCTGCTAGCTTATCACGTTCCTGGTGGAGACTGGAATGTGATTGAGGCCTCCCTTGCTCCTCCCGCCTACACTCCTGAAGGTAGGAACAGAAAGTGTAAAGGCAAGGAGTGGTACGAGTGCCGGGTAGCTGGCTGGTGATGTCGCCTCCGAAGGTGGGTAGAGCTGGCAGCCAAGGTCCTTGGAACAGGAAGCAGAAGCAGCTGAGCACCGGAGCATGGACAGGAGCAGAACCAGGAGAAGAGCAGTAGTCAGCAACAATCGGGCAGCAGGGCACTGAATCAGCATGCAAAAGGAAGTCCAGAGGGCAGGCCAAGGTCGGGTAACAGCCAGGCAATGCAGTACCAAGTCAGTAGGCAGATCAAGTCCAATAAACAGGCCAAAGTCAGGATACCAGGTAACAGGTGAAGGAGCAAGCAGAGGGGAAGTCCAAGATGAGCCGGGTCATATACAAACAGACAGGAACACAGGATCAAGACTTGGTGGTTCAGGGAGAGCTGAAGATCATCCAGCACTTTTTTGCAGTAACAGAGCAGTTTAAATAGGCCACTGGGCGCCAAGTGCTAATTGGTGTGTGCACGAGTGCGTGCTGGCATTGCAAACTGGCATTGCGGGCATTCTGTTGGTCCTTTGCTATTAGCATGGGTGCAATGTGTGCAAGAATGAACAGGTATCTGTACTGGCCTTTTGATGGTGGAAGTCCGGTGCTATTCTTATGCCGTGTACACACGAGCGGAATGTCCGACAGAAAAAGTCAGATGGAATCTTTTCATCGTATATTCCGTTCGTGTTTATGCCTCATCTGACTTTTTTTTATGAAAATTCTGACGGACCTAGAAATAGAACATGTTTTAAATATTTCCGACGGAACCAATTCCTATCGGGAAAAACCGCTCGTCTGTATGCTGTTCCGAAGGACCAAAAACGACACATGCTCTGAAGCAAGTACGAGACGGAAGCTTTTGGCTACTGGCTATTGAACTTCCTTTTTCTAGTCCCGTTGTACGTGTTGTATGTCACCTCGTTCTGGACAGTCAGACTTTGGTGTGACTGTGTGTATGAAAGACCGCTTGAGCGGAATTCCATCGGAGTTCCGTCGGAGAAACCTTCGGAGTTTATTTTGATGGCAAAACTGGTCATGTGTACGCAGCATAAGAGTATATTTTTGGATTGTGGAAGGAAACCCAAGCACATCAGCACATTGATGGGGAACTACACAATTTCCATGCAGTTATTGTCCTTTTGAGATAACAATCTTAAAAGGGTTGTAAAGGCAGAAGGTTTTTTATCTTAATGCATTTTATGCATTAAGATAAAAAGCCTTCTGTGTGCAGAAGCCTCCCTCAGCCCCCCTAACCCTTACCTGAGGTCCCTCTCTGTCCAGCAATGTCCACATGTGTCTCAGCCATCAGAGATTCTCCCTCCTGATTGGCTGAGACACAGCAGTGGTGCCATTGGCTGTTGCTGCTGTCAATCAAAGTCAGCTAGCCAATCAGGGGAGAGAGGGGGGCCGGGTCAGGACTCCATGTCTGAATGAACACAGGGAGCTGTGACTCGGCTCGGGTGCCACCATAGCAAGCTGCTTGCTGTGGGGGCACTGAACAGGAGGGAAGGGCTAGGAGCACAGAAGAGGGACCAGAGAAGAGGAGGATCCAGGCTGCTCTGTGCAAATCTACTGCAACAGAGCAGGTAAGTATAACATGTTTGTTATTTTTACGAGATTTTACAATCACTTTAAGTGCAAATTTCGAAATGCAACAAACTATAGCAACCAATAAAAGTCCATATTCTACAAGTATGACTTCAGTAGAGGGAGTTTTGATATTTTTTTTTTACTATGAATTAAAGTCCAACTCCTGGCTTTGCACTTTCCCTCAACTGCCTCTGACCTCCCTTAAAGATTCCTAATATGTATGTTATGTGGTTTGCTTTAATACTTAACTTCTATATTGCCTTCATAACAGTCACATGATGTCACAGGGTCTCTTATTCCTTGCCTTTTCTTCAGGCTGGATGGTCTTTAATTACTCTTTGCACCATTTCACAGTGTACCAAGACACCTTTGGGGAGGGGAGGGGGCACACTGAGCCCTGCACTAACAGTATGCCATCTGTTATTTGGGGTTGACTGGTGCTGGGTGTCAATCAACATAAAGATTGAAGACATGTTGTACATAGTACCCCTATTTACAAAAAAAGTAAATGTAAATAAACACACCACAAAAATAAAAAATACAAACATTTTCCCACTATGTAAATACATTGTTAGTCAATGTTTTTATTGAATTTTGCAAAGTTTAAACACATAGAAGAATTAAAGCAGTAACATAATTCCAAATATAAGGCTAGTACAGTATATCAGTACAGTATAAAACATAGAGCATGCAAACAGTGCAATATATCATATTAAAATACACCTGAAAGCATTTGCTATCCATCCATGGTTTCCATAATTTGCCATATAGCGCACGTGTGGAATATTTGTGGGAATACATTTTTTCATAGGAAAAATGCATGTTAATCAGATCTATACTTTTAGAGGGGTTAGGTGCCATAGTTTTAGTCCAGTGCCAGTGTATGCCAGTGGTCTCTGAAACAATAGTGAAAATGTTTGGTTCCAGAAGGTGGCAATATGGGAGCAAAGCCAAAGTCTGTGGAGTAGTGTCGGCCTGTCCTGGTCACTAGGGATGAGCCGAAAACCCCCCTGTTCGGTTCGCACCAGAACATGTGAACAGGAAAAAAATTCGTTCGAACACGCGAACGCCGTTAAAGTCTATGGGACACGAACATGAATAATCAAAAGTGCTAATTTTAAAGGCTAATATGCAAGTTATTGTCAATAAAAGTGTTTGGGGACCCGGGTCCTCCCCCAGGGGACATGAATCAATGCAAAAAAAAGTTTTAAAAACGGCCGTTTTTTCAGGAGCAGTGATTTTAATAATGCTTAAAGTCAAACAATAAAAGTGTAATATCCCTTTAAATTTCATACCTGGGGGGTGTCTATAGTATGCCTGTAAAGGGGCGCATGTTTCCCGTGTTTAGAACAGTCTGACAGCAAAATGACATTTTGAAGGAAAAAACACATTTAAAACTACCGCGGCTATTGCATTGCCGACAATACACATAGAAGTTTATTGATAAAAACGGCATGGGAATTCCCCACAGGGCAACCCCGAACCAAAATTTAAAAAAAAAAATGATGTGGGAGTCCCCCTAAATTCCATACAAGGCCCTTCAGGTCTGGTATGGATATTAAGGGGAACCCCAGCCAAAATTAAAAAAAAAAATTGACGTGGGGTTCCCCCTAAGTTCCATACCAGACCCTTCAGGTCTGGTATGGATTTTAAGGGGAACCCCGCGCCAAAAAAAAAAAAAAAAAAACGGCGTGGGGTCCCCCCAAAAATCCATACCAGACCCTTATCCGAGCACGCAACCTGGCAGGCCGCAGGAAAAGAGGGGGGGACGAGAGTGCGGCCCCCCCCCTCCTGAACCGTACCAGGCCACATGCCCTCAACATTGGGAGGGTGCTTTGGGGTAGCCCCCCAAAACACCTTGTCCCCATGTTGATGAAGACAAGGGCCTCATCCCCACAACCCTGGCCGGTGGTTGTGGGGGTCTGCGGGCGGGGGGCTTATCGGAATCTGGAAGCCCCCTTTAACAAGGGGACCCCCAGATCCCGGCCCCCCCCCCTGTGTGAAATGGTAAGGGGGTACTTACCCCTACCATTTCACTAAAAAACTGTCAAAAATGTTAAAAATGACAAGAGACAGTTTTTGACAATTCCTTTATTTAAATGCTTCTTCTTTCTTCCTTCATCTTCTTCTTCTTCTGGTTCTTCTGGCTCTTCTGGTTCTTCCTCCGGCGTTCTCGTCCAGCATCTTCTCCGCGGCGTCTTCTATCTTCTTCTCCTCGGGCCGCTCCGCACCCATGGCATGGGGGGGAGGCTCCCGCTCTTCTCTTCATCTTCTTCTCTTCTTCATCTTCTTCTTCATCTTCTTCTTCTTCTTCTCTTCTTCCTTCTTCTCTTCTTCATGTCTTCTCCGGGCCGCTCCGCAGCCATGCTGTGGCATGGAGGGAGGCTACCGCTGCGTGACGGCGTCTCTTCGTCTGACGGTTCTTAAATAACGGGGGGCGGGGCCATCTGGTGACCCCGCCCCCCTCTGACGCACGGTGACTTGACGGGACTTCCCTGTGACGTCACGGGGAATGCCACAGGGAAGTCCCGTCATGTCACCGTGTGTCAGAGGGGGGCGGGGTCACCGGGTGGCCCCGCCCCCCGTTATTTAAGATGAAGAGAAGAGCGGGAGCCTCAGGGGGGGGGGGGCGGGATCTGGGGGTCACACAGGGGGGGGGCCGGGATCTGGGGGTCCCCTTGTTAAAGGGGGCTTCCAGATTCCGATAAGCCCCCCGCCCGCAGACCCCCACAACCACCGGCCAGGGTTGTGGGGATGAGGCCCTTGTCTTCATCAACATGGGGACAAGGTGTTTTGGGGGGCTACCCCAAAGCACCCTCCCAATGTTGAGGGCATGTGGCCTGGTACGATTCAGGAGGGGGGGGCCGCACTCTCGTCCCCCCCTCTTTTCCTGCGGCCTGCCAGGTTGCGTGCTCGGATAAGGGTCTGGTATGGATTTTTGGGGGGACCCCACGCCGTTTTTTTTTTTTTTTTGGCGCGGGGTTCCCCTTAAAATCCATACCAGACCTGAAGGGTCTGGTATGGAATTTAGGGGGAACCCCACGTCAATTTTTTTTTTAAATTTTGGCTGGGGTTCCCCTTAATATCCATACCAGACCTGAAGGGCCTTGTATGGAATTTAGGGGGACCCCCACATCATTTTTTTTTTTTTTTTTTTGGTTCGGGGTTGCCCTGTGGGGAATTCCCATGCCGTTTTTATCAATGAACTTCTATGTGTATTGTCGGCAATGCAATAGCCGCGGGTAGTTTTAAATGAGTTTTTTCCTTCCAAATGTCATTTTGCTGTCAGACTGTTCTAAACACAGGAAACATGCGCCCCATTACAGGCATACTATAGACACCCCCCAGGTACGAAATTTAAAGGGATATTACACTTTTATTGTTTGACTTTAAGCATTAATAAAATCACTGCTCCTGAAAAAACGTCCGTTTTTAAAACTTTTTTTTGCATTGATCCATGTCCCCTGGGGCAGGACTCGGGTCCCCAAACACTTTTTATGACAATAACTTGCATATAAGCCTTTAAAATTAGCACTTTTGATTTCTCCCATAGACTTTTAAAGGGTGTTCCGCGGCATTCGAATTTGCCGCGAACACCCCAAATTGTTCGCTGTTCGGCGAACTTGCGAACAGCCAATGTTCGAGTAGAACATGAGTTCGACTCGAACTCGAAGCTCATCCCTACTGGTCACATAGAGGACATTGGCATTGCCAACAAGTAGCTGTTGGGTTGAGGACAGGTATGGAATATAGGCCCAATGCACTATTTTGAACTGTTGTTCACGCCAAAATTTGATGACAACAAATGCACAGGTGGAGTTGTACCCAGCCAGAATGTGGTCCACAGCCTCTGGGGAGTTTAGTTCCGAATCCCAGGATGCTACAGAGGTCGACTGTAGGGGTTTGCTAATGCATGTATTTAATGGCTTGTAGATGTCCGGGATCTTGAATTGTTACTTTTCCAGAAGGGTGTCCAGAATGGTGGATAAAATCTTTGAAGTCTATTAGGGCAGAGACTCTAAATATGGTGCACTGCTTTGGTGGATGAACAGGTAATGATGTTGCAGTAGACTGAAGTGGGGCCTGAGTTTGGGAAACTGGCCTGGCAGAGCCTGTGTTTGAGTTAAACAGTTGTACAAAATGCAGCAGTTTCTGGGAAGCCCACACAGTGTAGCCTGCATATAGATCAGTGGACAGAAAGGATGAGTTCTCATGTATTGGGAGATTTTGTGATATCCAAGGGGATGAATTTAGTTTACGTCTGGTCTCATGCCAGGCGATTAGTATATCCTGAATAAACTGGTTTTGCTGGAGGTGTGGCGGATGGAATGCAACTTACAGTGCAGAAGGGCAGGTAGACTGTGGGCTTGCCATTTGAGATTCTATATTGAAGTTGAAGTATTTAGAACTTTGTGAAATTCAGTCCAGGAATACACTTAATAAACATGACAGATTATATACCCTTATATTGGGAGGTTAGCTCCACCCTCGGGAGGAAAAGTTTGTGCAATGAAATGCGTCTTATCCTGAGAAAAGTTGATAACTTTTTAAAATTTTTGTACATCTTTGTGGCATTGCAATAGAGGTATAGTTTGGAGGGTGTAAAGAAGTCTGGCAAAGCTAACCATTTTAAACAAGTGACACCTCCCGAAGAGTGAGATAGGGAGGTCCATCAATGTCTCCTGTTCACCTATGATCCTTGAGATCACCGGGGTAAAATTGAGGTGGTAAAGGGAAGAGGGCATTTTACCAATGTTTATGCCTAGGTATGTAATGTGGCATTTCACTACTGAAAATATTGAGGAGCTTGTCCATGGGGGGTTTTAATTGGAATAAAGGAAGGATCTCGCTTTTGGAGAAATGAATGCACAATCCCGAGTGTCCTCTGAATTTTGTAAATATGTCTTGGATAAGGGGCATATCTGAGGCGGGGTTGAAGATAAAGATCAGGATGTCGACCGCAAATAGTGCTAGACGCAGGTCCTATTGTCCTTTTTTGTACACCGTGTAGCGAAGGGTGTGAGAGGAGATATCAGGATAGTGGTTTGAGGGCAAAATTAAAGAGGAGTGGGCGAAGGGGGTACCATTGTCTGCTACCTTTGTGTAATTTAACAGCTTTTGAGATGAGATCGGCTGCCACTATATTTGCTGTGGGTGTAGCATACATGGTTGAGATCAAGGGAAATTATGGCAATATCACTATTGGTGTTTGTCTTTGTGTGTTTGAGGACTGTGAGGACTTTCCAAATATTAGAGGACATGGAGCATCCTTAGGTGAAACCTGCTTGTGCTGATATATTAGGGTGGGCATAATTTGGCAAGCCTATTGGCAATAATTTTGGAAAGAATTTTAGAGTCTAAGTTTAGGAGGGAGATTGGCCCACCTTTAGAATTGCTTGGTAAATCGTCGCTAGTGTGGGGACTACCATGTGTGCCATCAATTTATAGAAATCTGGGGTGTACTTGTTTGGGCCCGGGGCCTTCCTGTTTGCCAAGGTAGAGATTGTCTCATGGATCTCCTGCTCAGTGATTGGAGAGTTGAGTTGTGAGAGGAGTGTGTGGTCAATTTGAGGAAGGGAAACCTGCTGTAGAAAGTCCTGAGGAGAGGTCAGGTCAATGGGGTGTGGACTGTATAATTTGGTAAAGAATTGTTGTAATATTTGGCTTATAGCTTTCGCAGACGAGATGGTGTTGTGCTGGGTAGCTTTTAAAGCCGATATGTGAGTGGGGATATAAGTACCCTTGCACTGTCTTGCCAACAATTTTCCCTACTTGTTACCATATTTGTGGTATTTTAGATCAGAGTATGACTCATAGATACGTTCCTGTGCGTCAGCCCACGGGTCAAAATTGATCTTGGCTTCCCGCCAGAGTTTACGGTGCGCAAAAGTATTGTTTTGCGATAACAGCTCTTGGGTTTGGGGCAGGCGGTCACTGGCGTCTCTATATTGTTTAAGGATATTTCTTTTATACAAGGTGGTGAAGGCTATAATCATGTCTCATAAAACAGTTTTGCCTGCATCCTGGTATAGGTTGGGATTAGGATTATGAGGTGCATTTGTCGATTTGTATTCTGACCAGGCCTCTTGCAATGTTTCTTGGAGGTCAGGATTGTGGACAAGATAGTGGGGAAAGCACCACATTTTGATAGGGGTGATGGGCAAAAGTCTCATATTTGAACTGAGATAGGAGCCTGGTCTGAAATAGCAATCTCGTGGATGAGAGTCTCTGAGGTATAAGTTAATAAAGCGGAGCTACAGAACAGGTAATCAATCCTGGACAAAGTGTGGTGGGCTGGTGAGTAAAAAGAGTATTCTCTACCTTCAGAATGTGCTATATATCATGGGTCACTGAGCTGAAGGGCCTCTGTGAAGGAGGATAAGAGGGTTGCATTGGTTTGTGGGGGAGGGTTGGGGGGGTATGTTCCCTGGATTTGTTTTCCTGCATATTCATGACTGTGTTGAAATCACCTCCTGCAATAAGGGAGAAGTACAGATAAGGGGATAAATGGTTGAAAACTGACTGGAAAAATGATTTGGTGGGAGCATTATAGGAATAAATGTTGGTCATCACTAGGTTTCTGGTTAATATATGAAGGTAAAAGGTCAGAAGACACCCTTCCACATCGTTCTACATTACAGGGGAAATTCTTATGTATGAGGATCAGAACACCTGCTCTGCCCTTTACCAATGTGGAGCCATGAATTTGGCCTATGCAAAGCTTTGCATGCATGGAAAATTTTCCATAGGAAAATGTGTCTCCTGAAGGAGGGCAATATCAGTATTTAATCTTTTAAATGTTGGAGAATTGCCATTCTTTGGTGGGGGGAATGAAGCCCTTTAACGTTCCAAAATGACTATCATGATGTTAGTGGGGCTTGGGAACTTGCAGGAAGGGTAGTGAGGCCTGTTTATCAGTGGGTTTGGAAAGTAAATGTAGGGTCAGTACTGAGGTGCTGAAGGAAGGAAAAAAAATAGGGGGGGTTAGGTGTAGTCCTCGGTGGGTTAGAGGGTCGGAAAAGACAGAAGATAAATGGAGGGACAGAGTGCAAATAGAACCAATTTAACTCACAATTGAAGGCAAGCCTGGACTTTACTTTCTTCCACTCGCAGCTCACCATCAAATGGACAGCATTACCGGAGAGAGGCATTTTGGTCAACATATCGAATCACATCTGCCAGGTAGTTGTTTCATAGGATATGTTGAGGACTATGAGGGTCCTCTGAAAGAGCAGACTACTGCATATTGAGAACAACTGCACATCTCCGGAAGACTGTAACAGAAACAGTAAATAACAAAAGTAAATAACAAGGCACTAGGCATTAAAAGAACAATCTGAATTTACAGGACAGAGGTTGGAGGCATTTAGGTCCAGATTGACCAGGAGTAAGAATGCGCTAAGCACATAGGTCCCTAATCTGCGAGGGCTGCTCTGATCCCTGGGGCCCTCGGGGTATCAGTTGGTCTCCATGGAGGTTAGCTCCTGAAAAATGTGTAGATATGTTTGAAGGCACAAGGCCGCTTCCACAGGATGGGTAAATGACTTGGTATTCCCTGATGGTCGGTAAGTCGAAGAATAGCTGGGTATGCCAGAATTAATTTCACTCCCCTGAGCAGATGGGTTGGAAAGCTTTTCTCTGTTGGAACACTTCTTACAAATAGTCAGAAAACTTTAGTAGCTTTTGGCCATGCAGCTGAAAGGAATTGGCATTTCAGAATGATTTCAATATTGCCACTCTATCAGAGTAGTTCAAATATCTCACAATTATAGGGCAAGGGGAGTGTCAGTTGTTAAAGGGGGCTCCTACATGGTAAGCCCTTTCAACTATGCAAAGTGAGGTAATCCCAAGGACCTCAGGGATGCAGGTGGTGCATAGGTCTGTCAGAGATCTTGAGTTGTAGGTCTCAGAGGGGGCAATGATCCTTAAATTGTTTCAACATACACTGTTTTCTAAATCATCCAGTTTTTCCAAAATGTAGTGGAACTGTAGTGGAGTAGCTTGGAATGACTGATATGCAGCAGTCTGGGAGCTCTGTGCTTTTCCGCCAGGTCAGATATGTGCTTCTCTGCTTCTGTGAGCCTGCCTGCTCCCTGAGCTCCCTCCGGAGCTGGTCTATCCCTGCAGTCACTGATCTGTCCACTGCAGCAGTTGTTGTGAGGGATAGCAGGGCTGCCACTGCCTGTACTATCTTCCCATACTGGTCATTCAGGGAGGCAGGCGTTGAGAGGACAGACTGGGCTGGGTGTATTGCAGGGCACATGTCTGGTCCGTCGGCCATCTTGGGGTGCTGGGCCTAGAGTGAGGGGGGACCATGTCCCACATTTTGTGCGGTTTCAGAGCTACTGGGCTTCAAATACTGCTCTATCTGCCAGTGTCCAGGAGGTATGCGGGAGGCAGGAGAGGACCCGGGTATCATACCTGGATGAAGGAGGCCTTAGGCTGTCCCTGCCAGAGCCGCTGTCTCATGCTCCCACTACGTGTGCCGCCTGAAGTTTCCACATTTTAAGAGACATGCAGGGGATAAGGAATGCCAGAGTTCTTAACGGGCAGTGGATACAATGTTGAAGGGGTCCCTGGGGGTGTTGGGTTGTAAGCTTTCTCCATGCTAAAATTGATGCACAGGTACGTAAAGGAAGGTATTTAATATTTAGCAGGATCCAGGAGTCTGCCAACAAAAAGTGGTGAAAGTTAACTGAGAGTGTGAGTGCAGCCTCAATATCAGTCCATAGAATGACTTGGGGGTTTTGGAACCATTGGCAGAGGCCTGGACCTGGAGGCAAAGGAGTCTATTGCTGACCAGGATGCAACTCAGGACATTACACACCTCACACCGCTCCCGCAGGAGCACACCGCAGTGAGTAACGGGCAACATTCTACCCACTCCCCAGCATCCACTGAATCCCTGCTTTGGAAAATGATGGGAGGCCTCAAACTCACTCCACTGAGCAATGTGCTAATGCACCCAAGCACGCCAAGAATGGGGGCACCCAGCTACCCCCTCCCCCTCTGACTTCCCCTCCATGATGGAGGCATTCTCCAGCATGCAAGCAAAGGGCCTAGCACAAACAGTAACACAGATCACTAACTCCATACATGCTGACCACCAGCAAATTGGAGCAAGAATAGACACAATGAAAAAGAAAACAGATCAATTGGTTGCCAAGATTAGTCAAAATTCAGCCAGAATTCAGGATTTACAGGATCATCTAGAGACTGCACTGTCCAAAAACAATGACCTGGAGAACAGATTAAGGCGCTATAACTTTAGGATTCGGGGCCTACCCAAGTCAGTCAAAGAAGTACACGCAGCAGTCTGTACGCTGTTGAAGGACCTAATTCCAACCATACCAGATCACCGCCTGGAGCTTGACAGAGCACACAGAGCCCTGCGACCATTACGCTCGGATGGCCTACCATGGGATATCATTGTCAAACCCCATTTTTACGCTGTAAAAGAAGAGGCAATAAAAGGATCCCACAACGCTGACAAGCTCATTATCCATGGCCATCAAATTCAGATTTTTGCAGATCTGTCTCCCTATACTATCCAAAAAAGGCGATCCTTAAAACCACTTCTTCAGGTGCTGATGCAAAAAGAAATTGCTTACCAATGGTCCTTCCCATTCAGGCTGAACTTTTCTCATCGCAACAAGCCCTTTGGTTTCTCATCATTCACAGAGGGTGAACGTCTACTTCTACATCTGGGGCTGATCACACAAGAAAACCCACTCCCATCTACCTTCAGAGGAAACTCATCTGCAAAAATGCCATCTCCACCGAGTCCTCTCACCCTGATCTGTCAGCAACAGCAGTCGAAGAAATCGAGGGAGGCCAACCGTACCTGAGGAGGAAGTCTGGGATGTGGATAAAGAAGTCCAGTTCTCACCTTTAGGAATGGAACTTTAGAGCGTAAACTCTCCTTTACACTTAATTGACACTCCTCTGTTTAGGCACAGGTGGAATCTTGAGACCCCGGAGTAACTCCCGGGAGAGTATGTTAATTATGAACACAGGTTCATACCCAGCTCTTGAGTTTTTGAACTTTAAGAACTTCCAGTTGTTATACCGAATTGAGCTGGGAAGCCTGCTTTACTCAGTCTTACTTGGGTCTAGCTGATGCCTTAGTATATACAAGCCTTTCAGTTATATAGCAACAGGGTCTCTTTCCCTTATGACAGGAGGCCTAACTTTAAAGAGCACAGTTGAAAGTTCTAATGCAGATGTCCAGGGTGATGTGTGTGGTTGCCCCATCTCTCCCTACCCTGTGGGAACTTGTCTCTGCCTCGGGGGTCAGGCATGGAGGTTGTTGAGTAGAGGGGGTTTAGCACACGGGCCACATCATTACATTATGGCTGGGGACAGGTTTCTGTTTTTTTTTTGTAGCACTTTTTTTATTAAAGATGTTTTAGGCTGGGTAGCCGTTGCACGTGCAATGCGCCTCCACCTGACATTGAGGGATCCATGTTACTCCTCCAGGTCAGACTGACGTTCCCCGTTTAGGGGGATATCACTTTTTTTCTGGTTTGGGCCAGGAAGTGGCTGGTCCCTTCCTGACCCAAGTGGGTCTGGGAATTTTGTGACATGTGTATTTACTAATGACTGATTTTTCTTCAATCCCCTAAACTTTCCTTTCTCTTTTGTCTTTCCTTTGCTTTCTCTGCCAGTGCTTATTTGTCTACGGAGCTTCCAGGAACTTACTAGTCACCGATCCCCAGGAACAGGATCCTAAAGGAACCAAAGTGTTATCACTCCCATAGTACTTTTGTCTGCATAAGGTGAGCTATTTCTTTATCCAGAGCTACTTCCCACTGATCCGTGGCTTATCCCACAATTGATAGGGTTAAGCTAGAGGTAATCTCCCACAATGTACAAGGGATTAATTCCCCAGTGAAAAGAAGAAAGTTATTCCAATTATATCACACCCTGAAAACAGAGGTGGTCCTATTACAGGCAACCCACTTCCCTATCTCTTACAGTCCTTCATTTATCCACCAAAGCTACCCAAAATTCTTTTTAGCTAATGCTGAGAACAAGACTAGAGGAGTAGCAATATGCTTTTCCAAACGTTTACATTTCTCCCCCTCTAATATCATCAAAGACCCGGATGGACGATTTCTCCTAGTGGAGGGATCTATAGATGGAGGATACCTTCCATCTATTACTACGCCCCTAATAAGGGCCAGGGTAAATTCTTTGATTAAATTATGAAAACCCTAACGCCACACTGTAGGGGTGCTGTGGTTATGGGGGGAGACTCAAACATACTGTTCGACACCTCTCTGGACAAATCTCCTAGAGGAATCCAGAAAATGAAGCAACCTCCCAGAGTTTAAAAATATCACAGCTTCTAAACTCATACAGCTTGATAGATATCTGGAGGGAACTGAAGCCGCATGTTAGGGACTACACACACTACTCAGTCCCGCACATACTCCAGAATAGACCATATATCTTCCTACAATCAGCTGTGACCCCTCTAGCTATCACTTCCAAAATCCGTGACACATCCCTATCTGATCATTCCATTGCATCCCTGCTAATACAGCTCCCGCTGGGGCTCATGGGACTATCCAAATGGCGACTAAAGAAGGTAATTCTCAGCAATCCGATACACTGCACGTTATTAGACAAAGCCCTGAAAGAGTACTTTACAGATAATCATGACACTTCAGTCTCACCAGTCATGCTTTGGCCAGCACACAAAACAGTAATCAGGGGGAAACTAATATAGTTATCTTCTCAAATAAAACGCAAATGCAAATCTGAAATTTGGAAACTGACAGGGGAGTTCATTGCCACCAGCAAACAGCACAAACAATCCCCCTCTGCTAGAAACTGGAAAAGGCACGAACGCACCTTAACCTGGCCTTGACCACAGCAGCGGAAAAACACCTTTGATGGTCTGGAGCAAAATTCTATTAAAAAAAAAAAAGGACAGAATTGGCTCCAAACTAGCGACAAGACTTACCCCAAAAAAAACAAAGATTTGGGGGGCACACCCTAAAAAATTCATAAATATGGTGCAGCCATAAGACCTTTTGGGATACTTCGATATTGGGGTACTTTGACACAGTAGTGGGCTTAGCACTATATGGCCATATGGTGTAACTAAATCCCCATATTTTCTGAATATGCTCAAGTATTTTTAAATAGCCTTTCAGGAGTTAAATGTCATTTTTGTATGTGTGCGCTGTAGTCTTTTTTTCTTTTATAAGACTTAGCCCAAAGACACATACCCTAGCATTCCCCAAGATACACTTTGACTCAGGGGACCTAACCCAAAACCCCATCCGGATCATGGAAATATTCCAAAAGTTCTATGAAAAGCTCTATAGGTAACAGTCCCTGCCCTCTTCCTCTAAATTAGATGATTTTCTTCAAAACGTACCCCTGTCTAAAATATCCCACAACCACATGGACCTCCTCGAACAACCCTTTTCATTGGAGGAAGTCCTAGAGGTCATAAAATTGCTCAAAATGGTTCCTCCCCAGGCCCAAATGGCCTGTAAGTTTGCTACTACAACAAATTTGGACATTCCCTTGCCCCCTTTATGATGCGATTCTTTAATTCTCTCCGGGATGGAGCCCCCATAAATAAAGTTCTAAATTCGGAATTTAGCTCTGTCACCCCCAAACCAGGGAAGGACCTGAGTGATGTTAACAACATCCGCCCAATTTCACTCATTAACAATGATTTAAAAATAATGACCAAAATCCTAGCAATAAGACTTTCAAGCTTTATTGCACAGTATATTCATAAGGATCAGGTGGGCTTCATCCCAGGGAGACAAGAGCCAGACCAAATTAGGAGAGCTATGGACTTAATCTCCATTCTCAATTCCAGGTGGGATGGGGGAAAGTAGCAAGATTATCTCTTATCAATTGACCTCCAGAAGGCCTTAAATTCCATCTCATGGCACTTTCTTTTTGAAATACTAGAGAGGTGGGACTTTGGCCCTAAATTTCTGGGAACAGTTTAATCACATTATTCCAACCCTACCGCGCATATCCACCTGATGGGTCACTATTCGGATACAGTCAATATACAAAAAGGAACCAGACAGGGATGCCCCCTCTCCCTAATAATATTTGCGATAGCTATCGAGACGTTAGCATTAGCTATCAGGTCCAATCCTGATATAAAAGGGTTTTTTTGTGGCAGGCTGTAGCACAAATGTGCATGATTTGGAGAGAATTTATTGCTTTTTTTCTCTTCCCCACTGATCTTTACCCCAATCTGCTTCAACTGCTGAAAGACTTTGGCAAGATTTCAGGCCTTGAAGTAGACGTAGCCAAATCGGCCTCATTAAATATTTTGGTCCCTACGGTACTAGTAGATTAAGGGTCACTTCCCATTTAGCTGGGCAGCAAACACCATTCCATATCTGGGAATCAAACTGCCTGCTAAAATGGAAAACATATACTCAGCTACCCCCAATGTTTCAGAAAATAGAAAAGGAATTAAAAGCATGGTCGAATTATGGTTTATCCTGGTTGGGTAGAATTAATGATGTTACTACCATGCCTGTTATACCTATTTCACGCTCTTCCCAAACCCAAAAAATTGCCTTAAAAAACAGGGGTGGTCTAGGATTGGCCAACTTATGGTGGTACTACATGGCCGCTCAATTGATCCAAATATCCATAGCATACTCTAAAAGCCCTAAGCCAGACTGGGTCTCCATGGAGCGACAGGTGATACCCTCCCACACAATAGACTATCTCCTATGGTGTACTCCCAAGCTAAGACCCACAGTTTTCGCTCCCACACTATCTCATTCCGTAGCCCTGTGTGACTCACTTCATAAACAAAAAGCTCTAATTTCTGACATGAAAGTGCTTGCGCATCTATTCCATAATCCGGCTTTCCCTCCAGGTATGAACATATTATTCAAATGGTGGCTAAATAAAAGGACTATAAAGAATTGGACATTTCCTCACTGGGACCTTTAACATTAGGGTATTTTACTAGTAAACTCAAAATGCAGATTTTGGAGAGATTCAGACTCTCCCAGATCACCCATTTCTTGCTTTCTATATGGTTAAACAAACCTGAACCCCCCAAACCTACTGACTGTGAATTATGGTGTGCCAACATGATGGATCAGAGGGGAGATATCTCTATTATATACAGTCCGGTCCATAAATATTGGGACATTGACACAATTCTACTCTTTTTGGCTCTATACACCACCACAATAAATTTGAAATGAAATGAACAAGATGTGCTTTAACTGCAGACTTTCAGCTTTAATTTGAGGGTATTTACATCCAAATCAGGTGAACTGTGTAGAAATTACAACAGTTTGTATATGTGCCTCCCATTTTTAAGGGACCAAAAGTAATGGGACAATTGGCTGCTCAGCTGTTCCATGGCCAGATGTGTGTTATTCCCTCATTATACCATTTACAAGGAGCAGATAAAAGGTCTACAGTTCATTTCAAGTGTGCTATTTGCATTTTCGAATCTGTTGCTCTCAATATGAGATCCAAAGAGCTGTCACTATCAGTGAAGCAAGCCATCACTAGGCTGAAAAAACAAACAAACCCATCAGAGAGATAGCAAAAACATTAGGTGTAGCCAAATCAACTGTCCTTAAAAAGAAAGAACGTACTGGTGAGCTCAGCAACACCAAAAGACCCGGAAGACTATGGAAAACAACTGTGGTGGATGACCGAAGAATTATTTCCCTGGTGAAGAAAACACCCTTCACAACAGTTGGCCAGATCAAGAACACTCTCTAGGAGGTAAGTGTATGTGTGTCAAAGTCAACAATCAAGAGAAGACTTAACCAGAGTGAATACAGATAGTTCACCACAAGATGTAAACCATTGGCGAGCCTCAAAAACAGGAATGCCAGATTAGAGTTTGCCAAACAACATCTAAAAAAGCCTTCACAGTTCTGGAACAACATCCTATGGACAGATGAGACCAAGATCAACTTGTACCAGAGTGATGGGAAGAGAAGAGTATGGAGAAGGAAAGGAACTGCTCATGATCCAAAGCATACCACCCCATCAGTGAAGCATGGTGGTGATAGTGTCATGGCGTGGGCATGTATGGCTGCCAATGGAACTGGTTCTCTTGTATTTATTGATGATGTGACTGCTGACAAAAGCAGCAGGATGAATTCTGAAGTGTTTCGGACAATATTATCTGCTCATATTCAGCATAATGCTTCAGAACTCATTGGACGGCGCTTCACAGTGCAGATGGACAATGACCCGAAGCATACTGTGAAAGCAACCAAAGAGTTTTTTAAGGGAAAGAAGTGGAATGTTATGCAATGGCCAAGTCAATCACCTGACCTAAATCCGATTGAGCATGCATTTCACTTGCTGAAGACAAAACTGAAGGCAAAATGCCCCAAGAACAAGCAGGAATTGAAGACAGTTGCAGTAGAGGCCTGGCAGAGCATCACCAGGGATGAAACCCAGCATCTGGTGATGTCTATGCATTCCAGACTGCAGGCTGTAATTGACTGCAAAGGATTTGCAACCAAGTTTTACAAAGTGAAAGTTTGATGGATGATTATTAATCTGTCCAATTACTTTTGGTCCCTTAAAAAGTGAGAGGCACATCAACAAACTGTTGTAATTGCTACACCGTTCACCTGATTTGGATGTAAATACCCTCAAATTAAAGCTGAAAGTCTGCAGTTAAAGCATATCTTGTTTGTTTCATTTCAAATCCATTGTGGTGGTGTATAGAGCCAAAAAGATTAGAATTGTGTCAATGTCCCAATATTTATGGACCTTACGGTATGCCTCCTTAGCAGACAATATGTCCAAACCTACCTACGTTTAATCCTGGGAGTGAGATTTGGAAATCCACATAGGCACGGATAAATGGTTCCAAGCATTCTAAAGGTCCTACAAGGGGATTATTAATATCTCCCTAATCAAAGCTAGTCTCAAAATCCTCATGAGATGGTACTATGTACCAGCTAGATTGGCCAGGTTTTACCCACCAAACACCTCCCTCCTGTGCTTCAGAGGGTACAACCTAGTGGGCTCCATGTACCATACCTGGTGGACATTTCCACGTATTAGGTCCTACTAGAACAAGGTGTTCTACGTAAAGTTACGAGGTTAGAGGTCCCTCAGGATCCTACAATCACCCTTCTGAATCACAGGGTAGATAAAGCGCCTCAAATTACTCAGACCTTAATCTATTTCATACTCCTGGGTGCTAAAATTACCATTGCAAGCACCTAGAAGAAATCATCAGTATCAATCCTGGCAGCAAAAAAGAACATTTCCTGGATTATGTCCCAGGGACAGATAGTGGCCAAACTTCAAGACAAAGTTCAGCTCTTTGAATCAATCTGGGAACCCTTGGCGGGATATATTAGAGTTCCACTTTATCCTGGACACAATCTACGCTAAACGGAACCCCCTTGTACCTCTTTTTCTTTCTACCCTCTCTTCTCTGGGAATCCTTCCCGGCTATCCCCATTTCTAACCCTTTTCTCCATTCACCTTTCTATTTGCTACTAAAATGAAGGAAAATAATCAAACTTCAAAACCATACATTGGGTAATTATCTCATAACAAGATGACTACTGGGTAACAACTAGGTCCCGAGCATAGGTTTGTTAAATTATCTAAATGGAAAATGAGACGCCCTCAATCACTCTTTGATGTAGCTGGAAAAAGGTCCAGATGTTGGGTAGAGGGGTTGGTGTCTGACTGCCGTAGCTGGTAGCCCTCAGTCCACAGCGTGAACCCAGTGGGGTGGCTGGGGGGGGCTCGGCAGAGGCAGGGAAGAAGGCGATCTCCTACATGCTTGAATTTTTTTTACATGTTCTGGGGGTTGGTATATAATCCACAAGGGGGATCTATATAATAACCTTATGCCACTCCTCTTACTTATATTTTGATTAGTACTGTATGACAATGGCAAGATTATTCTATCGCATTGCATTTATTGTGCCTAATGTTTACTTTCATTGTTTTATGCATGGCCTTGCAGGCCATGATTGCTAATTCTAACGTTACTGCGCTTTACGTTGTTGAAAATCAATAAACATATTGAAACAGAAATATATACAAGACTTTGGGAAGGACTTGCATTTTAAATGCCACTAACCTCCCGGCCCAAGACATCCCAATTTTGGCGAGTCGCTGTGTATCCTCTTGTATTTTATGGATTAAAGGTTTAAGATTAACATATGCTAGTTTAGTGGTGAAGGAGGATAATGTGATTCCCAGGTATGGGATACCCTGATCAGCCCATGAATATGACAGTTGTGATGAAAGATGTTTATGAGTTTCAATGTATGTTAGTTTCAATGTATGTAATGTTTCAATAGAAAGGGGGCCAGATGTGAAGACATGGGCAGATGCAGTAGAGTAGAGAGCTAGAATTGCGGACATAATTGAACCTTTAAAGCCAAACTTGGTTAGCACTACAGACTTGTATCCTCAGGGGACCCAATCGAAGACCTTCTCTGCATCTGAAGAGAAGCAGAGAAGGCGTCAGGCTCAGCTCTGTGTGATAAATGAGGTTGATTAGTCACCTCTTCCTCTGATGAATCCTAGTTGATATGGTTTAATTAGAGAAGGTAAAATGTTCAAAAGTCTAGTAGCTAGAAGTTTTATGTATGAAATTGGAAGGGGAATCGGGTGCAAATTTGCAGATGTGTTCAGCTTTTTCCCTGGCTTCGGAAGGGTCACAACATTCACCATTAATATTTCAGAGGGAAATTAAGCTGTCTCAGTCACCTTGGTAAAGAGTGGATGTAGGAAGGGGTGAGGATATCTTTGAAGGTTTTGAGGTATTGGTTGGTAAGACCATCTGGGCCTGGTGATTTACCTAGAGGTAGAGAGTTAATTTTTTTTATGTTAGTTTTTTGTTTTAACTGTTAGCTGAGCACTTAGGGACAGATTGAGATGAATTGTGATAGTGTGGCTGCCAGAGAAGTGGATGGGATTGCTTTGTTTAGAGTGTCTAAGGAGCAGATTTCAGATATAAGAGCATCAATTTTGGCAGTATGCTGTTTTTCATTGAAATTTCAATTGGTATGTGTTGGGAGCGTATACATTAACCAGAGTATACAAGCAGTTGTTAATAGTTCAAAGAAGTATAATGTATCTACAGTCCAGATCTAAAATAGCTTTAGTTAAAGAGAAGGATAACAAGTCTTTGATAGCCATCATGACTTGGTATCCCTTGAGTCAAGGCCAAGATAGTTGTAGAAAGTTCCTGTGGAAACAATGAGGCATAGAGTCTTTGTGCAAGTGGGCTTCTTGTATATTAATAAGGTCAGCTTTGTTGGAGGGTGCTTCTTTTCACATGGAGTGGTGCTTCGCTGGGTGGTTCAGGCCACAAACATTTATGGACATGATCTTAAATCCCATTTTCATGTTAACAGCTGATGTAGAAAGCAATTTTGGAAATCAGAGGAAAAAGGTAGACAAGAGTATGGATACCTGTGGAAGGTAGGATAGAGACAACAGGAATCAGTGGTATGAGGATATGCTCAGTGAAGGTGAGAAAAATGCTTGTGAGTGAAGTAAACAAACTCCCACAGGACTACCTGAATCAAAATAGGCAGGAGAGAAACTCCAACAACATAGGCAAGGACTGCCAAAAGAAAATGAGAAGAAAAACCTGCCAAAATCAAAAGGAGGAAAAAAACAAGTAAAAAGAAAAGGTCCATCTGGAACCACATGCGCAGAATTCACTGCAGGATTTTGCAGGGTACGGTGGAAGGTACTCGTTCTACCTCCAGAGTTCCTTTCTGGAAACCAGGCTAGGTCATAGAGATGTTATCTCTAGGTATTTTGTGAGGATGAGGATTTCCTGGACACAACTTGCCAGTCGAAATGCACATGTTTAGGCGGTTGGCGTGAGGAACCATTAGGGGGTGGTTGTACTTCAGTATGATTCCCCAGTTCCTAGGGAGCTTGAGATCTTCTTCCAGTGAGGTGATTATGTATGATTTCTCTTGGTAGGTCACACTCAGTTTTGCTGAGTATTTCTATTTGTAGATGAATTTATTGTACCATAGGGTTCTGGTTATGGAGTTTAGGTTGTGTGAGAATTGCAGAATGTACTGACTGGGAAAAGTCCGGGAGGACCTGAAGAATTTTATAGTGATGCAGATCTTCAATGATCATGATGAATGATACCTTCTGACTTGCCGAAAGAAAAAACACTGACTAATAGATGCATCTGGTGTGGTATACCAAGTGATGTCATTGACAAATATGAACATTGTTGTCAATCACTATCCCTTCCCCTTTGTTTACATAGCTAGGGACCCCTGGGCCAGCAAACAAATGGGCACAGGCAATGTGACTGGTTGCTAAGGAAGTGGTTGCTAAGGAAGTACCCACTGTTCCCATAACAACTATTGACGGTGGAAGAAGGATTTGTCATATATAGAAGCAGTAGAAAAACTGCTACGATATATGATGTTTGGACAAATTGGACAAATGTCCAGACAAGCAAAGTTTAGTTGCAACCTCTGTTCAGACTGAACAGAGAACTCATCCCTAATTACAGTGCACAGATGATTAGCATTAGTGCACTATTTCAATTAATGCACAGCGCACGGGATAGAAAACAGGCGGTGAACTTGGAGAGGATAACTAGGCTGCACAGAGGGATGCTTCATTGCTAGCTGGACACCTGGATTTGGGTCTACATATGTGCCTGTTTTGCTTGCTATCTGCTCCGCTGCATAGAGGGATGCTTCATTGCTAGCTGGACACCCAGATTTGGGTCTACATACGTGCTTGTTTTGCTTGCTATCTGTGCAAATTTTAAGTGGTGGAGGATCACTGTGAGGGGTGTTTCATTTCCTATCTTTTCACACTGGCTTCTATGAAAACTACTAGGGGATTCTTCCCATCTTCATAAAAGATTCTCTGGATTTCTGAGTTCATGGACTTTGCTATACATGATTTAATTATTTTGCACACTCATGATTTCATGTATTTTGACCACTTCCTTTATATTTCAGTTCTTTTCATTTTACTCAGCATTAATTGAATTTATGAACTTTCAAAGTTTATGGTATATCACAGTTTTTTCCTTGTTTTCTGTATTGTTGTGTATATCTCACAGTTGAACTGCTGATTTTTAGAAAGTTTTTTTGTGATAGCGCTGATGCCCTAATTCAAAGTGTTACTAAACCCAGTAAAATGAAAATAGCTCCTTTGCCCCCCCAGTGCCCACAGCTTATAACCTTCTTTTTACATTAAAATACTGCCACTATATACCTTTTTTGCTGATCTGTATACCATGGTCACATGATAAACTGCACAGTTTGTCCAGTGCTTTTAGGTATGAGGAGATTTCCACTGCAGCCTGTATACACGCCCACACGTGTGATGTCAATATCATGTGACCTGAACAGTTCAACTGAAACAGGAAATGTTCTCTCCACCAATAGAGACTAAACTGAGCATGTGCAGGATGGTTACCCTCACTGTATTATATGGCCTTGCCAAGATAGACAGTGCAGGAGGGAAGGATCTGTCTATATAGTGTCAAAGAGCCTTTTTACACAATGCAGAGGATTAACCCCTTAAGTTCCACTGTGATTATAAACAAGCATGCTATTCTGCATATACACCCAGATTTTACTGTTGTGGGTTTTGTAACGCTTTAAATATGTGCTGTGATAGACTAGCCAGTTGCATTGGGGTGGTTTTAAAAATTACCTAAATTACCATTAACTTTGCCCAGTGTTAACACAACACAAAAGCCTGAATCTTTCCATAGTATTTTATGAAGTCTGCAGAAACAATGCCAATGAAAGTTTCTGTTCTAAAAGGGAAGTTATCTTTTAAACAGTTTTTTGTGACTTTCAAAATATATAAAATTCATGCATAGCAAGTCAAATTTTGCTTAAAATATATACATAAAAAATGTATATTGCTTTATACAAGTTTAAAATAGCACTAAATAATCTAAATAAAAATAAAGCTAAATAATCTGTCAATCATGCACAGTTTGCCAATATTGCCAATGAATACTTAATACTATCAAACAACCTGAAAGAGAAATTACTTAAATTTTTTGGTTTTGAAAAAATATTTTGATGCATAGTACCTTAGGCTTTTTGTCTTGATTGATGTGCCAAATCTACTTGCTTTTGGATTCCCAGGGGTTTTCATTGAAAAGAGAATGTACATGACACCATAGAATGTGAAAGGCGTGCAGAGTTATTATTGAAGTGTGAGCTTCATAAATTTAGAAAAGCTTCACTAAAAATATGAGATTAAAAGCAAATAGCCTGCAGGTATAGAAAATGCATCATACTCTTATTAAATATACATTTAATTTCCCAGTTATTGTTGTTTTTGCTGAAAACAATAGTTTAAACAATAAACTACAAAAATACTTAAAGTTTTCTATCTCCTTAATTCTTGAACATATCCCTAAGAGAAAATATGGTACGCTGTATCATAAACTATATAGAATGTGAACATCAATAGTGTATGGCCTTTAAGCTATTGTATTGATTTTTTTTCATGGTTTAGCACTAAAGTGTATGTATATATATTTCTTCTTATTATCTTAGGGTCAATAAAGATTGGATGCACTCATTACATTGGAGAATATCTGCCAGCTGCAGACACTTTTTAAATCAGAAGACTGGGCTCCTGATTACAAGATATCACTGTTTGTAATATAAAACCTATATTATCTAACGAAAGAAAATAAATAGTAGGAAAATGGAACTTCATAATCTGGAGACTTTCCAGAAGTGTTTATTATCCTGCTGATAATTGTTTAAAGGACATTGCAAGGTCAAATCTCAAAGCTGCTAAAGATATTGTACAATATTTAAGAGTTAAGGTTATTATTTTTATGATTATTATTTTTATTATTAGTAGAAGAGATAATAATAATAACAATAATAATAATAATAATAATAATAATTTGTATACATATTTTTACTAGAAACATTGTTTTTGTAACCATAATAATAGAAATATCTTAGGTATCATTTAGGTTTGTGCTTAAAACATGGTCAAAAAGACCCTTATTTTTTAAATGTGGTTTCCATGCAGTGATAAGATGTCCTAGCAGGGTGTCTATGAGGATGCTCAATATTAATTAACCCAAAGTACTCTATGCCATTTGAGCATGAAGTTTGGAAGTGTACTACAATATGTATTTTATTGTTGTTTAGAGATGGGCCGAACACCCCCCTGTTCAGTTCGCACCAGAACTTCCGAACAGAGAAAAACAGAGAAAAAGTACTCTGAACTCTCTGAACTACTCTGTACTCTAAGAACTTCTGAACAGAGAAAAAGTTCTGACCCAAACGGCGAACACTATTAAAGTCTATGGGACCAGAACTTAAAAAATCAAGTCCCCATTTTGAAGGCTTATATAAGTTATTTGGCATAAAAAGGGTATAGGAGTCCAGGTACTGCCCTGGGGGACATGTATCAATGCAATTCTTTTTAAAAAAGATTGTTTTTACAGGAGCAGTGATGCTTAAAGTACAACAATAAAAATTAGAATTTTTAATTTAAATTAAATTTAAATATAGTGCCTGGGGGTCCCCTTGGTCTGCCTGTAAAGTGGTGCATCCGGTCCCCCCCAAAATCCATACTGGACCCTTATCTGGGCATGCAAATGGCAGGCCAGGAAAAGGGGGGCCGAGCAAGCACCCCCTCCTGAACCGTACCCCTACAAATTCACAATTGTGATAAGTGAGTAAAAACAGGAGGCAGTTTTTGACAATTCTTTTATTAAAAATAAAAAAAAAACAATGCCCCCAATCCATGGCAAATCACGATGCCACGAACCCTGAAAAAGAGAAAAAATGCTCTGTTGTCAACTAAGGCAAACCGCAGAATGTCTGGCATGCCATTTGACAGTTCTTATATAGGTAAGGGCACCGCCACCTTGTGATGTCACTGATACAGCATGCACCAGCCGGTGATGTCAGAAGGGGCGAAGCCACCAGATGATATTGCCAGGTGGCTCAATCCCTTACCTTCATAACAACTCGGCAAGCCAGGCATTCGGCAGTTTGCCTTAGTTGACAGTGGAGCATTTTTTTTTTTTCTTTTTAGGGTCCGGTGGTGGCGTCGGTGTTGTAATTGATTTTGGATTTACATTGGGGACACAGTTTCTCATTTTTAACCACTTGCCGCCCGTCATATAGCAATATGATGTCGGCAAAGTGGTTCTGTTATCCTGACCGAACATCATGTGACGTGATCAGGATAACAAGCCACCGTGCAACCCCGTGTTACCCCGCATGACACACCGCATCTCCGATCGTGGTATGGAGCCTCTGACTTGCTGCCTTTCCAGTGCCATCTATCAGTGCCGCCTATCAGTGCCACCTATTAGTGCCCATCAGTGCCTCCTATCAGTGCCCATCAATTTTTTTTTAAATGTCAGTCTTTTTTAGTTTGTTTAGCAAAAAATAAAAACCCCAGTGGTGATCAAATACCACCAAAAGAAAGCTCTATTTGTGGGAAGAAAATTATAAAAATGTAGTTTGAGTACAGTGTTGCATGATTGGTTGAAAGCTGGAAATTGTCCTGGGCAGGGGAAAGTGCCCAGTATTGAAATGGTTAATAAAGGAATTATCAAAAACTGCCTCCTGATTTTATTCACTATTCACACTTTTTTGGTGAATGGGAAGGGGTACTATGTACCCCATACTCATTCACATGGGAGGGCTGGGATCTGGGGGCCCCCTTGTTAAAGGGTGCTTCCAGACTCCTATAAGCCCCCTGCCCCCAGACCACTGGCCAGGGTAGTGGGGGTGAATGAGTAGGGGTATTATGTACCCCATACTTATTTACATAGGGGGTAGGGATGGTCCCGATGTTCGAGTCGAATGTAAGTTTGGCTCGAACATCAGGTGTTCATTTGTTCATAGAACAAACTAATATATGGTGTGCTCGCAGGAAGTTCACCCACCGCGGCGTGCCTCGTAATGCACTGTGAGATTGCAGTGCATTGACAGCTGCTGATTGGCCAAAGCATGCACCTGACCTGTATGCTTTGGCCAATCACAGTGCGATTTGCAGGATGCCTTTGGCCAATAATGGCTCAAGTCCACGCTCCCCACACTATATAAGGCTGCTACTTACACGGTGGCTGTATATAGTGTATATAGTATACACTGTATATAGTGAATGAATAGAGATTAGACAGGGTAGTTAGTGTAGTGTGCAGTCAGTCAGTGTAGTCATTGTAGTATATATAATACAGTTCAGAGTATATAGTGCAGTTAGTGTAGTATACAAAATACATTTCAGAGTAAATAGTGCAGTTAGTGTAGTACTGTATATATATAACAGTTCAGAGTATATAGTGCAGTTAGCGTAGTAGATATTATACAGTTCAAAGTATATAGTGCAGTCAGTGTAGTATAAATAATAAAGTTCAGAGTATATAGTGCAGTCATTGTAGTATATATAATACAGTAGAGAATATATACTGTAGTCAGTGTAGTATTTATAATACAGTGCACGGTATATAGTGCAGTGCAGAGTATATAATACATGTATTGAAGTGGTTAAGGGGAACCCTATGACAGAATTAAGAAAAAAAAATTATATGGGGTCCCCCCCCAAAATCCATACCAGGCCCTTGGGGTCTGGAATAGATTTAAAGGGGAACTCCACACGCCAATTATTATTTTTTAAATAGCGTGGGGTCCCCCCTAAAATCCATTCCAGGTCCTTATCCGAGCATGCAGCCTGGCAGGCCAGGAAAGGGGGGGCAAGCGAGCACCCCCCTCCTGAACCATACCAGGCCGTTTGCCCTCAACACGGGGAGGGTGATTTGGGGTGCCCCTAAAGCACCTTGTCTCCATGTTGATGGGGACAAGGGCCTCTACCCGACAACCCCGGCTGGTGGTTGTTGGGGTCTGTGGACGGGGGGCTTATCGGAATCTTGAAGCCCCCTTTAACAAGGGGGCCCCCAGATCCTGCCCCCCCATGTGAATAGGTATCAGATACATTGTACCCCTACAGATTCACCAAAAAAATTGTCAAAAAGTAAAAACCACAAGATACAGTTTTTGTCAATGCCTTTATTAAAAAAGAAAAAGTGTCCCGCAATATAAATCCACCATCAATCATGACATCTGATGGTCCTGAAAAATTGAAAAAAAGAAAAACTCCGCCTCCATGGGAGGCCTCCCAGCGAATGATGTCTTTTTGCTTTGACAGCTCCTATATAGCAAAAATTAAGTGGGGAATCCGCGCAACGGGAATAGGTAAACTGAGTTTTGGACTGCTGCCCCCACACACACGCAATCCCCACCGGAGTGGAGCAAGCAGAGAATAAATGCAAATTAAATAGTGGGTGTGGCGCTGTCCTGAAAGTACTATGGTCAAAAAAAATGCTTAGTGCAAAGTGATTAACTGTGAGCTGGGAGAAAAGGGAAAAAAAGGTGGGGGGGGGGAAGGGGGAGGAGAGGGAAAACGGAGGGGGGGTTGGGAAAGCTAAGGGAGGGGAAGGAAGTCCCAGCTAAGAAGTTTTAAAGTAAGTTGTGCTCCTTATCATGGAAAATATAAAATCAAACACATAATAACACGTGACAATTGTACAGTGCAGCTGTGGTAATAATTATATAATCCTTATAAAATAGTGTTATTGTAATCACACATTAATACTGATAAAAGACTGGCTACAACCATCAGTGACTCGTGCTCAGTGCAGCATAGGTGAGAATCAACAGTCTATGTGAATTCCTTGGTTTTTCCTTAAAAACAAGGCAGGCATATCCAACCTGTATCTGCTACTTATTTCTATGGTGACCGGGTGCTTGTGTCTCACGCTGTGATCGTGCAGACACTCACCAGCTTCCTTAACCCCTACAGAGGTAATGTGCAGTCACAGTGTATGCCACTGTGTGGCAGTCCTTGGCATATTCAGGATCAGGATATCGTTTGAACATGAAGGAAAGAGGAGATTCCCATAGTGTAAAACCATAAACACTTTTTATTTACATTAGATGACAAGCTAGTACTCACATTATGGTAGTTTCAAACAAGCAACAAAGTGTCATCCAAGAAGCGTCAGGTTCAAAGCCTGTGTTCGTTGGGAGATGGTGCAAGGCGTCAGAGTTAGGCCAAGCTCCTATATAGGCAAGGGCGGGGCCACCCGCTGATGTAACTGGATGACCCCGTCCCCTAGTTTCTGGTTCCATTGGGCGGCCCGATTGACAGTGGATTTACAATGCGGGACACTTTTTAAAATTTTTTAACCTGTTGCCGACAAGCCGCCGCAGTTATACTGCAGCAAGTTGGCTTGGCTGTGCGAATCGCTACCGGTACGTTGGTTCATGCACTGGCCTTTGCGGGTGCCTGCCCACCGCCACGCATCTCTTGAGCTCGCCCGTGGGTCCGGTGGACTCGATGTCCGATGGCCACTCGCGATTGCGGTAAAGAGAGGCAGAACAGGGACCTGCCTTTGTAAACAAGCGGATCCCAGTCCTGACAGGGGAGGAGAGAGAGATCTAGTGATCAGGAACAGCAATCTCTCTCTACTCTTAGTGAGCCCATCCCCCTGACAGTTAGAAAGCACCTCCCTAAGAAACACTTAACCCTTTGATCACCACTAGTGTTAACCCCTTCCCTGCCAGTGCCATTTATACAGTGATCAGTTCATTTTTATAGCACTGATCACTGTATTGGTGTCAGTGGTCACCAAAAAGCGTCACTTAGGGTCAGATTTGTCTGCTGCAATTTTGCAGTCCCACTAAAAAATCGCAGATTGCTGCCATTACTAGTAAAAACAATAAAAAGTACCTAAATATTTCCCCTATTTTGTACACCGCTATAACTTTGGCACAAACCAATCAATATATGCTTATTGCAATTTGTTTACCAAAACTATGTAGCACAATACATATTGGCCTAACTTCATTATTTAATATTTTTTTATATGTATTATAGCAAGTAAAAAAACAAAGTTTCTTTCAAAATTGTCGGTCTTTTTTTGTTTATAGCGCAAAAAATAAAAACCGCATAGCTGATCACATACCACCAAAAGAAATCTCTATTTGTGGTAAAAAGGATATCAATTGATTGGGTACAGCATCACATGACCACAAAATTGTCAGTTAATGTAACGAAGTGCCTGGTCAGGAAGTGGGTAAATCCTTCCAGAGCTGAAGTGGTTAATAAAGGAAATGTCAAAAACTGTCTCTTGTGGTTTTTACTTTTTGACACTTCTTTGGTCAATGGATAGGGGTACAATGTACCTGATACCCATTCACATAGAAGGGGGACGGGATTCTGATTCCGATAAGCCCCCCACCCTGACAACCACTGGCAAGGGTTTTCAGGAAGAGGCCCTTGTCACCATCAACATGGGTACAAGGTGCTTTGGGGTGGGGGTGCAGAGCCACCCCCCATGTTAAGGGTATGTGGCCTGGTATGGTTCAGGATGGGGGGCACTCGCTCATCTCCCCTATCCTGACCTGCCAGGCTGCATGCTGAGCTAAGGATCTGGTATGGATTTTGGGGGACCCCACGCCAATTTTTTAAAAAATTTTGGCGTGGAGTTCCCTTTAAAATCCATACCACACCCAAAGGGCCTGGTAGGGACTGGGGGGGGACCCCACACCATTTTTTTCATTGATTTTTCATCTATATTGCCAGGAGCTGGCAATACATTACAGTTGCCAGCAAGTTTAAATTACATTTTTTCCTTTAGAAATGTCATTATTGCTGCGGCATGTTCTATAGATCACACATATGCCCCACTTTATGGGCAGACTAAGGGGACCCCCTAGGCACTATATTCAAAAAAATATTTCATTTTTATTGTTTCACTTTAAGCATCATTAAATGCTCCTTAAAAACATATTGTTTAAAGAACTTTTTTTGCATTGATACATGTCCCCTAGGGCAGTACCCATACACTTTTTATGGCAATAACTTGCATATAAGCCTTTAAAATTAGGACTTTTGATTTTTCATGTTCGTGTCTCATAGACTTTAATAGGGTTTGCATCTTCGCTAGAACTTTTTGCCTGTTCGAGGTGTTCTGGTGTGAACTGAACCAGGATGTGTTCGACTTATCCCTAGTAGGGGGGCAGGATCTGGGGGGCTCTTGTTAAAGGGGGCTTCAAGATTCTGATAAGCCCCCCACCCTCAGACTCCCAAAACTAGCTGCCAGGGTCGTGGGGAAGAGGCCCTTGTCCCCATCAACGGGGACAATGTCCCTCCATGGGGACAAAGTGCTTTGGGGACAGAGCCCCTCCTTCCCCGAAGGACCCACCCCACATGTTGAGGGCATATGGGCTGGTATGGTTCAGGATGGGGAGGGCACTTGCTCATCCCCCCTTTCTTGTCCTGCCAGGCTGCATGCTCAGATAAGGGTCTGGCATGGATATGTGGGGGGACCCCACACCGTTTTTTTATTTTGGCATGGGGTTCCCCTTAAAAGCCATACCAGACCAGATTAGGGACCCAGTTGCATTTTTTTTACTTTTTAAATGCCGGTAATGCTTTTTTTTTATTCAGCTGTGAGCGGGGAAGCCCATTGCCAGCTGATGACTCATCGGTTGTTAAGGACACGGCAGCCTCAGGGAATATCCCTTAAAGCTGAATCAAGATATTGCCCTATAAAAAGTAGCAGTGGCATCACTGTTCTGCACAAAGCATGTATAGATACTGTAGCAAAGCTGTGGAAGGGACCCATCAGGTCAATGCACTACAGGCTGCAGAAAAGTAGAGGAGTGGGCAGATACTGATCTTTATAACAGGAAGCTCCTGCAAAGTTTCACTTTGGATTACTGCACAGGTCTGTAAGAAATGCACAAAGTGGTGGGTTTTTGGTCAAAGGTGTTCAGTCTCCTGTTGACCCTTTTCCATACCTCTTTCTGCTAAGATGCTAAACAGGCCCTCCTTCATTGTCCAATCCCGGGACTTTTTTACATCAACAGAAACTGGCCACATACTTATTTATAGCCGCCAAACGGGCTATAGCCAGGGACGGGAAAAAACCCTCAGTACAGTTTGCAGAGGTGAGGAGCATTTTGACCACTGTAATGGTCCATGAGAAAATTTCTAGTGTACTTCATGATACTCACTCTAAATTCTTTTAACCACTTCAGCCCCAGAGGATTTGGCAGCTCAATGACCGGAGGACTTTTTACAATTTGGCACTACGCTGCTTTAACTGGTAATTGCGCAGTCATGCAATGTTGTACCCAAACAAAATCTGTGTCCTTTTTTTTCCCACAAATAGAGCTTTCTTTTGATGATATTTGATTGCCTCTGTGATTTTTATTTTTTGCGATATAAACGGAAAAATACCGAAAATTTTGAAAAAAAATTATATTTTCTATTTTTGTTATAAAAAAATTTAATAAACTCAATTTTAGTCAAACATTTAGGCCAAAATGTATTCAGCCACATGTCTTTGGTAAAAAAAATGTCAATAAGCATATATTTATTGGTTTGCGCAAAAGTTATAGCGTCTACAAACTAGGGTACTAGTCTACTTTCCAAAATGGGGTCATTTGGGGGGGGGGTTGTGCTATCCGGACATTTCAGGGCCTTCATAACTGTGATAGGTAGTGAGGAGTAAAATCTAAAATTTACACCCTTAGAAATCCTAAAGGTGGTGATTAGTTTTTGGGGTCCTGTATGCGGCTAGGCTCTCAAAAAGTCTCAAACATGAGGTATTCCCATACTCAGGAGAATGTATTTTGGGGTTTAATTCCACATATAACCATGCCATGAGTGAGCAATATATCATTTAGTGACAACTTTGTGTATTTTTTTTTTGTCATTTTTCAAAAACTTGTGACAAAAAAATAACTTGTGGCAAAATATAAAATATTCCATGGACTCAACATGCCTCTCAGTAAATATCTTGAAGTGTCCTCTTTCCAAAATGGGGTCATTTGTGGGGATTTTGTGCTATCTTGACATTTCAGGGCCTCCAAAACTGTGATAGGTAGTGAGGAAGTGAACTCACCATTTTACGCCCTTAGAAAGCTTGAAGGCGGTGCTTGGTTTTCGGGGTCCTGTACACTGCTAGGCTCCAAAAAAAGCCTCACACATGTGGTATCCCCGTACTCAGGAGAAGCAGTAGAATGTATTTTGGGGTGTAATTTCACATATGCCCATGGCATGTTTGAGCAATAAATCATTTAGTGACAACTGTGCAAAAAAAAAAATTTAATTTTCCCGCAAATTGTGGCAAAATATAAAATATTCCATGGACTCAACATGCCTCTCATCAAATAGCTTGGGGTGTCTACTTTCCAAAATGGGGTCATTTGGGTGGGTTTTGTGATATCTTGGCATTTTATGGCCTTAAAAACTGTGATTGGTAGTGAGTAGGGATGAGCTTCGAGTTCGAGTCGAACTCATGTTCAACTCGAACATTGGCTGTTCGCAAGTTCGCCGAAAAATTTGGGGTGTTCGCGGCAAATTCGAATGCCACAGAACACCCTTTAAAAGTCTATGGGAGAAATCAAAAGTGCTAATTTTAAAGGCTTATATGCAAGTTATTGTCATAAAAAGTGTTTGGGGACCCGGCTCCTGCCCCAGGGGACATGGATCAATGCAAAAAAAGTTTTAAAAAAGGCCGTTTTTTCAGGAGCAGTGATTTTAATAATGCTTAAAGTCAAACAATAAAAGTGTAATATCCCTTTAAATTTCATACGTGGGGGGTGTCTATAGTATGCCTGTAAAGGGGCGCATGTTTCCCGTGTTTAGAACAGTCTGACAGCAAAATGACATTTCAAAGGAAAAAACCCATTTAAAACTACCCGCGGCTATTGCATTGCCGACAATACACATAGAAGTTCATTGATAAAAACAGCATGGGAATTCCCCACAGGGAAACCCCGAACCAAAATTTGTGCAAAAAAAAAAAGTGTAATTTTCCTGAAACATGTGACAAAATATAAAATATTCCATGGACTCAACATACCTATCAGCAAATAGCTTGGGGTGTCTATTTTCCAAAAAAGGGTAATTTGGGGGGGTTTGTACTGTCCTGGCATTTTATGCACAACATTTAGAAGCTTATGTCACACATCACCCACTCTTCTAACCACTTGAAGACAAAGCGCTTTCTGAAACTTTTTGTTTACATGAAAAAAATTTTTTATGCCGAGTACATGGTTTCCTAACACGACATGCTTTAAAATTGTACACAAACGTGCAGTGGCGACAAACTACATACTTTTTAAAAAGATTTTAAAAGCCTTTACAGGTTACCGTTTTAGATCTACAGAGGAAGTCTACTGCTAAAATTACTGCCCTCGATCTGACCTTTGCAGCGATACCTCACATGCATGGTGCAATTGCTGTTTACATATGACACCAGACCAACGCTTGCGTTCGCCTTTGCGTGTGAGCACGGGGGGGGGCAGGGGGTGCTTTTTTATTTTTTTATTTTTTTAATTATTTATTTTGCTTTTTTATTATATTTTTAAAAATGTTCCGTTTTTTTTTATCATTTTATTGTTATCTCAGGGAATGTAAATATCCCCTATGATAGCAATAGGCATACATTGTAATGTTCTTTTTTTCATGCAGCCTGTGATCGGTGGGTATGCCCACCATTAGAATACCACCCTTCATCCACCCACTTCTAATGATGGGCATACATGCACCATTTTTTTTTTCCTTGTCAAAAAGATTTATTGATCATACAAACTATTGAAAATGTATTAATTACTTATACAAGGATATATATGGTAAAACTCTGTGTTATACAATAATAGTTATTTAAATGATTAACATAAAGTTTCTAATAATTAATAATCACGTACATCTGACTTAAAAATAAAAGTGGAAAGTAATATATTTACCGTATTTATCGGCGTATAACACGCACTTTTTTCCCCTTAAAATCAGGGGAAAGTCGCAGGTGCGTGTTATACGCCGATCCCCGCCGATCCCGATCTGTAAATGTCAAAATCGCGGTCCGCGATTTGAAAATGGCGCCGCCGGAGCCGAAGTACACAGAGCCGGTCCTCGGCTCTTTCCGGCGGCTCTCGTTTACTTTCGGTTTCACTCGTAGTCCCGAGCGGAGCTATCCGAACCTACTCGGATAGCTCCGCTCCGGACTACGAGTGAAACCGAAAGTAAACGAGAGCCGCCGGAAAGAGCCGAGGACCAGCTCTGTGTACTTCGGCGCCGGCGGCGCCATTTTCAAATCGCGGACCGCGATTTTGAAGCCCTGGAAGCAGGGACAGGGGATGCAAGGCTGCACTGGGGAAGGCTGCACTGGGGATGGCTGCACTGACGAAGGCTGCACTGGGGAAGGCTGCACTGGGGAAGGCTGCACTGACAAGGCTGCACTGACGAAGGCTGCACTGGGGAAGGCTGCACTGACAAAAAGGAAAGAGACAAATTCCCCACTTGGGGTTTTTAGGCAGCAAAAAAAAGAAAAAGGTAGAGAGCCAATTCATAAAACTGTATCTTTATTATACAAAAAACTTAAACACACACGTTAAAAAGAATGAGCTCCCATAGGGTGTATATCAATACATAACACTCAACACATACACTGTGTATGTATATGTTCATAACAACATGACATGTGCGTTGACTTAGGCAAAATGTAAATGGACCTGACGCGTTTCGACCTGTTCCAGGTCTTCTTCAAAGGTCAATTTTGCTAAAATTATATCAAGAAATGTATGTGTCAAAAAAAGTTAGTGTACATTGGAAACAAATGCATAACATATCAATACAGCATATTTACCCGGTAATGAGTGTTCTAAGCCCAGGAGCTTCTTGTTGGGTAGATCCCTTTAAAATTAAAAGATTGCCCGTTCGCCTTCCCCCGGAGGTCTCATGGCATCACCGCCGCAGCCCCCATCATCACCAGGGGGGGGAATCCCAAGGAGATGTGACTTACAAGAGGTCACACTGTGAGGCACCCCCTATACGCAGACCACCCAGCCGGTCAGATAGGGAAGACACCTGCAGTAACAACCCAGGGAAAAAGGAATGACAAAAATGGAAACAGTGTATATTGTGTATTGGTGTGCACTCCAACATAAAGTCTAATAGGTGCAAAAAGTGTATATATGTTTGTATCTGCTTGGTTATAGAAACCAGGGCTACCTATATCCACCCACTACATGGGCCGGGGCCCATGCGTACTGGGTGTATGTGTCTGTGCGTACAAAGATCCGCACAGACATGTATATACGTGTGTGCACACACACATATATATACCATAATCGTAGTTTTAAATACCTATTTAGATATGAGAGATATGGCGGAGTGCACACTATGGTAGAAAAATATATATCTAAATCAAAAAGGAAGTAATAGAAGACGAATTAGTACCTCAACCCTGTAAAGAAGTGTAATGGAATAGGGAATGTGATAGATGAAAGGTAAAAGAGGGAAGTGAAAGAGGTTTGTAGAAACCTGGGAGATGAATCCCTGATGTGGACAAAGGGGTGTGTGAAAAGTGAACACACAAAAAAAGTGAGAAACAAAAACCATTGCAAAATAATAAATGTGAAAGCCGGGTGAACAGGTGCCCACTAGTGAGGGAAGGAATTATATATCGGGTGTGCCAAGTAAATTACCTTATAAGCAAGGTAAAGACAGTGCAGAAACCACACTATGTTGCCCAGTGTTGCTTGCACTTGGGTATGACCTGACCCGGGATAGGTCACTGCCTAGAACTGGCTGAATAAGCGCCTGTCCAGGTTACCAATTGGCAAGTCTGAAAGTATAAAATAAAATAAAAAATATATTGTATACATTTAAGTATTTAATATGTATATATATGTGGTCGTTGTAATAGACCAAAAATTATGTTATAGGGCAGCAAAAGTGCAGAAGTGCAATAACGTGAAACCAAATAGTGTACTTACGATGTGAAGCCGTAGGGGAGACCATCAGCTGGACAGGAAGTGTTCAGAGTGATAAAGAGAGGATGAGGGAATGTATATAAGCCCTTAATGTTAGGGCGGAGCTCCAATGTGGGTTGATAGTATGGGGGCATGGCGGCCGCGAGGCGGCCTCGTGTGATCTCCTCGGCGTTCAGGGCGAGCAAGCGCCCCGTCCACTGACGTCATCAGCGTCGCAAATGCGTGACGTACCCGCGTCACGTAGCACGCGCGGGGCCCCGCGCATGCGCAGTGAGCGGAGACGTCCGGGGACGTCCCTGAACGCCGCCGGCAAGGGGGAATCCCCAATCTGGCAACCAGGTCCACCCTAGGTGTCCAATGGGGAACGGCGGGAGGGGGAGCCATCCATAAAGGAGTCCCGCCTCCCCGCCTTACCTTGCCGGGAAGACACATCTGAGGGAGCCAACCCCGGTGTTGGGGCGGCGCAGGCAGCCACGATGGCTACTCCTGGGGGGAAGGGGAGCAAGCTAATAAAGGGGACAACATTTCAATAATTGTACAAGATCACTAAAGTACAAGCATAGTAAAAAATATGAATGTAAGCGTGTCATCCTATATTGATACATACAATCTTGGCAAAAAGGATTTTCATATAAGACATCCATGTATGCAGGGTAAATTCACATATCTAGGTATATGGAGGTAACATAAGATGAAAAACACATTCTAGAGCAAAAGAAGAGACAACACAAAAATGAAATCAAAATTACACATACATTGCACATCAAAGAGTGTACGCAGAATAGATACATAGATGGTCATGAGTGTCCCTAAACTATCAGAGAGGGGATGGGAAAAGGGGGGGGAGGGAGGGGGGGAGGAGAGAAGGGAAAGGGGAAGTGGAAGGAGGGGAAAAAGGGAGGAAGGGAAGGGAAAGACGTGGAAACCGATGAGGCAGGAGAGCAGGGGAAAGAAGGCCCTAGAGGGCACAATTGCTTTCTAAGGTTGGCAGAGGGCAACAAGACCTTATTGGGTCTTACCCGAAACAAACCCTTTTAGGAACGGGGCAAAAGATATAGCATCATTAAGTCCTGGGAACGAGGTGGCATCTAATTGAAATATCCACTTTTGTTCATGTTGCAACAGGATTTTGTTCCAATCACCGCCTCGATTTGGTATATGTACTCTATCGAGGGCGGTGAAGGATACTTTTGGCATTTTGTAATTGTGCACTGACATCACGTGTCGGCCCAATGGTAGATAATAATTGCCAATTTGCATATGATAGATATGCTTGGACATGCGACGATGGAATTCCTGTTTGGTCTTACCAACATAATAAGCCCCACATTCACAAGACATAAGGTAAACGATCCCTCTAGTTTGGCAATTCGTGAAGTGTTTGGGCTTGAACAATGCCCCATTTGGGAGGTGGAAGGTTTTCTCCCGTCTGATGTATTGGCAGGTAGAACAATGTCCACAGGGGAAGGACCCCAAAGTTACACAATGTTTGGATCTCTTTATTTCATCTTTAAACTCGCTTTGAACTAGTCTGTCTCGTAAAGAAGTAGCGCGTTTATAAGTAATTGATGGTTTATTGGAGATAAAGTTACGGACCTTTGGGTCATTCAACAATATAGGCCAATGTCTTTGGATAACATTGTTGACCACCTGATGTTGTCTAGAGAACCGTAAGATGATCCTAGTGGGGCCAATGTTGGTACCATCCATTGGCTTTTTATTGTGTTGGGATAAAAGTTCAGACCGGGATTGTGCAATTGCTCTATTATATCCCTTTCGTAGGCAGGAACGGCTATAGCCACGTGCCAGCAATCTGGTTTGTAACTTATAGGCTTCCTCTTTGAAGAGGGTATCACTTGAACAGTTCCTGCGTAGACGCAGGTACTGACCATATGGTATCGACCTCTTCAGGACTGTAGGGTGAAAGCTTTCGGCGTGCAACACTGTGTTGCCAGCCGTGCTTTTGCGAAAAAGGGTGCTTGAGATCTTATTGTCAGGAGTACGTATCAATTTGACATCCAAAAATGTCATTTGATCAGGATCATAGGTCATAGTAAACTTCAGATTGTATTTGTTTTGGTTAATATGATTCAAAAATTGGAGTAACATTTCCTCCGAACCCTCCCAGACGATGAGGACATCATCGATGTACCGTAGCCACAACTGAATGTGGCCCGTGTACACCGCGAGGTCCCCATCGTCCCGGAGGGCCCTCTCCCACTCCCCCAGGTACAGATTGGCGTAGGCCGGGGCACAGCAAGTGCCCATGGCCACGCCCTGCACCTGGAGGTAGTGGGAATTATTGAAACAAAAAAAGTTATGGTGTAGGATGTAGTCAAGTCCGTCCACAATGAACTCATTCAGTGCCTCATCGTATTTTTGGCTTCGATGCAAAACCGCCCGCACAGCAGCGATCCCCTGACTATGGGGGATCGAGCTATACAGGGCCTCGACATCGATAGCTACCAGGAGAGAATTCGCTGGAAGGGTAAGCTCTTCAATTTTTTGTAACAAGTGTATTGTGTCCTTCAAAAAGGAGGGCATACTAAGGACAAAGGGTTGCAGAAAAGAGTCGATAAGTCGGCTCAGATTTTCCGATATACTCCCAATGCCCGAGACGATGGGTCGTCCAGGGGGATCTGTCTGGCTCTTATGTATCTTGGGCAAACTATAAAAAGTTGCCACCCTTGGATATTTGATACAGATGAATTCGTATTGGTCCTTAGTAATAACTCCCCTTTCAAATGCTGATTGAATCAGTTTGTAGAAGTCGGTGTAGGAGGCCTGTATGAGTCTAATGGGGACGGTTCTATACCATTCCTCATTATCAAGGATATTTTGGCACATACATACGTAGTCTTCATTATTCATCAAGACCACGTTGCCGCCCTTATCAGATGGCTTGATTGTGATTTTGAGATCCAAACATTGTGTAACTTTGGGGTCCTTCCCCTGTGGACATTGTTCTACCTGCCAATACATCAGACGGGAGAAAACCTTCCACCTCCCAAATGGGGCATTGTTCAAGCCCAAACACTTCACGAATTGCCAAACTAGAGGGATCGTTTACCTTATGTCTTGTGAATGTGGGGCTTATTATGTTGGTAAGACCAAACAGGAATTCCATCGTCGCATGTCCAAGCATATCTATCATATGCAAATTGGCAATTATTATCTACCATTGGGCCGACACGTGATGTCAGTGCACAATTACAAAATGCCAAAAGTATCCTTCACCGCCCTCGATAGAGTACATATACCAAATCGAGGCGGTGATTGGAACAAAATCCTGTTGCAACATGAACAAAAGTGGATATTTCAATTAGATGCCACCTCGTTCCCAGGACTTAATGATGCTATATCTTTTGCCCCGTTCCTAAAAGGGTTTGTTTCGGGTAAGACCCAATAAGGTCTTGTTGCCCTCTGCCAACCTTAGAAAGCAATTGTGCCCTCTAGGGCCTTCTTTCCCCTGCTCTCCTGCCTCATCGGTTTCCACGTCTTTCCCTTCCCTTCCTCCCTTTTTCCCCTCCTTCCACTTCCCCTTTCCCTTCTCTCCTCCCCCCCTCCCTCCCCCCCCTTTTCCCATCCCCTCTCTGATAGTTTAGGGACACTCATGACCATCTATGTATCTATTCTGCGTACACTCTTTGATGTGCAATGTATGTGTAATTTTGATTTCATTTTTGTGTTGTCTCTTCTTTTGCTCTAGAATGTGTTTTTCATCTTATGTTACCTCCATATACCTAGATATGTGAATTTACCCTGCATACATGGATGTCTTATATGAAAATCCTTTTTGCCAAGATTGTATGTATCAATATAGGATGACACGCTTACATTCATATTTTTTACTATGCTTGTACTTTAGTGATCTTGTACAATTATTGAAATGTTGTCCCCTTTATTAGCTTGCTCCCCTTCCCCCCAGGAGTAGCCATCGTGGCTGCCTGCGCCGCCCCAACACCGGGGTTGGCTCCCTCAGATGTGTCTTCCCGGCAAGGTAAGGCGGGGAGGCGGGACTCCTTTATGGATGGCTCCCCCTCCCGCCGTTCCCCATTGGACACCTAGGGTGGACCTGGTTGCCAGATTGGGGATTCCCCCTTGCCGGCGGCGTTCAGGGACGTCCCCGGACGTCTCCGCTCACTGCGCATGCGCGGGGCCCCGCGCGTGCTACGTGACGCGGGTACGTCACGCATTTGCGACGCTGATGACGTCAGTGGACGGGGCGCTTGCTCGCCCTGAACGCCGAGGAGATCACACGAGGCCGCCTCGCGGCCGCCATGCCCCCATACTAGGTCCCCCCGGAACGGTCTCATTAGTGGAACACTGACACCTGCCATCTATCAACCCACATTGGAGCTCCGCCCTAACATTAAGGGCTTATATACATTCCCTCATCCTCTCTTTATCACTCTGAACACTTCCTGTCCAGCTGATGGTCTCCCCTACGGCTTCACATCGTAAGTACACTATTTGGTTTCACGTTATTGCACTTCTGCACTTTTGCTGCCCTATAACATAATTTTTGGTCTATTACAACGACCACATATATATACATATTAAATACTTAAATGTATACAATATATTTTTTATTTTATTTTATACTTTCAGACTTGCCAATTGGTAACCTGGACAGGCGCTTATTCAGCCAGTTCTAGGCAGTGACCTATCCCGGGTCAGGTCATACCCAAGTGCAAGCAACACTGGGCAACATAGTGTGGTTTCTGCACTGTCTTTACCTTGCTTATAAGGTAATTTACTTGGCACACCCGATATATAATTCCTTCCCCCACTAGTGGGCACCTGTTCACCCGGCTTTCACATTTATTATTTTGCAATGGTTTTTGTTTCTCACTTTTTTTGTGTGTTCACTTTTCACACACCCCTTTGTCCACATCAGGGATTCATCTCCCAGGTTTCTACAAACCTCTTTCACTTCCCTCTTTTACCTTTCATCTATCACATTCCCTATTCCATTACACTTCTTTACAGGGTTGAGGTACTAATTCGTCTTCTATTACTTCCTTTTTGATTTAGATATATATTTTTCTACCATAGTGTGCACTCCGCCATATCTCTCATATCTAAATAGGTATTTAAAACTACGATTATGGTATATATATGTGTGTGTGCACACACGTATATACATGTCTGTGCGGATCTTTGTACGCACAGACACATACACCCAGTACGCATGGGCCCCTGCCCATGTAGTGGGTGGATATAGGTAGCCCTGGTTTCTATAACCAAGCAGATACAAACATATATACACTTTTTGCACCTATTAGACTTTATGTTGGAGTGCACACCAATACACAATATACACTGTTTCCATTTTTGTCATTCCTTTTTCCCTGGGTTGTTACTGCAGGTGTCTTCCCTATCTGACCGGCTGGGTGGTCTGCGTATAGGGGGTGCCTCACAGTGTGACCTCTTGTAAGTCACATCTCCTTGGGATTCCCCCCCCCTGGTGATGATGGGGGCTGCGGCGGTGATGCCATGAGACCTCCGGGGGAAGGCGAACGGGCAATCTTTTAATTTTAAAGGGATCTACCCAACAAGAAGCTCCTGGGCTTAGAACACTCATTACCGGGTAAATATGCTGTATTGATATGTTATGCATTTGTTTCCAATGTACACTAACTTTTTTTGACACATACATTTCTTGATATAATTTTAGCAAAATTGACCTTTGAAGAAGACCTGGAACAGGTCGAAACGCGTCAGGTCCATTTACATTTTGCCTAAGTCAACGCACATGTCATGTTGTTATGAACATATACATACACAGTGTATGTGTTGAGTGTTATGTATTGATATACACCCTATGGGAGCTCATTCTTTTTAACTAGTGTGTTCAAGTTTTTTGTATAATAAAGATACAGTTTTATGAATTGGCTCTCTACCTTTTTCTTTTTTTTGCTGCCTAAAAACCCCAAGTGGGGAATTTGTCTCTTTCCTTTTTGTTATAATCATCAGGGGTGAGCAGCACTTTTCATTCTTCCCTGTGTCCCCCCTCCTTCTTTTGTCAAATTTGGGTGGTTAAACACCCCTTTCCCCGTTGACACACGGGAAGAAAAATATGAGCTCCAGGGTGTAGGGTTATTCATATGTTTTCCTTTCTGGTATTTATGTTACTTGAGAGGCTTCTTGTATTCTGTTAAAATGAGCAACTATCAGGGAGAGGAATGGGCCAAATTAATGTTGGGATATGAGACGGATTTCGAACAGGGTGATCGCATGAAAACCCTGATCTCATCCTTAGTCCAAAAGCTGAATAAAACCTTGGAGAAAAAATCAGCACTTTTCTGGCACGTCAAATCCTTAAATAGGTATATTGAAGAAAAAATTAACCCTCTGGGATTACGGATCCAGGTTTTCCCCAACCTGGATCAAATTAGTGTTGACCTTAAAAACGAATGGGAGGCCAATCTTGATGCATGCTCTCGGCAGATGATGGTTATCCTCACCCGAGAGTACAATAAACAAATAGCATCATTAGATGAAGAAATCAACCATATAGAAAAAGCGTTAAAACCTTTTACACAGCATGCCCTCTTTTTGGAACTACAGGGGAACCTTCGGGATAACCTGTCGGCCCATAATAAAGGCATCTTACAGAAAAAAGAATCAAAATTCTGGAGGGACAAATCCGCATTTACAGATGGGCGGGCATATAAGTGGAATACCCAGATCTCGCGTAATCTAAGGAATAAACAATATACAGCACAACAACAACCCAAGAATATCAATACCAAAAAGAATACAAACAATGTATTCAAACCCCATGATAAATCTGATTCTAACCAAATTAAAAAGGGACTCCCTAAGGGTTCTGGGAAGTTCAAAAGAAATCGAAATAACAGAGGTTCACCCGAACAGGAAAGGAAAAAACGTATTGTGGAGAACAATGGGGAAAGTGCACATGATTCTCCCATAAGTGAACAACCCACACTTTCCAATCTTGGACCATATGGTCCAATGATTGGAACGAGTGAAACAGATTCTTTACTTCAAAATATCCCCACAAATACCACTCATACAAATCAAACATCAGGGCGCCCGAAAACTGGACCTCAGAGTCCTTTAAACCCGATACGGGGATCTCCCCTATCCCAGACAAACAGGGGAACAGGAAATTTGGACGCTTTTGTCACAAGGGGACAACCGAATCCCTCAGTGTAATTAACTTGTCATCTCATTCCCTTTCTGCAGCAGAAAGTAGCGTACTATCACGTGGTTTAACCTTCTGCCCACAGAACAACTTTGACATCTTTGAAGTGATCACTGATTTGCATCTTTTTGCACGCCGGCTACTACTTAAGAGCCTCCATGCAAAAGTAGATGAAAATGACGATACAATGGACTGGCCTAGCTTCAACATGAGAGAATTTAAGGCCCTACGGGACTTGACTCTTCTATTTCAGGAAAGTAATAATTTGGATCTTATTGATCAAATTGATTTGGAGACTTTACTCTCCACTGCCAACGAGTCTACTCAGTATCCCACAACACGTTTCAAGAAACCTTCTGCAAAATTTCCCCCCCTCAGTTTGAATCCAAGCATTGAGATCTTTGTTAAACAAACATTAAAAGATCTCCTGAAGCTCCAACACATTAGGAATGTACGCCCTGAAAATCTAACCAAAGAGGAGTCTCAAGCTTTAGACTCCTTATGCAAAAACACCAAAATCACAATCAAGCCATCTGATAAGGGCGGCAACGTGGTCTTGATGAATAATGAAGACTACGTATGTATGTGCCAAAATATCCTTGATAATGAGGAATGGTATAGAACCGTCCCCATTAGACTCATACAGGCCTCCTACACCGACTTCTACAAACTGATTCAATCAGCATTTGAAAGGGGAGTTATTACTAAGGACCAATACGAATTCATCTGTATCAAATATCCAAGGGTGGCAACTTTTTATAGTTTGCCCAAGATACATAAGAGCCAGACAGATCCCCCTGGACGACCCATCGTCTCGGGCAATGGGAGTATATCGGAAAATCTGAGCCGACTTATCGACTCTTTTCTGCAACCCTTTGTCCTTAGTATGCCCTCCTTTTTGAAGGACACAATACACTTGTTACAAAAAATTGAAGAGCTTACCCTTCCAGCGAATTCTCTCCTGGTAGCTATCGATGTCGAGGCCCTGTATAGCTCGATCCCCCATAGTCAGGGGATCGCTGCTGTGCGGGCGGTTTTGCATCGAAGCCAAAAATACGATGAGGCACTGAATGAGTTCATTGTGGACGGACTTGACTACATCCTACACCATAACTTTTTTTGTTTCAATAATTCCCACTACCTCCAGGTGCAGGGCGTGGCCATGGGCACTTGCTGTGCCCCGGCCTACGCCAATCTGTACCTGGGGGAGTGGGAGAGGGCCCTCCGGGACGATGGGGACCTCGCGGTGTACACGGGCCACATTCAGTTGTGGCTACGGTACATCGATGATGTCCTCATCGTCTGGGAGGGTTCGGAGGAAATGTTACTCCAATTTTTGAATCATATTAACCAAAACAAATACAATCTGAAGTTTACTATGACCTATGATCCTGATCAAATGACATTTTTGGATGTCAAATTGATACGTACTCCTGACAATAAGATCTCAAGCACCCTTTTTCGCAAAAGCACGGCTGGCAACACAGTGTTGCACGCCGAAAGCTTTCACCCTACAGTCCTGAAGAGGTCGATACCATATGGTCAGTACCTGCGTCTACGCAGGAACTGTTCAAGTGATACCCTCTTCAAAGAGGAAGCCTATAAGTTACAAACCAGATTGCTGGCACGTGGCTATAGCCGTTCCTGCCTACGAAAGGGATATAATAGAGCAATTGCACAATCCCGGTCTGAACTTTTATCCCAACACAATAAAAAGCCAATGGATGGTACCAACATTGGCCCCACTAGGATCATCTTACGGTTCTCTAGACAACATCAGGTGGTCAACAATGTTATCCAAAGACATTGGCCTATATTGTTGAATGACCCAAAGGTCCGTAACTTTATCTCCAATAAACCATCAATTACTTATAAACGCGCTACTTCTTTACGAGACAGACTAGTTCAAAGCGAGTTTAAAGATGAAATAAAGAGATCCAAACATTGTGTAACTTTGGGGTCCTTCCCCTGTGGACATTGTTCTACCTGCCAATACATCAGACGGGAGAAAACCTTCCACCTCCCAAATGGGGCATTGTTCAAGCCCAAACACTTCACGAATTGCCAAACTAGAGGGATCGTTTACCTTATGTCTTGTGAATGTGGGGCTTATTATGTTGGTAAGACCAAACAGGAATTCCATCGTCGCATGTCCAAGCATATCTATCATATGCAAATTGGCAATTATTATCTACCATTGGGCCGACACGTGATGTCAGTGCACAATTACAAAATGCCAAAAGTATCCTTCACCGCCCTCGATAGAGTACATATACCAAATCGAGGCGGTGATTGGAACAAAATCCTGTTGCAACATGAACAAAAGTGGATATTTCAATTAGATGCCACCTCGTTCCCAGGACTTAATGATGCTATATCTTTTGCCCCGTTCCTAAAAGGGTTTGTTTCGGGTAAGACCCAATAAGGTCTTGTTGCCCTCTGCCAACCTTAGAAAGCAATTGTGCCCTCTAGGGCCTTCTTTCCCCTGCTCTCCTGCCTCATCGGTTTCCACGTCTTTCCCTTCCCTTCCTCCCTTTTTCCCCTCCTTCCACTTCCCCTTTCCCTTCTCTCCTCCCCCCCTCCCTCCCCCCCCTTTTCCCATCCCCTCTCTGATAGTTTAGGGACACTCATGACCATCTATGTATCTATTCTGCGTACACTCTTTGATGTGCAATGTATGTGTAATTTTGATTTCATTTTTGTGTTGTCTCTTCTTTTGCTCTAGAATGTGTTTTTCATCTTATGTTACCTCCATATACCTAGATATGTGAATTTACCCTGCATACATGGATGTCTTATATGAAAATCCTTTTTGCCAAGATTGTATGTATCAATATAGGATGACACGCTTACATTCATATTTTTTACTATGCTTGTACTTTAGTGATCTTGTACAATTATTGAAATGTTGTCCCCTTTATTAGCTTGCTCCCCTTCCCCCCAGGAGTAGCCATCGTGGCTGCCTGCGCCACCCCAACACCGGGGTTGGCTCCCTCAGATGTGTCTTCCCGGCAAGGTAAGGCGGGGAGGCGGGACTCCTTTATGGATGGCTCCCCCTCCCGCCGTTCCCCATTGGACACCTAGGGTGGACCTGGTTGCCAGATTGGGGATTCCCCCTTGCCGGCGGCGTTCAGGGACGTCCCCGGACGTCTCCGCTCACTGCGCATGCGCGGGGCCCCGCGCGTGCTACGTGACGCGGGTACGTCACGCATTTGCGACGCTGATGACGTCAGTGGACGGGGCGCTTGCTCGCCCTGAACGCCGAGGAGATCACACGAGGCCGCCTCGCGGCCGCCATGCCCCCATACTAGGTCCCCCCGGAACGGTCTCATTAGTGGAACACTGACACCTGCCATCTATCAACCCACATTGGAGCTCCGCCCTAACATTAAGGGCTTATATACATTCCCTCATCCTCTCTTTATCACTCTGAACACTTCCTGTCCAGCTGATGGTCTCCCCTACGGCTTCACATCGTAAGTACACTATTTGGTTTCACGTTATTGCACTTCTGCACTTTTGCTGCCCTATAACATAATTTTTGGTCTATTACAACGACCACATATATATACATATTAAATACTTAAATGTATACAATATATTTTTTATTTTATTTTATACTTTCAGACTTGCCAATTGGTAACCTGGACAGGCGCTTATTCAGCCAGTTCTAGGCAGTGACCTATCCAGGGTCAGGTCATACCCAAGTGCAAGCAACACTGGGCAACATAGTGTGGTTTCTGCACTGTCTTTACCTTGCTTATAAGGTAATTTACTTGGCACACCCGATATATAATTCCTTCCCTCACTAGTGGGCACCTGTTCACCCGGCTTTCACATTTATTATTTTGCAATGGTTTTTGTTTCTCACTTTTTTGTGTGTTCACTTTTCACACACCCCTTTGTCCACATCAGGGATTCATCTCCCAGGTTTCTACAAACCTCTTTCACTTCCCTCTTTTACCTTTCATCTATCACATTCCCTATTCCATTACACTTCTTTACAGGGTTGAGGTACTAATTCGTCTTCTATTACTTCCTTTTTGATTTAGATATATATTTTTCTACCATAGTGTGCACTCCGCCATATCTCTCATATCTAAATAGGTATTTAAAACTACGATTATGGTATATATATGTGTGTGTGCACACACGTATATACATGTCTGTGCGGATCTTTGTACGCACAGACACATACACCCAGTACGCATGGGCCCCGGCCCATGTAGTGGGTGGATATAGGTAGCCCTGGTTTCTATAACCAAGCAGATACAAACATATATACACTTTTTGCACCTATTAGACTTTATGTTGGAGTGCACACCAATACACAATATACACTGTTTCCATTTTTGTCATTCCTTTTTCCCTGGGTTGTTACTGCAGGTGTCTTCCCTATCTGACCGGCTGGGTGGTCTGCGTATAGGGGGTGCCTCACAGTGTGACCTCTTGTAAGTCACATCTCCTTGGGATTCCCCCCCCCTGGTGATGATGGGGGCTGCGGCGGTGATGCCATGAGACCTCCGGGGGAAGGCGAACGGGCAATCTTTTAATTTTAAAGGGATCTACCCAACAAGAAGCTCCTGGGCTTAGAACACTCATTACCGGGTAAATATGCTGTATTGATATGTTATGCATTTGTTTCCAATGTACACTAACTTTTTTTGACATATACATTTCTTGATATAATTTTAGCAAAATTGACCTTTGAAGAAGACCTGGAACAGGTCGAAACGCGTCAGGTCCATTTACATTTTGCCTAAGTCAACGCACATGTCATGTTGTTATGAACATATACATACACAGTGTATGTGTTGAGTGTTATGTATTGATATACACCCTATGGGAGCTCATTCTTTTTAACTAGTGTGTTCAAGTTTTTTGTATAATAAAGATACAGTTTTATGAATTGGCTCTCTACCTTTTTCTTTTTTTTGCTGCCTAAAAACCCCAAGTGGGGAATTTGTCTCTTTCCTTTTTGTTATAATCATCAGGGGTGAGCAGCACTTTTCATTCTTCCCTGTGTCCCCCCTCCTTCTTTTGGCTGCACTGACAAGGCTGCACTGACAAGGCTGCACTGGGGATGGCTGCACTGACAAGGCTGCACTGGGGAAGGCTGCACTGACAAGGCTGCACTGACAAGGCTGCACTGGGGAAGGCTGCACTGACAAGGCTGCACTGGGGAAGGCTGCACTGACAAGGCTGCACTGACAAGGCTGCACTGGGGAAGGCTGCACTGACAAGGCTGCACTGACAAGGCTGCACTGACAAGGCTGCACTGGGGAAGGCTGCACTGACAAGGCTGCACTGACAAGGCTGACAAGGCTGCACTCGGGAAGGCTGCACTGACAAGGCTGCAATGAAGGGCATTTAAATGTAAGTTTTTTTCCCTTCAACTTCCCTCCTAAAAGTTTTTTTTCCTTAAAATTCCCTCCTAAATTGGGGTGCGTGTTATACGCCGGTGCGTGTTATACGCCGATAAATACGGTACATATTTTAAGTTATTGTATATAACTGTACCACCTATAATTATAACATATTGGTTATGTGAATATAAACCAGGTGTGCTCTGATAAAAGAGCTATGATATAAAAGTGGTCGAGAGGAAGAAAAAGGAGAAAGAAGAAATAGAGAGACAAAGAGAAAGTTCACAATGTCGGTCCAAGCCCCAGTCTAACATACTATTTAATTTCCACAAAATGAATAACTGGATGATTTTATGAGTCAGTTAATCTGTTACCATGGCAATAGGACCGGGATATTAAAATTAGACGGAAAATGATACTTTATCCATGGGTGCCATAACTTTTCAAATTTGGGGATTTGATTACAATCAATAGCTGCCATTTTAGCATGTGACATTGTGTTATTCATTCTTTGTATTGTTTCTGCCAGTACCAATATAGGAGATTTCCATGCTTTGGCCATTGTTTGCTTTGCTGCAGTTAGTAATTGGACCAAGATTTTGAATTGAGAAAATGTTAACCATTCCGGTTTCAAGTTGGGCAAAGCTGTGAATGGGTCCAGTTGTATCATTTTTTTGAACATTTTGGATGCAATCACAAAAATTTCCTTCCAGAATATTTGGGCTATTGGACACATCCACCATATGTGTAGGTGCGTGCCTAAATCTGGGCAGACTCTAAAACAAAGGGCTGAAGATGTAGATTAATATTTAGCTACTCTGGCAGGTACAAGGTACCATCGGCTTAGGACTGTGTAATTTGCTTCCAATGCCATAACATTGGGCGAGGATGATTTAGTTGTGAGCCATATACCTAACCAATCTGTGTCCTCCAAGTTTCACCCCAGGTCCTCCTCCCATTTCCGAACATAGGTTGGTTTGTTGAGATTTGTGTTTACAATTAATTGACTGTAGATTGATGAAATTATTCCTTTTGCAAGTGGTTCATTTTTTCCAAATTAATTCAAATTTGGATAATTGGGACAGGCTGTTGGTGTATTATAGAGTGCTGCAATCCACTTTATAAAATGGGGACCGAATCCCCACTTTTGTAAAGAATAATTCATATATTGCCAGGATACTGTATCGAATGCCCTCTTAATATCAAGGGATAAGAAGCAAGATGGGATTCTGCACTTTTTAGCAAAATGAGCCAGAAGCACTGCTCTGCGTACATTATCGCCCGCTTGTCTATTTAGCATAAAGCCTACTTGGTCTCTATGTATTAGATTACCTATGATATTATTAAGACGTTTTGCTAAAATTTTTGCTAAAAGTTTGTTATCAAGGTTTAAAAGAGAAATGGGGCGATAATTTACGCAAGAGGTATCATCTCAGAGAGGTTTAGGGATCATGCACACGGTTGCCATTAATGTTTCTTGTCTAAAAGAATGTCCTTCTAACAATGTGTTGAAGGCTTCCACTAGAATAGGGGAAAGAATCTCTGAAAATGTTCGATAATATAATGTCGAGTATCCATCTGGGCCAGGTCTTTTGTTAATTTTTAGGTCACTAATGGAGTTAGCTACTTCTATAGTTATAGGTTCTTCCAATGTATTTTTTTGAGTTTTAGATAACTCAGGTAATGTAATCTGAAAGAGAAAAAAGATTCAGCTTCTATAGGGTTGAATTCTTTGGTTGACTTGTATACAGAAGCGAGATGTGAATGTAATTTGTGGACAATTTTGACTGGGTTGCTAGTATAAATGTCCTTTGATAATTTCAAACGTATTGGTTTGAATGATTTATTATTTGAGTTCAGTGCTCGTGCCAAATATGTGCCAGGTTTGTTTGTTCTCATATAAAAATTGTGTCTAGAGCGTTTGAGGGATTTGTCTATGGATTCTGTGAGAAATAGATCGTATTCCACTCTGATTTTTTCCAAATGACATTTTGTACTCTGAGATGGGTTATCTTGAAATGATATGGAGGCTTCATTAAATTCTGATTCTAGCTTTTGTGCCAGAAATTTGCGTTCTAATTTAAATAATGCCATTTGTCTCTGTAGAACACCGCGCAAAACAGGTTTGTGGGCTTCCCACAATGTTAAGGGGGAGATGTCTGGATGAGTATTATATCACAAGTATTCCTTTAAAGTCTGTTCCACTATCAGGTGGTATGATGGGTGCTTAAGCATTAAGTCTGGGAGATACCAGGATGGGTCATGTGCTTTCAGTATGGTTGAGGCTGTAGTTGTATAGACCGCATTATGGTCTGACCAAGGAATAGGAATTATATCTGACGCAAGTATTTCCGGTAACATTCTGATTGTTAGGAAAATATGATCAATTTGGGTGAAGGATTGGTGAGGGTGTGAGAAATAAGTGAATCTCTTTTTTATCTGATTAGTTTCTCTACATGAGTCTACCATATTGTATTTGGAAAGAAGTTTGGAGAAAGGTAATTTGGATACAGTTCTGGATGGGATAAAGGGAAATTTATCAAGAAATAGAAGGAGGACCTGGTTGGAATCTCCACACATAATCAAAGTGCCCATTTTATGTGTATTTATCACTTGCAATAGGTGTGAGATGAAGGGTGTGGGTTGTTTATTAGGAGCGTAATACGAAATTACCGTGACTGCTGTATCCATTATGTAACCCATGAGTATTAGGTATCGTCCTTCTGGATCTTTTATTTCTGAGGAAAGAGTAAATGGTTTTGACCGGTGGAAAGCAATGAGAGTTTGCCTTTGTTTTGTATTGGCAGAAGCTGTAAAAGTTTGTAGATAAAAAGAGGACATGTATTAGGTGTAGAAATATTGGTGAAGTGTGTTTATTGTAGGCACACAATGTAGGCCTTCTTGGTATGGAAAGTACGGAATGCTTTGGTTCGTTTCTGTGGTATATTTATACCCTGAACATTCAGGGATAGGATATTTAATGGTGCCATGGTAACAGATCAAATAGGTATGACTTACCAAGTATTATACAATACTGACTGCATGGATCGACCTGTGTGAACTTACAGAATGGAAAGGAAGAGAAGAATTCAGTGGAGTCTGGAGTGGAGAATAAACAAAAAACATATAAGGTTAGAGTATACATCTTATCATTCAATATATATAAGTAGTCACAAGTTGCCCGTGACAGAGAATATAGCTCTCTGTCAGGGGAAAAAATGCCTTCGTCTTACTCCCACATATTATGGTTGGGAGAACGAGGAAGGCTAACGGAGGTACACGGATCTTCCGCTTGTAGGAGAAAAGTGCTATAGTAAGAGCATCAAAAGGATGCCTAGTTAATTGGAGTGCAGGATACCTAATATTTGAATTAGTCGATCGGGGATAATTGCAAAAAGTTATCACCTCCCTAAGTTAGCCAATTCGGCTAATGATATACCATTTAAAACTATGGTAGGGATGGTGACTATTGTTTAGGATGTTTTGAATTATCCTAATGCAATTCTGAACTGGAACAGGTTTTCTAATAAACTGGAAACTACCGGTAATAAACTATTATGTTGTCTATGTACTCTTTATGCACGTATCTAAAGTAGTTTCTACCTCTTTTGTATTTAAGTTTAATAATCAAAAATAATAAAAAATAAACTGTCGTATATTTTAAGAATATGTAACTGCATGAAAATAATTATTCAGAATTATGAAAATGCTTTGATACTAAATGGAGCAGTATGAATTCAAAAGAAAAAGAGGGAAACAAGTAATAATATACTTAGTTTGTATAAATCCCCTGTTACGCTTGGCTCTTTTTCTGCATTTTGTAGCAGTTAATAATTTAGCTATTAATATAGATAGAATACTTTGAATGAGTAAGTAATTCCCTAATGTATTTTTAGGGTCTTAATGAATAAGAACTAGTAACAATAAAGTATATAACTGATATGTAATATGACCTTATTTAATATGTGGATAGCAGGATAAGGTCATATTAGGTCAAATGTTCATTTCTTTTAGAGAACTCTGAGCAAGTGTACTGAAAGAGATACTAGAGATTAAATACTTAATACATGGAGTCTTCTTGGTCTTGGTCTTTGTCTAAGGAGGAGGGGGCATAATGGCTTCTCTTATGGGAGTGGTGACTTCCATTATGCCCTGAAATTTGCTGAGCACTGTTTGGGGGTGAAGATGATGCCATTCTTCTGAGCAAAGAGGGATTATTGCTTGTGGGTTCCATCAAATGACATTTTTGAAGGGTCTCTTGTAGTTCATATGTGGATCTGCTCATGTATCTGGTACCTTGATATGTGAATTTGACAGAAAAGGGGAATCCCCATTGGTATGTAATGTTGTGGCGTTGCAGTTCCATTAGCTGGGGTTTCATGGATCGTCTTTTAGCAATGGTGAGTTGAGATAAGTCAGCAAATAGTTGACAATTATAGCCCTGGAAATTTGGTTCTCTTTTTTCCCTGGCAGCTGCTAATATTTGCTCCTTTGTCCTGTAGTAATGGAATTTTGTGAATATATCACGTGGGGATCCATCTTTTTTTTTGCTGTGAGAGCTCTGTGTACTCTGTCCAATTCCAAACGTTCGATTGGAATAGCCAGTTGCAGTTCTTGGAAGAGGGCAGTGATTGTTGATTGCAGATCTATCACTGATTTAAGGATTCTCCTTATGCGCAGATTGGACCATCTGGCTCTATTTTCGTGGTCTTCCAGTTTAGTTTGGAGTATTAAATTTTCCTCTTTTAGTTTTTCCAAGTCTGTCATATAGTCCTGAGTTGCAGTTTCAATTTCATCCATTTTAATTTCAAGTGCAGCGATGCGATTCCCTAGTTCTCTAACTTATTTTATTAGACTGTTTGTTATTTGCTCTGAGGTCTGTTTTAATGCTTTGTGGAGCATTCATTCAAATTGTTGTAGTAAAGCTGGGGATGCTGAGGAAGTTTGTGAGGAGTTCTGTGAGAGGATTTGTTCAGTATCTGACTCATTTGGAGAGTCCTGTTGTGAAAGTTTCTGTCTGTGGGAGCGCACTGTGGTTGTGACTGATGAGGGGGCCGGCGCCATTTTAGCTGCAGTGTGCGCCTGTGTGTCCCTTATGAGGGGATTTTTCGATTTGCCACGGTTTCCCCCTAGTACCATTATCCCAGCCCAAACTGGCACAGTTTGTTCCCAGGGACAAGGAGGTTCGGCTGAGTATCTTTTAAGCCTGCTGTGTCCGCTTTGTCTTTATCTCCTCTCCTCAGCTATACAGAGCTCTAGCAATGCATGACCACCTTGCTAGACTCCGCACATGTGCCCCATTTTTTTTTTTAACTGTGGTGGTGAAATCACCTCCTACAGCGCTGGAGTTACTGATTTACGTATCCTGGGAGCAAACGCTGTTGCTGTCAAGATAAATAAATCAGTGCTGCAGCTGAATGGCCTAAAAAATATATGCCGAAGCATGGGGACATCCACCCCAAAAGCTAGGAGCAAATCGCTCCTCCACCCCTGCTGCCCCCATGCTTTGACATATATGCTCTTTTTTCTAACTGTCGTGGTGAAATCACCTCCGACAGCACTGGAGTCACGGCTTTATGTATCGTGGGAGCAAGCGATGTTGCTGTGAAGATAAATAAACCCGTGCTGCATCTGAATGGCGTACCTGCTAAGCAAATGATGGTTAATAATAAAACAAACATTACTGTACAACATACCATACCTGCAAAGCAAATACAATAAAACACAGTAAAAATAAAACAGAGAGAGAATGATAGATATGGAACAATAGTAAGCGAATAGTAGAGTAGACAGTAGAGAGCGAATATAAGAGAGAGAACAATAGAGATAGAGAGAGAGAAGAAAAATGCTAACACAACTATTTTTTTTATTTTTTATTTATTTATGTTTTTGTGTGATTTTTTTTTTTTTTTTTTTCATTTTTTTCATTTTTATAAAAACTGTAAAAAAACTTCAAACTGAACGTTGCAGATTAGGGTCTCTCAAAATGTGATGACCATCCCATCTTTCAAGACCCTGTGTTAGTGTGCCTATGACTGTGTGGTGCTGTACCCTACGCTAATACTCAACTAGTGTGTGGTAGCATTTGAAACATTCACCAATGCAGAGACCAGGTTGGTCAGGACAGGAGGGACAATAAAAGTGGGTGTCACGCCTAAATCCGCATTTGCTGTAGACATGACATCTTCTTTGGGGTGTTCTTTGGTTAGGGGTACCAGGGAGGACAAAAGGAAAATGCCTCTCATGCAGCTGGCTCACTGCATTTGTGTTGGGAAGTTGGGCAAGAGCACCGTCTGGAAACAGAAGGGCTCTGACGATCTCTTCGTGGAATTTAAGGAAGGATCCAGTCTGTACTGAAGCTTTGTATAGCACAAAAGCATTCAGCAAAGCCAATTGAAATAAATAGAGACACTTTTTTGTACCAGTGACTGGCCTTATGGGCAATTAGTTACGGAGCCAACAACTGGTCGTTGAGGTCCACCCCTTCCAAGTTAAGGTTGTATTCGTGGACACAGAGGAGTTTCTCCACAACACCAGTCGCTGTAGGAATTTGGACTGTTGTGTCTGCGTGAAGCGAGGACATAACGAAAACATTCCGTGAATCCCTCCACTCCGCTGCTCACAAATTATTACACTTCAAGCAGGCTCTCTCCACCCCGTTTAAGTCGGGATTCTACAAGCCATTGGGGGAAGCCCCAGCAATTAGATCGCACGGTGCCATATGCGCCAATTCCACAATCAAAAAGGTGACTAAAAAGTGGCACTCTCATGCAATAATTGTCCACGAACAAGTGGTACCCTTTTCCGAATAAGGGTGACACCAAGTCCCACACTATCTTACCAGCACTCCCTATGTGGTCTGGGCAGTTCTCTGGCTCTACGTGACTATCTTTTCCCTCGTAAACCATAAAACTACATGTATAGCCTGTGGCCCTGTCACAGAGCTTATACATCTTGACCCCGTATCTGGCATGCTTGCTGGGAAGATACTGTTTGATAGACAAGCGTGCAGAAAACTTAATCAGGAACTCAGACAACTTGATCGGGAGTAAACAAGGCTGAAAAACGTTGGTTGAAGTGGTTTACGAGGGGCCGAATTTTGTAGAGGACTACAGAGTTCATTATCGTTGAAATGCATGAACCGCAAGATCTGCTCGTATCGTGTCCTGTCACGGAGGCAGAGAACACAGGCGTATGGTGAATTGGGTCAGTGGACCAATATGACCGCAAATCACTCTTTTTAGTTACACCCATGAGGAGGGATAGGCCCAAGAAGGTCTTAAATTCGGAGACCGTAATTGGTCTCCAATCTCTGGCAAGGGTCAGCTGGGGATTAGCGGAGATGAATTGACCAGCATACAAATTGCTTTGGTCCACAATAGATCCTTAGAGATCTTCGGTGAAAAACAGTGAATAAAAATCAAGTGATGTAAAATCAACTGTTTCCACCTGAATTCCGGGGTGGCCAGTGAATCGGGAAAGTACAGGTACTGCAGAACTGGTGGGTTCCCAATTAGGATTGGCAAATGCAATAGGAAGGGGGGCACTATGGGCTTGTAGGGCCTGTGTTTGTCTTCTTCTTGGTGGCAGCGGGACACTACTCATGCTTGCCACCTCACCAGCTTGAACTGCACTTATGGGACTCGCCACGTCACCAAGTGATACTGCAGTGCTGGATGTACGACCAGAATGTACTAGGCTGCTGGTGCTTGCCAGTTCACCAGAAGAAATAGTGACACTAGTACTGGCTCTCTGCTCCATATGAGAGCCCTGCGGTTCTTGCACCTCAACGACAGCAGAAGATCGGGGTCTGGTAAGCCTGACCTTGTAAGGGACCACAACTCCGTCATCAGAGATATCTGTCAGGGTGCTGCTGTCGTCTACAGGATCGTATTCTAAGCCTGAATCTGACAGATGAGTGACTTCCTCTTCATTATCTGTCATGCTCAGAAACGTGTAGGCCTCTTCACTAGTGTACCTTCGATTTGACATTTTGGTCTCTAAATTTATTGGTACAGTAGTGAGACCCACAGGTAAAAAAGCTACTGACTGTTAGCGACTGATTCAAATGCTACCAAAAAAACTGTTAGCATTCTCAGGGATCATGTCTGACTCTGCGAACGCTGCAGTTATGTGTTTTGTGTTTTGTAAGTGACAGTGAACGATTAATACTGCACTTGGGTGGACTGGGCTTTGGGGCTAAACGCAGGTGCTAGCAGGTATCTGGGCTGATCCCGCTAACACTGCATTTTTGGGAACCCTAAACTGCTAGTATAGATCTGATCAGATATTGATCCGTTCAGACACTATACTACTATGGGAGGCGTATGGTGCATGGATGTTAGCGGTACTGGTACTAATCTGACACTGCCTGGGGCGACGTAGACCCTATCTGACGCTAAAACCTAATTTTGATCACCCGCCGGGTGATCAGGGGGTTAAACCTTTATTGGGTAAAATACGGCGGGTGCCCTGACACTATAAAAAAATAACTAGCTAAACTGCATCACCCGTGACACTTATACTGTGATCACAGGTGACAGGGGGTAATCCAGAGGTTAAACCTTTCTTGGGGGGGTTAGGGGGTCCCTAGACCTATCTGGGCCTAAGACTAATAACCCTAACACTGATTTTTGTCACTAATGACACTAGTACAGAGATAAAAAAAAATCTGATTGCTGTACTGGGTGACACAGTGACAGGTTGTGAAGGGGTTAACTGGGAGGGTGATCGGGGGGATGATCAGGGGTGAATTGTGTGCCTACGTGACCTGGTATCAGTGTGGTGTTGTGCAACTCACTTTTAGATGCGCTCTCCTCTCGGTCTTGAATGGAAAATCACTTCCCCTGTCAGTGTTTACAGTTACACAGACAGGGGAAGGATATCATTCGTCAGGAGCGATCACCGGGTCCAGGCCAGAAATCATTGGCCTGGGCCTTGGGATTGATCGGTTCCTTATCAAATCCAATCGTCGCGGCCTCCGGGGGGCACATGTGCCCCCCCCAGCCAGCCGCACGTGGAACGTACAGCTATGTGATTTGTGCAGCGGGGCCAACCTGCTGCAGTATAACTCCAGCAGCTGGTCCAGAAATGGTTAAAGTGTGGTAATGGTGGTAACATGCCCTCCCAACCCCGCCTCAGCTAGCATAGGTGCCCCCAAATGACCTGTTGCTTGTTAGCCTGCAGGACCTTCTTCTCTTCTTCATTCTTCTCTTCCTTTCCCCCTGCTCTTTCCCCATACCTTCCCCCTCTCCCCCCCCTCTATTTTTTTTTCTCCTTTTTTTCTTTTCCCAACCCCATCCCCGAAGCCCTTTCTCTCCGATGTGGCCCATGCCCACCCCTCTCCACTTCCCTTTTTTTTGTGTTTTTTTTTGTTGGGTACTCTGGGCCCATCATTTGTGACCACCGCTAGCCCTGTTGGTCAAGGCAGGTGGTTTATATTGTAGTATACACAAAATGTAACTTTTAAGTTCAACCAACATTTTCATGTAGGATTTGTCTGTGTTATATGAATTAGTAGCAACAATTTTTCACCTTTGGGTTAATCTTTGTGAAAATGTTTTGGGTGAACGTTGATAAATAAATAATGTTCATTCATTCAACTGCTGGCTATTTCTATTCATGGTACTGAAACTGTGTATAAACCATGCATAGTGAATTCTTGCAGCACGTTATTTTTATTTGCAAATTTAGAGATTTCATGTCAAATCGCATACTAAATTGGCAGGTATTGCGGGAATGGCACCGTCCGAATCGGTGTAACGCTGACTTTGCGATTCCTAAAAGTATTTCCTGTACTACTTTTGGCGACTTCGGGGGCAATTTGAATAGACATCTGTGCATGAACTCGCACAGATGTCTGTCAAATCATCACCAAAGTCGGACTTCATTGCCGGTTTGAAAGCTGAACTCGCACAACTTCAGACCCGCATCAGTGTAAACCTAGGCTAAAAACTGCACGCGCCCCTTTTTAGAGCTAACCAGTAAAGGCATTCCAGGCATACTGAAAACAGCCCACATGCCCTTTATATCCTTCAGCATTTGGGGGTGCTTTAACAGGGGTTCCTTAAAAAAAGGTGTTTTTCCCAAAGCATCAGTGCACCAGGCTTTTCAGCACCTCGGTTGTCGAGAAGGTGGTGTTGTCAAGGCAGAGGCTTACATCCCATCTACCTGCTTCCATTGGGGCAGGTAGGCATTCCACTCCTCCGTGGTCAACTTGTTTTAGGTGTCCATCAGACCCCTAACCAGTTCACCAGTGCACAAGAGAAAGTGTAAGATATAAATAAAAATATGACACAAAATAAAAAAAGTATTTTACTGGTTTTTTTTTACATCCTGTACCACAAAGTCAAACACAGAGCCTAAAGCTCAAATGAAGGAGAACCAGAAACGTAGCCCTCTCTCCTTAAACTCTCATTGGAGCATTGTCATATTTTTTTTTTATTCTAGCCACACTTTTATGTGCACAGGTGCATGTCCGGTTCAGCTCTCTCCTCTCCTCGTACGCTGAACACAACGATCAGTGCAGTGTGCGAGGGGAGGAGAAAGACCGCAGCAGAACTCACCCGTTCCTCACCAGTGCCTCATCCATGCCTCATGCATACCCATATGTGCCTCATTCATGCCCATTTGTGCCTCATTCATGCCTCATCTGTGCCTCATTCATGCCCATATGTGCCTCATTCATGCCCATCTGTGCCTCATTCATGGCTCATCTGTGCCTGATTCATGCCCATCTGTGACTCATTCATGCCCATAATGTACAGTCAGGTCCATAAATATTGGGACACTGACACAATTCTAATCTTTTTGGCTCTATACACCACTACAATGGATTTCAAATGAAACAAGATGTGCTTTAACTGCAGTCTTTCAGCTTTAATTTGAGGGTATTTACATCCAAATCGGGTGAACAGTGTAGGAATTACAACAGTTTGTATATGTGCCTCCCACTTTTTAAGGGGCCAAAAGTAATGGGACAGATTAACAATCATCCATCAAATTTTCACTTTTTAATACTTGGTTGCAAATCCTTTGCAGTCAATTACAGCCTGAAGTCTGGAATGCATAGACATCACCAGACGCTGGGTTTCTTCCCTGGTGATGCTCTGCCAGGACTCTACTGCAGCTGTCTTCAGTTCCTGCTTGTTCTTGGGGCATTTTCCCTTCAGTTTTGTCTTCAGCAAGTGAAATGCATGCTCAATCGGATTCAGGTCAGGTGATTGACTTGGCCATTGCATAACATTCCACTTATTTCCCTTAAAAAACTCTTTGGTTGCTTTTCGCAGTATGCTTTGGGTCATTGCCCATCTGCACTGTGAATTGCCGTCCAATGAGTTCTGAAGCATTTTGCTGAATATGAGCAGATAGTATTGCCTGAAACACTTCAGTATTCATCCTGCTGCTTTTATCAGCAGTCACATCATCAATAAATACAAGAGAACCAGTTCCATTGGCAGCCATACATGCCCATTCCATGACACTACCACCACCATGTTTCACTGATGAGGTGGTATGCTTTGGATCATGAGTAGGGATGAGCCAAACACTCCCCTGTTCGGTTCACACTAGAACATGCGAACAGGAAAAAAGTTTGTTCGAACACGCGAACACCGTTAAAGTCTATGGGACACGAACATGAATAATCAAAAGTGCTAATTTTAAAGGCTTATATGCAAGTTATTGTCATAAAAAGTGTTTGGGGACCTGGGTCCTGCCCCAGGGGACATGGATCAATGCAAAAAAAAGTTTTAAAAACGGCCGTTTTTTCAGGAGCAGTGATTTTAACCACTTGACCACTGGGCACTTAAACCCCCTTAATAACCAGACCAATTTTCAGCTTTTGGTGCTCTCACATTTTGAATGACAATTACTCAGTCATGCAACACTGTATCTAAATGAATTTTTTGTCCTTTTTTTCACACAAATAGAGCTTTCTTTTGGTGGTATTTAATCACCACTGGGTTCTTTATTTTTTGCGCTATAAAAGAAAAAAGACCGAAAAATCTGTAAAAAAATAAATTTTTCTTCGTTTCTGTTATAAAATTTTGAAAATTAGTAATTTTTCTTCATATATTTTGGCCAAAATTTATACCACTACATATCTTTGGTAAAAATAACCCAAATTAGTGTATATTATTTGGTCTTTGTGAAAGTTATAGCGTCCACAAGCTATGGTACCAATATCTGAAAATTGATCACACCTGAATTACTGACGGCCTATCTCATTTCTTGAGACCCTAACATGCCAGAAAAGTACAAATACCCCCCAAATGACCCCTTCTTGGAAAGAAGACATTCCAAGGTATTTAGAAAGATGCATGATGAGTTTTTTGAAGTTGTCATTTTTTCCCACAATTCTTTGCAAAATCAAGTTTTTTTTTTTCGTTTTTTTTTTTTCACAAAATTGTCATATTAGCAGGTTATTTCTCACACACAGCATATGCATACCACAAATTACACCCCAAAACACATTCTGCTATTACTCCCGAGTATGGCGATACCACATGTGTGAGACTTTTACACAGCGTGGCCACATACAGAGGCCCAACATACAGGGGAGCACCTTCAGGCGTTCTGGAGCACCCAGGCCAATTCTGACATTTCTCTCCTACATGTAAAAATCATCATTTATTTGCTAGAAAATTACATAGAACCCCAAAACATTATATATGTTTTTTTAGCAAAGACCCTAGAGAATACAATAGCGGTCATTGCAACTTTTTATCTCGCACGATATTTGCGCAGCAATTTTTCGAACGCGTTTTTTTTGGAAAAAAAACAGTTTTTTGCTTTTAAAAAAAACAAAACAGTAAGGATAGCCCAATGTTTTTGCATAATATGAAAGATGAAGTTACGCCAAGTTAATAGATACCTAACATGTCACCTTTCAAAATTGCACACGCTTGTAGAATGGTGCCAAACTTCGCCACTTAAAAATCCCCATAGGCGACGCTTTAAAATTTTTTACTGGTAACAAATTTTGAGTTACAGAGGAGGTCTAGGGCCAAAATTATTGCTCTCGCTCTACCGATCGCAGTGATACCTCACATGTGTGGTTTGAACACCGTTTTCATATGTGGGCGGGACTTACGTATGCGTTCGCTTCTGCATGCGAGCACACGGACAGGGGCGCTTTAAAAAATTTATTTTATTTTTTTTGTTCATTTTACTTTAATTATTTTAGTTTGACACTTTTTTCCAAAAAAAAAATGTTTTTGATCACTTTTATTCCTATTACAAGGAATGTAAACATCCCTTGTAATAGGAATATGGCATGACAGGTCCTCTTTACAGTGAGATATGGGGTCAATAAGACCCCACATCTCACCTCTAGGCTGTTCCTGAAATTAAAAAAAAAAAGATCCTGGCTTCGATTGTAGCGGTGAGTCGGTAGAAGCACCTGAGGGCGGCGGGAGGGGGGGCGTCCCCTCTCGCCTCCTGTAAGAACGATCAAGCAGTGTAACAGCCGCTATGATCATTCTTATGGTGTAGGGAATCGCCGGCTGAAAAATATGATATCTGAATGATGCCTGTAGCTGCACCCATCATTCAGATATCCCCGCACAAAGTCAAGGACGTCGTATGACGGAAGGCGGGAAGTGGTTAAAGCGCTTTTTTTTTTTAACACAAAGTTGTCCATTTATACAATATTTCTAACACATAGCATGTACATACCAAAAATGACCCCCCAAAATAGATTCTCCTACTCCTCCTGAGTACGGCGATACCACATGTGTGAGACTTCCACAGCCTGGTCACATACAGAGGCTGGGTATGGCTGAGCATGGCTGGGTATTGCAGAGTATCGCCGAGTATGACTGGGTATGGCAGAGTATGGCTGGGTATCACCGAGTATTGCAGAGTATGACTGGGTATTGCGGGGTATTGCAGAGTATGGCTGGGTATGGCAGAGTATTGCGGGTTATGGCAGAGTATTGCAGATTTTTGCGGGGTATTGCAGAGCATGGCTGGGTATGGCAGAGTATGGCTGGATATCACTGAGTATTGCAGAGTATGGCTGGGTATTGCGGGATATTTCAGGGTATTGCAGAGTATTGCGGGGTATTCCAGGGTATGGCAGAGTATTGCGGGGTATTTCAGAGTATTGCGGGGTATGGCAGAGTATTGCGGGGTATGGCAGAGTATTGCGGGGTATTTCAGGGTATTGTAGGGTATGGCAGAGTATTGCGGGGTATGGCAGAGTATTGCGGGGTATTTTGGGGTATGGCAGAGTATTGCGGGGTATGGCAGAGTATTGCGGGGTATTCCAGGGTATGGCAGAGTATTGCGGGGTATTCCAGGGTATGGCAGAGTATTGCGGGGTATTCCAGGGTATGGAAGAGTATTGCGGGGTATTCCAGGGTATGGCAGAGTATTGCGGGGTATTCCAGGGTATGGCAGAGTATTGCGGGGTATTCCAGGATATGGCAGAGTATTGCGGGGTATTCCAGGGTATGGCAGAGTATTGCGGGGTATTGCAGAGTATGGCAGAGTATTGCGGGGTATTGCAGGGTATGGCAGAGTATTGCGGGGTATTCCAGGGTATGGAAGAGTATTGCGGGGTATTCCAGGGTATGGCAGAGTATTGCGGGGTATTCCAGGGTATGGCAGAGTATTGCGGGGTATTCCAGGGTATGGCAGAGTATTGCGGGGTATTCCAGGGTATGGCAGAGTATTGCGGGGTATTCCAGGGTATGGCAGAGTATTGCGGGGTATTCCAGGGTACGGCAGAGTATTGCAGGGTATTCCAGGGTATGGCAGAGTATTGCGGGGTATTCCAGGATATGGCAGAGTATTGCGGGGTATTCCAGTGTATGGCAGAGTATTGCGGGGTATTGCAGAGTATGGCAGAGTATTGTGGGGTATTGCAGGGTATGGCAGAGTATTGCGGGGTATTCCAGGGTATGGAAGAGTATTGCGGGGTATTCCAGGGTATGGCAGAGTATTGCAGGGTATTCCAGGGTATGGCAGAGTATTGCGGGGTATTCCAGGGTATGGCAGAGTATTGCGGGGTATTCCAGGGTATGGCAGAGTATTGCGGGGTATTCCAGGGTATGGCAAAGTATTGCGGGGTATTCCAGGGTATGGCAGAGTATTGCAGGGTATTCCAGGGTATGGCAGAGTATTGTGGGGCATTGCAGGGCATGCAGAGTAGTAGGGATGGCTGAGCATGGATGGATGGATGGCTGGATGTCTCTGTGCAGCGCTGTGGGCACTACAGATGCAGCCCACAATGCTGCAGCCATCCATCCATCCGCCTCTCTGGTCACTGTGTACCGATCGGTACACAGGAGGGGAGGAGAGGGGGAGGAGAGGAACCGGCGTCATCAGATGACGCCGGTTTGTTGACATGTGATCGCTCCGTCATTTGACAGAGCGATCACATGGTAAACGGCCACGATCAGCAAACACCAGAAACACCTTGTCCCCATGTTGATGAGGACAAGGGCCTCATCCCCACAACCCTGGTTGTGGGGGTCTGCGGGCGGGGGGCCTATCGGAATCTGGAAGCCCCCTTTACCAAGGTGACCCCCAGATCCTGGCCCCCCTGTGTGAAATGGTAAGGAGGTACAAAAGTACCCCTACCATTTCACTAAAAAACTGTCAAAAATGTTAAAAATTACAAGAGACAGTTTTTGACAATTCCTTTATTTAAATGCTTCTTCTTTCTTCTATCTTCCTTCATCTTCTTCTTCTAGTTCTTCTGGCTCTTCTGGTTCTTCCTCCGATGTTCTCGTCCAGCATCTCCTCCGCGGCGTCTTCTATCTTCTTCTCCTAGGGCCGCTCCGCACCCATGGCATGGGGAGGGGCTCCCACTCTTCTCTTCATCTTCTTCTCTTCTTCTTCATCTTCTTCTTCATCTTCTTCTTTTCTTCTCTTCTTCTCTTCTTCATTTTCTTCTCCGGGCCGCTCCGCATCCATGCTGGCATGGAGGGAGGCTCCCGCTGTGTGACGGCGTCTCCTCGTCTGACTGTTCTTAAATAACGGGGAGTCACGGGGAATGCCACAAGGAAGTCCCGTCATGTCCCGTGCATCAGAGGGGGTGGGGTCACCGGGTAGCCCCGCCCCCGTTATTTAAGAACCGTCAGACGAGGAGACGCCGTCACACAGCGAAGCCTCCCTCCATGCCAGCATGGATGCGGAGCGGCCTGGAGAAGAAAATGAAGAAGGGAAGAAGATGAAGAGAAGAGCGGGAGCCTCCCCCCATGCCATGGGTGCGGAGCAGCCCGAGGAGAAGAAGATAGAAGATGCCGCGGAGGAGATGCTGGATGAGAACGCCGGAGGAAGAACCAGAAGAGCCAAAAGAACCAGAAGAAGAAGAAGATGAAGGAAGATAGAAGAAAGAAGAAGCATTTAAATAAAGGAATTGTCAAAAACTGTCTCTTGTCATTTTTAACATTCTTGACAGTTTTTTAGTGAAATGGTAGGGGTACAAGTACCCCCTTACCATTTCACACGGGGGGCGGGATCTGGGGGTCCCCTTGTTAAAGAGGGCTTCCAGATTCCGATAAGCCCCCCGCCCACAGACCCCCACAACCACCGGCCAGGGTTGTGGGGATGAGGCCCTTGTCCTCATCAACATGGGGACAAGGTGTTTTGGGGGGCTACCCCAAAGCACCCTCCCAATGTTGAGGGCAAGTAGCCTGGTACGGTTCAGGAGGGGGGCGCTCTCTCGTCCCCCCCTCTTTTCCTGTGGCCTGCCAGGTTGCGTGCTCGGATAAGGGTCTGGTATGGATATTTGGGGGGACCCCACACCGTTTGTTTTTTTTTTTGGGCATGGGGTTCACCTTAAAATCCATACCAGACCTGAAGGGTCTGGTATGGAATTTAGGGGGACCCCCACGTCATTTTTTATTTTAAATTTTGGAAGGGGTTCCCCTTAATATCCATACCAGACCTGAAGGGCCTGGTATGGAATTTAGGGGGACCCCTACGTCATTTTTTTTTAAAATTTTGGTTTGGGGTTCCCCTGTGGGGAATTCCCATGCCGTTTTTATCAATGAACTTCTATGTGTATTGTCGGACCGGCAATGCAATAGCTGCGAGTAGTTTTAAATGGCTTTTTTCCTTCGAAATGTCATTTTGCTGTCAGACTGTTCTAAACACAGGAAACATGCGCCCCTTTTCAGGCATACTATAGACACCCCCCAGCTATGAAATTTAAAGGGATATTACACTTTTATTGTTTGACTTTAAGCATTATTAAAATCACTGCTCCTGAAAAAACGGCCGTTTTTAAAACTTTTTTTTGCATTGATCCATGTCCCCTGGGGCAGGACCCGGGTCCCCAAACACTTTTTCCTTGTCAAAATAGTTTTATTGAGTACGGAGATTACAGATGACATTGAATAATAACATACATTGTATAAGGAAGCTCATTTACAATTAAAGAATAGTTAATTCATTAATAATACCGTAAAACAAGACAATATATTCTAACACAAGGCAATATATTTTAAAAGGAAATAAAGAAATAGGAGAGAAAAAGAACTTTGGAGTCTTTGTCCATTTCAAAAGAATAGAATTAAATGAGTTATGCAAGTTCTGCTACATCGTTTGCCTTGTTTTATTTCTATTTCTAGACAATAATTGAGATTATTATTTAAATATCAATTAGAGCTTCAATATCATAGAATAATATAGTATAAGGAAAAGAAAGGATAGAAAGTATAGTAGGAAGGGGAGAAGAGAAGAAGGTTAAGGGAAAGAAGAGGTCAGGCCGAAAGTCACCACAACAACTAGGGTTGAAATATAGCCTATATCTTGTTATCACAACTACCATGGCAGTAGAACACTCTTGTCTAGGGTTGGCATGGAATATGTAATCCAAGGCTGCCATATTACCTCAAATCTGGGGATTGTGTCTATAGCTATCATCTTGGCATGAGTCATATAGTAATTCATTTTACCTTTTGCTTCATTTATATCTAATGTTGGTGATTTCCAAGATTTTGCTAAAGTCTGTTTAGCTGCTGTGAAGAGATATACCAACAATTTGAATTGGGTATGCGTTATGAATTCAGGTTTTAAGTTGAGAAGGGCCATTGCTGGATCGAAAGGGATTGTTTTCCCAATAAGGTTAATTGCAATGTTAAAAATTCCCCTCCAGAATATTTGAGCTAATGAACACGACCACCAGATATAAAGGTATGTGCCAGGGTCCAAACAACCCCGAAAACATTGCGCCGAATAATTTTGCACATATTTTGCTACTCTAGTAGGTACTAGATACCAGCGTGTTAAAACTTTATAATTAGCCTCAACCGCCAATATATTAGGGGAAGCTGTTTTTGTTGTTGACCATATTTGTTTCCAATCTGAATTGTCAAAAGTACGCTCAAGGTCCTCTTCCCATTTCTGGACATAGGATAATTTGTCGTTACTGGAATGAACCAGCAGGTGAGAATATATAGTAGAGATTGTGCCTCTAGCATGCGGATCTTTTTTACAAACTTCTTCGAAACTAGTCATATGTGTTAATGGAGATGTGGTAGACACTAAGGATGCAAAGAAATGTTTAATTTGGAAGTATCTAAATAATTCCGATTGCGGTAGACCATATCTCTCACAAAGGGTTGAAAAAGGGATGAATGATGAGGAATGTACAAATTTATACATACACAATACGTCTCTAGATACCCATTCTTTAAAGGAATTAGGGAATATCCATGCTGGATAGAAAGCAGGATTTATATAGAATGACAACATCGGGTTATGAGATGATTGTAAATGGTTATTCTTTTTGAATCTATCCCAAAGAGAAATGTAGTGTTTAGTAATTGGATTATTTAGGTCTATGCGATCTTTTGGAGTGATCCATAGTAAGTTTGATATTGGAATAGGATCGCATTCTGTGGCTTCAATATGTACCCATAACGGGGTCTCCTGATACGCATGATATTTAGCCAGGCTTGCTATGTGTGCAGCCCTATAGTAATAAGCAAAATTAGGGCAACCTAGGCCTCCGTTTAATTTTGGGAGATATAGTGTATGTAGTTGTATGCGTGGTTTGGAGGAACCCCATATGTATGACGATGTTTTCCTTTGTAATATTCTTAGGTGATAAGCTGGAATAGGAATTGGTAATACTCTGAATAAGTACAGTAGTTTCGGTAGTATCGTCATTTTTACCACGTTGATTCTTCCGGACCACGATAATGGAAGATGAGACCATGATTTCATTAAGTTTGATAATTGTTTTAAAATTGGAGGGTAATTAACTGAAAATAGAACTGCTAATGATGCTGTAATATGTATGCCTAAGTATGGGATTGATCTGTTCGACCATGTGAAAGGAAGACTAATTTTAGCTGAAGTCAGTTCAATGTTAGAAAGAGATATGTTCAATGCTAAACATTTTTTAGGGTTTATGTATAAACCAGAAATGTTAGCAAATTTATTGAGAATTGGGATTAGGTTTGGGCCTGACACTTGTGGAGATGAAAGAAATAGGAGGATATCGTCTGCAAACAAACAGAGCTTATGTTGAAATCCTCCCATTTCTATCCCTGTTATAGTGGGGTCAGATCTAATTACTAGTGCGAGTGGTTCTATTAGGAGGGCGAATATCAATGGGGATAGGGGACATCCTTGTCTTGTGCCTCTCTCAATGTTGAAGAAGTCAGATTTATAACCTGCGTATTTGACATACACTTTAGGTTTGTTATATAGAGCCGTAATCCAATTTATAAAATTTGGACCGAATCCCCATTTCTGCAAGGTATAATTCAAGTAAGGCCATGTAAAAGAATCAAAAGCCTTCTTTATGTCAAGTGAGAGAAAGCAAACAGGTATGTGACATTTTTTAGCTATGTGTGCCAAGAGGGTTGCTCTTCGTACATTGTCACCTGCCTGTCAGGAGGGCATGAAGCCTACTTGGTCAGGATGTACAAGGGTACCAATAATCATA